>JAECZD010000028.1:15000-347500 GCA_024349325.1 Pogonomyrmex californicus
GTGGCTCCATGTTTTGTGTTATAATGTCTTTCGACATTATATTTCTTTGAATTTATAATGGTTCCACAGATCAAACATTGCTTGATTATGAACCACTTCTCTTCTCATGAAAAACTATCCGAACTTGAACCTAAGGTTCTTTTCCTACTTTGATTATCCATTATAATTTATGATTGTATTGTAAGTTTATATTTTAATACATTGTTATTATATTATTGTTTTATTTCTTTGTTATATTTAAATTTTCGTTAAACATTTAAATGTAATAATTACACAATTTTTAATTTAGCACAAATTTTGACAACTTACAATATTTAAAAATAGAGATAAGCATTTTAATTAAAATTTGCCTATAATGAATGCTTATTATTATTATTAGGACAATCAAAACATGCTAGGGTATATTTTTTTATTTAACTAATAAAAAAATTAACTAGATATAAGTTGAATTCATAAGAACTTATGCATTTTAATTCCTATATATTACAATATATTTTTGTATATTTCTTTAAACGGTTTAGCTAAAACTGTTATAAAAAAACCTATAAAAAAATTTTATGATGTTACAAAAATTCAAGTATTAGTAGTTTAAGACTACACTCTCATTCATATATACACGCAACGCTATTTTTGTAAGTGTGAAACTTTATCCCAAGGTACTAAAAATATTAGATACGCTCCTGAGATGTGTACACATGCGGGCACTCGCGGGCGCTCGCGGGCGCCCGTGACTAATTTCAGCGTTTTGCCGACCTGGTGTATATCATTTGTCGATATTTGCTAAATGTATGGAAAAACCATATCAAAACTCAAATAGCATATACACACACATTATTTTTTTTTAAATTATAGAAATCTGTTTAATTCCTTAATTAAAAAAAATATTAATGTTTATATTTCTATTGCAATTATTCTATATCAAATTTTTATTTTTGTTACTATTTTAATGTCAGATTAATTATATTACTGTTCAATATTATTATATATTTACAATTATAACTAAATTAATATATAATTTAATTATTTAATATATTTTATATGCACATACAGGATGTCCTAAAACTGACGCATTTCCTTTTAAGAGCAAATTCTTTGGAACGTTCCAAGATAAAAATGTTGAGGCATTAATAGTTTTTAAATTATTGGCGATTAAAGTTCACTAATCACAGAGCTGATATTTCGCGCGCTCAGACAAGTGATAAAGATTCCATCACGAGGGTCCTCTTACAACATCGAGAATATCAGAAATATACAACGATATTTTTATTAAACAGAAATTATTTCTGTTTCGGAACTTGTTTGTATATTATACAATTAATACCGCAACATAATATCGTAAAATATGTGTTCAATAATGACATATTGTACCATGTAATAACTGTCAAAAAAATTCATTACAATGTTTATTTACCTCATATGGTAAAATGATACAATAGTTCAAATAAAAAAAATTATTACAGTTTATCGCTTATAAACTTACGTATATTTATTAAAATAATTATTAACAAAAATATGTAACAGAGCGACTTCCCCTCGCTCCGTTTTTCGTTTTTTCCCTCGACATACCACCTGTCGAGGACCGCCGAACATCGAGCGGAGTGCGACCCACCGTCGCAAACCGGCGCAATGTGTCCATTTTTAAGTATAACATATGATTCTCCGAGGTGTCTCGGAGAATCCACGCTGGCATTCGGTGAACACGTGCTCGACTTCGCAGAGCACCGAATGCCGCGTCTAGAAGCAAGCGCGTTCCTCGTACCGCGCCGAACACCGCGCCGTCGAACCATGATCGCCTCGTACCGCGCCGAACGCCGCATCTAGCTCCGTTTCCGATCCTCTCCCGAATTTCCTATCCATCCGTGGAAGGGGAGTCCAACCCCGAGATCGGCCAATCCGAAACCGTTCCGCACCGAGATACTGCGGCCGATCTCGGATAAAAGGGGCTCGCTTTTCACGGAGAGCACTTGTCCCGTTCCCGGCATCTCGAGCACAGCATCGTGCAAAGAGAAGCCAAGAGACCTTTCTGAATCCTAACAAGTCGAACGTGAAGCACTGGGAAGTACCCCAGCACGACCGAGTACGCTCAGTCACGAATGACCATCCGTATTCTTTGGGGAAACCGTGTAGTACTGGGGAACACCCCAGCACGGCCGAGTACGCTCGACTATGGTTGATCACTCCGTCTCCTACGAAAACGTATCGCGCATTATATCTATCAGGGCACTCCCTGACAACCGACAAAAACACCGATGGTATCGAGCACTCTCGATGACAAATCCGAGTACTCAGGGTACTCCTTGGTCTCGTCGGGTCACCCGACACCCTTTCCCCCCCACCTGCGTCAACGGGTTAGACAGGCGAATCGGGCACTCCCGATTCCCGCCGTCAGAGTGACAGCATCCCGGAGACCTCCCTCAAAATCAGCTGTCCGCGAAAATAGTCGCAGAGATCCGTCGCGCGCTCACCACGTGATCACGGGCCAGCTGATCGCGCCGGCGACGCATGTCACTCGTCCCGCATCACGCAACACCCGCGATCCGCGATATACACCGCGACCGATAATAACGTAAGTCAAATCTATATCTTTGTTGTAACCTCTGTCGCATTCTATCAATAAAGAATTAATTGTTACTCCAATCTCAGTCGCTCTCACTTCCTCACCTGACTACTGGCTTCGAAGCTATCCGCACGCGGAAGTGAGATCGTTATATGAAACAGGGACTGGAAGAAAAGAAAGCGACAGAGAACGAGGAGATTAACAACATGTGCGACGAGGAAATCGAACGGCTAAATCAAAAGCCGAATTACAAGGGTATCTCGATCAACTGCAACTGAATACGGGCGGTAGCATTGACGCCCTTCGACAACGTTTATGCCGCTATCTGCGCGATAATCCGGGGACGAATCTCGAGCCACCTGCACCCCCCGCCGCGAACTCCCCCGTAACCTCGCACCCGCCAGAATTTCCAGTCATAATACCGGAAATACCGTGGACCGCCGACATAATTAACCAAATGAGAAAGTGGGGATGTTTCTTTGGGGGACGTGATCCGATCGGCTTTCTCGAACGCGTGGAGGAGCTCAGTCTCGCCTACGGCTTCTCAGGGCAAAAATTATTAATCGGCTTTCCGGAATTATTACGCGGCATTGTTATGACATCGAAATAATCGATTGTATTGGCATTCTTGGGAAACTTGGTTCCGTCAAGACTTTTGTAAGCAATTTTGCCCCCGACAAGAACGTATCGCTCTCCTCCGAGAAATATATACTCGCCTACAGAAATCCGGGGAATCGTACGCCAAATACGCCACCGCTCCAAACGCTCATGCGTCGGGCAGGGGAGATTCGGAGAGAGAAATTAGCAATTATACACAAATCTCCACCCCGATTGCATATTCGCCGGGAAGACGTGATTTCCCTGCACCCTGCAAGAACGGGCTATCGAAGTACGAAAATATTCAGCACAAACGACGAACGATATCATCGGAAACTCGGGAAGAAACTGCGCTGAAGCCAAGTAAAATCGCGGCGGCCACTTATAATCCACGCGATCATTGCTGGCGATGCAAACAAAGGGAACACACTCGGTTCAATTGTTGATGACTATCCCTCCGATTTTGCTTGCAGTGCGGTAAAGATGGGGTGTTCACGCGCGAATGCCACCCGCCGGGAAACGAGAATCGAATCGAGAAACCCACGGTCGCGTCTCGAGCCATCGCATAAATTACACCCCGCGGCCGCATATCACTGTATACAACCGACACCCGATTCAAGCCATGATTGACACTGGGTCGAAGTTATCTTTTGTTAACCAAACTACCGCTCGATTATTACGACGTCTCCGCTGTAGAACCGTAAACGAAGACGGGCAAGTACGGCTCGCAGACGGCACACATGTAAATATACCGGGGACCATTGACATATCCCTTCGTTTCCATCATTTAAAAAAAAAACATAAATTTCGTATATTACCCAGTCTAGACAACGAGATGTTAATCGGAATAGACGTATGGGCAGGATCGGGCATTATATTGCGGCCGCCTCCTAGATCGAGAATAAGGACACACAATCCAAAAAATTGTCAACTTTCCAAGGATAACTTTGAGCATTTCTCGATAAAGAACTGAGGAAGTTCGACAATATTCACGACCGAACTTATAGAACACCACATCCGATTAAATGATTCAACCACAATAAAACAACGTTACTGGTCGCGAAATCCAGCTGTGCAGAATATAATCGATATCGAAGTCGAAATAAACGCCACGTCACGAAATGACGACGTTTCCCGTACCGCGCCGACTACCGCACTTAGCTCCATTCCCGATCCTCTTCCAAATTTCCTATCCATCGGTGGAAGGGAAGTCCAACCCCGAGATCGGCCAACCCAAAACCGTTTCGCACCGAGATACCACGGCTGATCTCGAATAAAAGTGACTCGCTTTCCACAGAGAGCACCTATCTCGTTCCCGGCATCTCGAGCACAGCATCGTGCGAAGAGAAGCTAAGAAACCTTTCCGAATCCTAGCAAGTCGAATGTAAAGCACTGGGAAACACGGCCGAGTACGCTCAGCCACGAACGATCATCCGTATTCTCCGGGGAAAGCGTATAGTACTGGGGAACACCTCAGCACAGCCAAGTACACTCGATTACGGTTAATCACTCCGTCTCCAACTACCTGCGAAAACGTATTGCGCATTATATCTGTCAGGGCGCTCCCTGACAATCGACAAAAACATCGGGATACACCCCGATGGCGTCGAGCGACAAATCCGAGCACCAGAATACTCCTTGGTCGGGTAACCCGACACCCCCCCCACCTGTGTCAATGGGCTAGACAAGCGAATCGGGCACTCCCGATTCCCGCCATCAGAGTGACGGCACTCTGGAGATCTTCCTCAAAATCAGCTGTTCGCGAAAACAGCCGCAGAGTTCGTAACGCGCGCATCGCGTGATCACGGGCCAGCTGATCGCGACGGCGACGCACCGACCGCATGTCCCGCGTCACGCAACACCCGCGATCCGCGATATATACCGCGACCGATAATAATGTAAGTCAAATCTACATCTTTGTTGTAACCTCTCGCATTCTATCAATAAAGAATTAATTGTTACTCCAATCTCAATCGCTCTCACTTCCTCACCTGACTACCGACTCCGAAGCTATCCGCGCGCGGAAGTGAGACTGTTAAATATAAGTCGATAATTTGATATAAGTGCATTAAAGTCAAATATTTGACATATTAATAATATTACCACATAAAGTTTACCATCTGAACTGGTTGGACCATTTTGACATTACCATATAAGACAAATAAATAATTCTTCTGCCTCCCTCTCATTCTCACCAATACACCCCCTGGTATCATTACGTTGTCTCCCTAAATCCTCTCTCCTATCTTAAAGATAGACCCTCCCACTTTCTTTTCATGCTTTGAGAGAAAGGTTTCTTAACCTGTCCAACGCCTATATCCTTCAAGAGTGTTTGCTTCAACTTCGCGAAAATTTCGCCTTACCTTCGTACAACTCGGAAAAAAAACCATCTTTGAGACAATTAAGAATATCGAAAATAACATCCAGAAGTTTTCTTCTGAAGCACGTTTTTGAACTTGAGGAGTAGGCTAATACTCATCATTAATAATCTCTCTACACTCTCCCCCCCAAAAACCCGCATTAACATCAGATTATCCCTATTACTAAAATCCACACAACAATTTACACGCACTCATCCTGACATCATATTCACCCGAGCAGATAAAGGTAATGTCATCGTTGGATAAGAACAGTTACTTTACGAAGATGACAAATATTTCACAATACTGAGACTTATAGCGTGATCACGAAAGATTATTACCAGCAAGTTGCGAAATATTCTCAAAATCTGAAAGAACTCTAATTACATATCTGATACTCACAAGCATCTCTACTGTGCCGATGGGATTCTCCCCAGGACTTACGAGCTCCCTAAAATACATAAACAGGAATGCTCCCTCTGAATAATTGTCTCGTCAATTGATAGTCCACTTTACAACCTGGCATCCTTCTTGAACAAACTCCTGTCAAGAAGTATCCCAAAGTCTTCAACACATATAGAAAATAGTTTTAAACTTGCTAACAAGTTGTCTAGCATATAATTGACTGATGACCACACACTTGTTTCTTTTGATGCGGTCTCTTTGTTCATCAATGTTTCTATCGACCTATCAATTGACAGTATTGTTAAACGCTGAGGAGACATCTCGAAGAACTGCGACATTCCTAAAGATGAATTTTTAGGTGCAGTCTCGTTTATCTTAAATTCTATCTTCTTTATGTTTGACAATGTAATCCATAAGCAAATCTTTGGAATACCATGGGTTCCCCATTGTCTCCGATCATAGCTGATTTAGTATTAAGAGATTTGGAGGAGAGCGGGCTCAAGGATGTTAAGGCACATTTACCATTTTTTTATAGATATGTCGATGACATTACAATGGCCATTCCTTCCCAATTGATTAATGAGATTTTTAGAAGGTTTAACTCGTACCACCCTAGATTACAATTTACTGCTGAGATGGGGGGGAGAGAGCGAGTTGAATTTTCTCGATTTGACCTTAAAAGTTGTTAATAAGAACGTCAAGATTGATTGGTTTCATAAAACCACATTCTCGGAGAGATA
The DNA here is from genome assembly GCA_024349325.1 of Pogonomyrmex californicus. Lineage (NCBI taxonomy): Eukaryota > Metazoa > Arthropoda > Insecta > Hymenoptera > Formicidae > Pogonomyrmex > Pogonomyrmex californicus. The sequence continues at coordinate 21,660 of JAECZD010000028.1, forward strand.
TCTCAATTTTCACTCCCAGCATCCTCTCGCCCAAAAAAGAAGCACTATTGCTGGATTCGTCGACAGACGAGTTCTTACTGTTTCCGAACCGCAAAAAAACTTGAATTTAGAATTGAATTATTATGATATAAAATTGCATTTAACCTGATTTAAAGAATTAAAGCTACTGTCACTAGGTTTTCGAATAAGAAGATTTTAATGGTAATACAAAGATACGAATCATTGATGATTTACATTTTTTAAAAGCAATTACAAACATTTAACTTTTGAGATAATGGGATTACGAGGGTAGTCTGAGAAAGTTTTGAGCCTAACATAGAAACAAGTATTTTTTCGGTCAAATATAGTTTTATTTTCCAACATAATCTCCTTTTAAGTCAATACACTTTTCCCATCGATATTCTAACCTCTTTAACTCCTCCAAATAGTAATTGGCGTCTTGCTCCGCAAAATAGGCATTTACGTATGCGATGACCTCCTCGTTCGATAAAAATCTCTGTCCTCCAAGCGAAACTTTAAACTTAGGAAACAGGAAAAAGTCGCTGGGGGCCAGATCTGGTGAATACGGTGGATGGTCAACCAATTCGAAGTGCAGTTCGTGAATTTTGTTCATGGCGACCGCCGAAGTGCGAGCAGATGCGTTGTCTGGAACAGCACTTTCTTCTTCTTGAAATGCGGCCATTTTTTTGCAATTTCTGCCTTCAGCTTATCAAGTAATGATACGCTTCCGTTATTGTTTTACCTTTTTCAAGATAGTCGATATACATAATTCCGTGACTATCCCAAAAAACAGTCGTCATTACCTTCCCAGCTGATGAAACCGTCTTCACCTTTTTCGGTTCACCCTTTGCAGTCCACTGTTTTGACTGTTCTTTTGTCTCTGGAGTGTAGTGGTGGATCCAAGTTTCATCTATAGTTATGAATCGACGCAAAAAATCTGACTCGTTTGAACCGCTCCAACAGGGCCTTGGAAATGTTCATTCGAATTCGTTTTTGGTCCAAAGTGAGCAAGCGCGGCACCCAACGCGTGGATAGCTTGCGCATATCCAATTCTTCAGTTAATATATGACAAACGCGTTCTTTCGATATGCCCATAGCCTCTGCTATCTCTCTAACTTTGATTCGACGGTCGTCCAGTACCATTTGGTGAACATTTTCGATGTTATCAGCGGTAGTTGCAGTTTTTGGCCGTCCCGAACGCTCATCATCAGCCAAGCTGGTACAACCACGTTTAAATTCAGCTGCCCATCTTTTTACGGTGGCAAATGATGGGGCAGAGTTCCCGTAAACAGCGTCCAACTCGATTTTAATTTGCGCAGGCGTATTGCCTTTCAAATGTAAGAATTTAATCACGGCACGATATTCAATTTTTTCTATTTTTACAAAAACACTGACATCGACTGACACAAACGACTGTCAAACAACAACTGAGTGTCCAAAATGGCTGAAATTTTCACAAAAGTCTTTCAAAGCATATACTATTGTAGTACTAGAATGGTTTTGACGAGTAATGTCATCTTCATGTTAAGGCTCAAAACTTTTCAGACTACCCTCGTATAACTTGACGCCACTTTTTTGATATCAAATCTTATATAAATAATATGTATATCAAGATTGAGTATTATTTGAATTTAATAAGATTGTGATACAACACTTAAGTTTAAATAGGAAAACTCTTAAGTTCAAAGATATGTATTTAGATTTTATTTCTATTTTTTTATGATTTTGAATACTTAAATAAATGCAATTTAGATAAATCTTACTATACTTGACATCCTTTTTTTTACCGTTCTGTAAAAAATAATTATAGTGATATCAGATATAAAGATCACAAAGATACTAGCACTTTTATTTTTTAGTTTAATCACAACTAGAATTGAGTTAGGTATGGCAATTTCGTAACATAATTTTTTTTAAAGAATTAAAACTACTATCACATGGATTAGAATAAAAGACTCTTCAATGAAGATACAGAGATACGTACCACTTAGGTTCTATGTCTTTAAAATAAAAGATATTGTCAGTTAGATTTTATTTTTTAACTTGGTACAACAGCTTCTTTCTTTTTTTTTCAAGCGCGTCCCTATATTTGATACCCTTTTTTTACCTTTTTTCAAAAAGGTAATTTTTTAATGATATGCATTTTGTAATGTTAAGCATTTTTTCGTGTTGCACGCCTGCATGCTTGACACCTTTTATATAACAAATATAATTGATATTTTCCTTATATAAATGATATTTTTGTTAAATATAACTATGATATATTGTCTTACTATACTTGACACCCTTTTTTTATCTTTTTATAAAATGATAAATTTTGTTGATTTTTGTAAAATGATAATTTTATAGTGATATCAGATACAAAGATCACAAAGATACTAGCACTTAGATTTTATTTTTTAGTTTAATCACAATTGAGTTAGGTATGGCAATTTCGTAATATAATTTTTTCTAAAAAATTTATAAAGTGACTATTTATATTGCTTCTTATTTTTGAACTTGCTTAAACTTATCGGCAACATAATAGACACAAACATCACTTACACTCCGAAACAAATTATCACGAATTGTCAAATTCCCTGCAAAACATCGTTGACCACCAATCGGACGCGCAGAAAAAGAGCAAGCATACCATCTCGCTCACTCTTTCGTTTTCTACTTTTTTATGCGTACACATCACTGCGGAGGCTGCGGAACCTTGAATTCGATAAAGACTTTTTATTAATAATCAGTCAATCTGAATCGCGACATAAGGAGCAGAGATTGTAATTAGAGATACATTTCCCAATTTTTCACGAGACATATTGTACTCTGCCTGCCAATGATTCACTGGATCCTACAGTGATCCTGACTTATCGGTCTAAATTAGAGAAAGAGAGAAGAAAAATAAAACAAATAAAAAGGATTAGTGTGTTTATTATGTTTATATAGATCCGCTGGGTCAATGAGATTAATAATGATAAATATGCGCTTATCAAAAAGGATATATTAATAGTAATTTAGAAAGCTTTATAAGTGCATAATTATGATTGCAACTAATTGTACGAGAAGAATACTTGACCAATTACTGTATAATTTATAATTCGAAGCACAACATGTTACGAAATATATGTGTGTTTATTATGTTTATATAGATATAAAAATCGGTACGAACGAACAATATAATGATGAAAATATAATTTATGCATTTCTTTCTAAATTAAAGAAAGAGAGAAGAAAGATGGAACAAATAAAAAGAATTAATGTGTTTATTTTTTTTATTATTCTAGATTATTGCTAATGTGTTCGTTTCAATGCGCATCATCGCGTATTTATCATTAGGTCTTATCGATCTTGCGGATAAATCAAGTCGATAAGTCGTCGATAAGGGCCACTATAGGATCGAGCGAATCATTGACGAGCAGTGTACACTGGATCTCCTTGGGTTCAGTAGCACCTCCGTGACAAAAATTGCAACCGTACAGGTAGCAGGCGACGACAATAAGAATAAGGATAATGACATTTCTAAAAGTAAAAATTTCCAAATCGGACTTTGCGTAGCAATATCTCCGCTCGTAGGGCACGTAGCAGAAAAATAAAAATACTTTTATTATCCGATCGCCAGGTTATCCGCCTAAGAGATGGAAGGACAGTTGGTCATCTCTCATGGTGGAACCTTTACCACTCATATCACCATGTCTGAACGCGCGAAATATCATTGCATCACGCTCTGTGATTACTGAACTTTAATTGTCAATAATTTAAAAACTATTATAGCCTCACATTTTCGTTTTAGAATGTTTCAAAGAATCTGCTCTTAAAAAGAAATGCGTCAGTTTTGGGACACCTGTATATACATATATATATATATATATATATATATATAAAATTGTTGTGGCCGAGCAGTGGTCCACTCACTTTTAGCCCCGGAGTAATGTTGAGAAGATGTGTAATTCGATGTGTAAATTCCGTTTCGGGAAGGCGTTCTAGATTGGATCGTGATTTTCATCGGAGCCTGTGGGGAGACTGATTGTTCTTTCTGTCCGAAGAAGGGAAAATAATGTTTGTAAAAATATTTAAAAATATTTTAAAAGAAATAGATACTCATTTTCGTTTTTGCTTAAGTTTGCTGTTGAGTTGGCAAGATGTTGGGAGATCTTCTTTTCCGAACATCTGGCTGAATAATAATTTTAAGAAGTCTGCCTCGTCCTCAGTTTTTTTGAATCGTGGTTTTTTTGAGAGACTTAGAGCGAATGCTGAGGCAAGAACTTGAGGAGCCTTTAAAGATGTTGGGTCCACGGTAGATACCTCGCCCCCCCTTGTCCGAAGAAATCAAGAAAGAATCGCACAAAACTCAAAATTAAATATTCAACAAAGAAGCACTCAAAACTCAAGAATAAGATTCGAAAAAAAAATCAAGAAAGAAGTGAGAGTGAAAATATCTGCAGCGGCTCAGTACTTCCAGGAGGATGTAAGATTGGGACCAGTAGGTACGGCGCTCGGTAACCTAGCAGCAACTATAGGGTAGGGCAGAAAACCGTCTGGTATCCAAGGATCTTTATCAGGAAAGAGAAGGAGGCCGCTTTCTGCAGAGCAGTTTTTGAAGAGAATTGTCGGAATGATTGTCGGGACAATTTTGTGGAGGAGGAGAGGGGCAGTGTTGTGGCCGAGCAGTGATCCGCTCATTTTTGGCTCCCGAGTAATGTTGAGAAGATCGTTTCTTGCCAACGCGTCGTTGTTTATGGATTATTGATTTATTGATTGAAAAGATTCGACTGAGATTTGTAAGAGACGGTTTTGAGAGGTGACGAGCGGATTGCAAGCGCGAAATTGTAATCACGAACAGTGTAATTAATCGTGCTCATTAAAGTTCCTTCTTTATTTCCTTCTTTATAAACGGCCTCTATTTATTTACGTGTGTGAGTAAGTGTTGTGCGAGTGACCGCCGCGGAAGCGCGACAATATATATATATATATATATATATATATATATATATATATATATTAGATGTGACAAAAAAGTTCTGAGCTTTAGATTTCATATAACCGAAATAACATTTTGTACCCTTATATCTTCCCGCCCTTTTGCGGTTTTAAAGCGTTGACATTTGGTCTTCTAAAATGCGCCATGCAGTTTTGGCGTTTGATACACATAACCTCAAAAATCAGTAGTGTTCACGATGGCAATAACAAAAAAGAGCATATTCGATTTTCCATCTAGCGTTTCATCTGAAGAAAATGCTGCGCAAGCCACTGCAATGATTTGTGCTGCATATGGAAAGGGCTGCTATGGGAAATCATACTACATGTAAGATGGTATCAAAGAATTTCCGTCAAAGGAGATTTCAGTCTTGAAGATAAACCGCGTGCTGGACGCCCTCAAAGATTGAAACGGACAAATTGCAAGCACTGCTGGATATAAACCCTGCACCAAACTGAAAAGGAGCTTGCAGAACAGCTTGGCGTTACGCAACAAATCATTTCCGTACGATTTACATACGATGGGAAGGTTCAGAAGAAAGGAAGGCAAATGGGTTCCGCATGAATTGTCCGAAGACAACAAAATCATCGGCGTGACACTGCACTCACTTTGCTTTCAAGTTCCGGAATTTTCTGCACAAAATCATTACAGGCAATGAAAAGTGGATTCTTTATGATAACCTTAAACATAGAAAATCATGGGTTGACCTGGTCAACGCTGACATATCGACGCCAAGAAGTCCAATATCTACGCCAAAAAGGTTTTGCTCCTGTATCTGGTGGGATTGGAAAGGTGTGTTGTATTACAGTTGTTACAACCGGGTGAAACAATCTGCGGCAGACCGCTACCAACAACAATTGACCAATTTGAGCGATGCATTAGAAGAAAAGAGGCCATTTACTGGCCAAGGACGTCGTAAAGTGATCTTGCTTCATGACAATGCTCGATCACATGTTGCGAAAGCGACTCAGGACCATATCTTTGCGTTAGGAACTTTTCCCGCACGCGTATAGCCCAGACATGGCGCCTTTCGATTACTACCTATTCCGGTCGCTGCAGCATCATTTGGTACACTGATACACATTTCGTGAGATTTGAAGAGATACAAAAATGCATTGATGACTTTATCGCTTCGAAGCCGGTGAGCTTCTATCGTCAAGGAATTCGCAAGCTACCCGAAAAATGGCAAAAGGTCGTTAATGCAAACGGGGAATATTTCGCTGATTAATATTTTTTTGTTTGTTTTTGAATAAAGATTGAATTTTACAAAAAAAGGCTCAGGACTTTTTTGTACACCTAATATATATATATATATATATATTAGGTGTATATACTATATATATATATAAAAATTAACAATATAAACAACAACGTTTATTTATTTTAAGAGACAATACTCAATTAATATATTAGGTGTATAAAAAAGTTCTGAGCTTTTTTTTGTAAAATTAAATCTTTATTAAAAAAAAAAACAAAAAAAAATTTATCAGCGAAATATTCCCCATTTGCATCAACGATCTTTTGCCATCTTTCGGTAGCTTGCGAATTCCTTGACGATAGAAGCTCACCGGCTTCGAAGCGATAAAGTCATCAAAGCATTTTCGTATCTCTTCAAATCTCACGAAATGTGTATCAGCCAAATGATGCTGCAGCGACCGGAATAGGTAGTAATCGGAAGGCGCCATGTCTGGGCTATACGCCGCGTGCGGGAGAAGTTCCCAGCCTAACGCAAAGATATGGTCCTGAGTCGCTTTCGCAACATGTGGTCGAGCATTGTCATGAAGCAAGATCACTTTACGACGTCCTTGACCAGTAAATAGCCTCTTTTCTTCTAATGCATCGCTCAAATTGGTCAATTGTTGTTGGTAGCGGTCTGTCGTGATTGTTTCACTCAGTTGTAACAACTCGTAATACAACACACCTTTCCAATCCCACCAGATACAGAGCAAAACCTTCTTGGCGTGGATATTGGACTTTGGCGTCGATGTCGAAGGTTGACCAGGGTCAACTCATGATTTTCTACGTTTAGGGTTATCATAAAGAATCCACTTTTCATCGCCTGTAACGATTTTATGCAGAAAATCTTTTTTCCGAAACTTTGAAAGCAAAGTGAGTGCAGTGTCACGCCGACGATTTTTGTTGTCTTCCGACAATTCATGCGGAACCATCTGCCTTCCTTCTGAACCTTTCCCATCGTATGTAAACGTACGGAAATGGTTTGCTGCGTAACGCCAAGCTGTTCTGCAAGCTCCTTTTCAGTTTGCGCAGAGTTTATATCCAGCAGTGCTTGCAATTCGTCCGTTTCAATCTTTTGAGGGCGTCCAGCACGCGGTTCATTCAAGAACTGAACTTTAAGACTGAAATCTCCTTGGTGAAATTTTTGATACCATCTTTTATATGTAGTATGACTTACAGCGTTCTCTCTATATGCAGCACAAATCATTGCAGTGGCTTCAGCAGCATTTTTCTTCAGATGAAACGCGAAGTGGATGGAAAATCGAATATGCTCTTTTGTTATTGCCATCGTGAACACTACTGATTTTTGAGGTTATGTGCATCAAACGCCAAACCGTATGGCATTTTAGAAGGCCAAATGTCAACGCTTTAAAACCGCAAAAGGGCGGGAAGATATATAAAATTTAAATTGTTATTTCGGTTGTATGAAATCTAAAGCTCAGAACTTTTTTGTACACCTAATAGTCTCGTAACTTCTATGTTGTTTTCCGATACGTTTTCAAAAATGCTCACTTAAATCAAAGTATAATGCAAAGTATAATTCTCAAGACAAAATCTAAACACATCTGATTATCTCGATAATTATTTGGTTACGTTCATGCTTTGTAGAGATCAATAATTATCTGATTATATGATATTCACACGTTTTAAGAACAGCATCCAGTCCGTCAGGACATATCCTGGTGCGGACATAATTTGCTTTATGCAAAAATAAAAATTGAGAAACACTTGAAGAACAGAGTTATATCCAGGAAAAAAACTCAGGAAAATACAATCTAGAACTGCTGAAATCTCCTGAGATGGCAAAAAAAAATGAAAGAAAAGATTAACTCTAAAGTAGCGGATATCTAAACCTGTGAGAACTGTATAGATGTGGACTGGGAGAGGTTCAAATCGGCAGTAATTCAGCCTAGTGATAAACATTTCATGGAAGAAGAGCAACACAAAAGAATGAGTGGATGAAGGATGAAATATTAGAATTAATGGATCGCCGATGATTTTAGAAGAACAAGGATAGTAACCAGTCGATGATAAACTAATCAATGACCGTACACACAAGAAGATCAACGAGGCTAAAGAGGACTACTTGGAAGAGTTGTGTGAGGAGATTGAACGGCTACAAAAGCTGCACGATGATTTTCACCTTCATAAGCAAATAAAAAAAGTTTGCTATAAAAGTTTGATATAACTAAATCACATGGCACGAATCTTCTTCGCGATGTGAACGGAAGATATATTCTCAGTCCCGAACTCTGAAGCATCGCGTAGTCAAAATATATCCAGCGTTTCTTCAATTCAAATTGGGGAGAACCGCAGCTAAACAACGAAGAACCGCTGTGAGGCCCAAGTATACTGGTAGTAGAGGTTGCACCAGCGATTCAAAAATCTAGGATCGTAAGGCTTTAGGGCCTGATGGAATCTCAGTAGAGCTATTAAACCTATTGGACAAAGATGGAATAAAGAAGACATTAAGTTCAATCAAGTTGTTCAATAAGTGTATATGTATACCAAATAAGATAAATCCCTCGTGAATGGCTACAACGTTTATACTGTTACCAAAGAAATACAAACCAAGTACTTGTGTTGACTTTCGCCTAATTGGCCTGATGAGCTATTCTTTGAAGATATTATATTGAAGATATTAAAAGTGATACAAGGCTGAATTTATGCTCGTTGCGAAGGCATTTTGAGTGATTCAGTTTGGTTTCTGGGGGAAGTCTCGGAACAAGGAGAGGCACTGTTTTGTATGAATATTCTATTGCAGAAATGTAGGGAATTCCAGACACCAGTATATGTTTTATTGATTTCGAGAGGGCCGGGTACAACATCTGCAGCTAATCGAAGCGCTTCGGAGAAATAGGTCTAGATGATAAAGATGTGCGATTTAAAAAATCTTTACTGGAACCAGTCAGCAGTAGTACGGATGGATAATAAGCTAATCGAGTAAGTCCCTATTAGGCCCGGCGTTCGACAGGGATGTGTACTTTCGCCAACATTATTCAATGTGTATTCCGAGATGATATTTAATGAGGCGTTACAAGATCATGGGGAAAACGTCAAAATTGGTGGAGAAAATATCGATAATATTCGATATACGGAAGATACGGCTCTCCTAGCAGAAAGCATTCAAGATCTTCAAAAATTGATAAACTCTGTAAACGAGACTTGTATGAAGTCGACTTGTATGAAATTGAAGTACGGACCATTAATATATCGAAAACCAAACTAATAATCATTAGTAAGGAAAAAGTTGTCTTTGTGAATCTACAAATTCACGAAGAAGTTATTCAACGGGTAACACGTTTCAAATACTTGGGAGCATGGTTAAACGAGATAAGCAACCCAGACGAAAAGGTACGAACTAGGATAGAAGTGGCAAGAGCTGCTTTTAATAAAATGAATTATTCTTTGTCACCACGATTTAAGAATAAGTGTTCGCCTGAATGTTCTTCGATGTTACGTGTGATCCACTCTTCTTTATGGTTACGAAACATGATCACTAAAGTGAATGCGATGAATCGTATAGAAGCGTTTGAAATGTGGTGTTACCATAGGATGCTTAGGATATTCTGGACAAAACATATGATAAATGTGGACGTCCTTTGCAAGCTTCATAAAGACAGAGAACTACTTACATCCATTAAACGACAAAAGATGGAATACTTTGGACACATGCTGCGAAGACAGAAATATAAACTATTGCAAATTATTATGCAGGAGAGGGTAGAAGGCAAAAGGAGGATTGGCCGAAAGAGTTTGTCGTGGGTGTGGAATATAAGAGCGAAAGTGAGTCCAGAGGAACTCTTTAGAATCACCTCTGATAAAGAAGAATACGATAATCTCATCTCTCATCAAGTTCGGAGACGAGTACGATATCAGAAGATTCACGTTGTAATATCTTATAATTTCGCGGACAATGTAGTTTCTAAACTACTTTAAATTCATTATTTAATACAACTTCCACAATAATTCTTGTTTAACAATTTCCTAAGAGTGTAATTTCTTTCAGTTTAATTCTGTTACCCGGGGAAAAAAAGTTTATATCTAATTATATATAATTATATATAATTTTATAGAGCTAATTATGTATGGATTTTGATCTGATCTAATTATATATAAATAGATAAAATTGTTTATGATTATATATGAACAGATTAAATTATGCGTACTTATGACAAAATTACGATTGCGTTCCGATATTGACTGCTAGTATTGAAAATCTATAATATGACATAAAATACCCTTACAGAAAATAAGTGAAAAAAAATGAAAAAATGAAAAAAAAATGAGAAAGTGATGAAACATTTTTTATCTCGTATTATCGCATGTTTCTAAAACCGGTCACCCATTCATTCAGAGATCCCGCACGATGCTGCTTCACGTCGGTATTGGGATGAAATCTGCTACTGAAATAACCCAATAAGTGATTATAGGATCTCTGCTTAAAACATGATAGATCTAGTTAATGAATGTTACTATATTGTATAAATAGTCTCAATTTTAAAATCTCGATTGCATATCTCAATTGCAATTCTTGTAGATAATTTAATTACATATATAGAGTCGTGAACCTATGTTTAATGAGAATCATTATTCTTATGAAAATGTTTATAAATTGGTGTATATATTTTATTTACTTGTTAATGAATTTGTTAATAACTGTATTAAATATGGGAAATATTTTTCTTATTTAGTTATATTATATTATAATTATATTACAGTTATAGTTAATTAAGAAAGATAATTAATAATGTTATTTATTCATTAAAAATGACTTAAAAATGACGATTAAATGACGATATATTTATAATGATAATATTTCGTGACAAATGTTACATTTATTTTATGTCATTATTTAGTGCACTGACGTCGAATGACGAGAAATGACCTTAAATCATCATCATAATGACGTCATCTTGTTACTTGGGTATATATATATATATATATATATATATATATATATATATATATAATTAGATATATATATAATTAGATATAATTATACATTTTTAAATACAATTAGATCAAGTTTTTAATAGGTCCATTTTTGTGGTAAATATGAAAAACTAATATATTTTTATAAGTATATTTATTTATAATACTGGTATTTATATGAACAATCTCATATATAAAATATTAAGTTTTTCATAAAATAAACGAAATGAACCAGTGTAATTATATTAAACTTAAAATATTCCTTATGGATCCTTTATCCTTTATATTTGATTGAAATTATATGTTTGTAAAATGTGTATATATGTATGTACGTATAAATCATACAATATCAACTAAATTCGTAATATCTCGAAAATGTCTCTCATTTAGATGTTATTATTTATAGTTTGATGCATCATAATATATTATGTATAAATTTTTATATAATTTAATGTATATCTTTCTATTTGAAAAAGAAATATAGTTTTGTATAATTTAATTTGAAGTTGTAAGCATTTTGATATAATTATTTCTAATTAGATATAAACTTTTCTTCGAAACAAATTTCAATATAATTTTACATAATTGTACATAGAATTATTAATATTTTGATATAATTACATATAATTAGATATAAAGTTTTTACTCGAAAAAAATTTCAATATAATTTCATATAATTAGATATGGAGTTATAAATATTTTGATATAATTGCATATAATTTGTGATATTAGTAGATCTCACTATATATAATTATATATAATTTATTATATCTAATTATATATAATTATATCTAATATGATATAATTAGATATAAACTTTTTTTCTCGAGTTAATATCATCGTACTTCTATCCACAACAGAATATGTATTTCTGTCATTTAATAATTCTTGTATCCAGTTTGTATACATTCTATCAATTTTTCTTCAAAATATGTTATTTAACTACCGATTTAAATGTTTATAATGTTACATCAATTATTTTGCCTACTTTTAATCTTGACATTGGTCTCTTAACGCGAGTTCTTATTTACTCGATTTAATGAAAATTATGTAATGAATAATATTTCATTAATTTCATCGTCTCAATTTATTATAATTTATTATTATTCATTTTCGCATTTCAATTTTTGTAAAAATTATTGCTACTGCAAAAGAATCCGTATAGTCATAACGTACTATTAGTACGATTAAGAGAAAACTTTTTTACCATAATTAATAAATCATTTCAGTATTCCATATCTTGAATTTGTTGGCCTTTCCTATATTGCATTATATAATACGAATCATATTAATATTTACCTATTTTATATATTGATGTAAATTTCAGAATTGACTTTTATACATCTGAGGTATACATCTATAAGAAACCAATGAGAAATTAAGCAAAAGAAGAATAAAAAAGAGATAAAGTTTAATATTCACACAAAACTCAATAAAACACTATTAAAACTATCAGAAATATAAATAGGAAATGGAGAATAAATGAAACTTAGTCGGCATGAAATGTCTGGTATAAAACACTCAAAATTCGCTAATGGATAGAGGAAACATCCCTTTGCACTGTTTTTCTATGTAAATTTGTATTTCAAACGATTAAACAGCGAAAATAACCTCCCTCGATGCCCCTGTTTAAACTTTCAAGTTTCCCTCTCTTTTTTTAAGCTAACTTCCGAATTGATCGTAAAAAAAGTCATCAAGCATGAGTAATTTTACCAAATTTACCAAAAACAGCAATTAAATTAAAATAAAAACTTTTTGATTGAGTCAATGATTAAGTCCTTTTATCTTAAAGTTTTTTCTTAAATAAATATTGTTCAAGAAAATCACAAAAAATATAATTTATTAATTTCCTTCGAAACTTAAATGATAAGTTTCCGTGGATTTGTCATGCAAATTGGAAAAATGTCATGAAAAATAAAAATAAAAAGCTTGGAACTATATCAGTAAACATAAATATTGTAAATAATAAAAAAAAATATCTGTATATTATACAAATATAAACAATAATAAAATATTATTATTATTATAGTCGATTTGTAATTTATAATGCATTAAATCAGAGCAAAACATTCAAAATTAATTTTGATAAAATAGTCTTTAATAAAAAAAGGTAAAGACAATTAGTAGAAAATAACTCAATTCTTAATGAAAAATAAGAATAAATGGAAAGATAAAAGATACAACTCATATATTTATAAAAGAATAAATAGCATTTCGTTGATTTTTTATCAAGATCAAAAACATTATATATAATCCTTTTTTATCTTACATTTCCATTACGTTATCTTTTTCAAATAATAATAATAATATAAAACATATTTCTACAATCTCTTATAAAACTACCAACATTAAAAACTGATATATCTTTCAAAGATATCACAATTAAAAATAAACTAATACTAAAAATATACTAATATTAATAAACTAACTAACTTTTATTTAAGTTAAACGTTTGTGTAGATAATTATTTGTGCATTTTATACTAACTAGATATAATAAGTTGCTTTTCTTAGTTTTATGTTATTTAATTTCATAGAATGTCTATGTATGTACGTCTATATATATCTTTAGTAATAATCTTTGAAATGTTTGATGATTATTGAATTTATTAGCAATGTAAAATATAATAAAACATAAATATAAATATGTATATAATATTCAATAGCATAACGTGTTTCATCAGTTTTATTATATTACATATTTCAAAAAATATAAAATGCTTAGTTTCATAATAAATTATAAATTATATAATAAACTAAATTGAAAAAATTATTTTAAAACTAAGAAAAAAATGTAAAAAAGCATTATATATTTCTTTTTCATAAAAAATTAATAACTTCCCTAATATTCCTATTATGTTGATAAGTTATATAAGTCATTTAAAAATCATATAAAAATAATCAGTACAATTGAAAAGACTCGAGAATCTATGCAAGTCATGATATTTATTATTTACTTTTTTCATTTCTCATTAGCAAACATTGATCATTTATCTTGTATGATATACTACTTGTATGATATAATACATCGGAATAAATATTTTATTATATACTTTATTCATCTTCAAATACGATGCACGCGTTGAATATCTTGAAAATTAAAGATGCGCCAGTACTTATCGTATACAATTATATTGATGATTGTGAAAATAATGTCTTGCATACAATATTTTCATATTTCTTTCTTCTCCAAGCGGATCTAAAATCCGCCAACAAGCTGCAGCAAAAAGTCCTTTTTACTATATACGATTGGTTCGACAGTTTTTTCCATAGTCTTCAGAGTAAATTTTTGTAAAAGATAAGCTATCAGAATCTTGGTTTCCATGAGAGCAAATCGATTGCCGATACACTTTCTAGGCCCATGACCAAATGGTAGATAAATGTATGGTAAAATATTGTCTTTGTTCTCATCTAAGGCTAAACCTCTCGGGATCAAACTTGTTCGAGTTCGGAAAATATTGCGGATTGTGATGTAAAGCATAAACGAAAAACATCAATACATTGTCTAGTTCAATAATGATGTTCTTGTAGCCTGGTTGTGATGGAGGCAGTTCGTATTTTTTGGTGCAAAGTCTATCAGTGAAGACCACTGATGGATATTTTCTGAGAGCTTCAGAAATCACCATATCCATAAGATATCTTTAACAACGATTCGTAAGAAATCTCACCGTTCCTTTTGACACAATGCTATTATACCTCCTCGCGCAAACGATCCTGAATATCTGAGTTAATCGTTAATTCATGAGCAACAAAGCATATCAATGTTAAACTTATTTCAAAGCTAGTAAAAAAAAAATGAAAGCTTGCGAAACGATGTCGTCCAATGTTATTTTGTGAGCACTGGCATTTTCCCTGTCCCGAGCATTAGTAAATGAATCATATCCGGTCTTATGATATCTTGCTCTTCACGCGTTTTAACAGGCGTTTCTCCTACGAGTCTCCTAAAAAACTTGGTCGTAGCCAATGGGAAGAAGCTCAGACCAACTGTTGAAGCGAATCGCGGAAAAGCACGTAAAATCATCACTTTTACAAATTAACAATCCATTAATAAATTTGCTTCCACTCCTCTTATGTAGAATTCGTTGTTTGGATCCTTCATAGAATTTACGCTTATGCCGAAAGCTGTCGTGGCGATTACGTCGGTAGTATACCATCTGAAAATCTCCTTTGTTTCAATTGAATAACAGAGTTTTGGATGTTCGACCAAATAATCGACGAAATCATGAGAACATTTTGCTATCAATTCGAACATGAATTTCATCTTGCTGGCAGTGAAAGAAGTTGTATTCAATGTATTCCTCATTTCTCTCCAATGATCTCCACGCAAGGAAAAGATATTTTTACCAAATAGCGGTTCCACAGTTTCATCCACGAAGCTGCGATGATCATGAAAATATTTAAAATCCTTCACGGCATCTTTGATTAGTTCGGGCTCACGTAAGAGTACAGCAGGCATGGAAAAATTCATTACTCCAACATATTTAGCGTCCGGGAAGTAACGGTATAAATACTGACAATAATCGGGGAAAGAGATACGATTCACAAACAATTTCCAACCCGTTATAAGAGATAGCTAATCTGGTAAGTAACGCCCTTATCCTTCCAGTAAAAATACATATGATGTAGCAAAACGACAAATTTCAGGATACCGATGACAATCAGAGTAATTAATAATAACACAAAGAGCGACGAGAGCAATGAATCCATCGTGATATCAAGGTATAACAGACTGACGAGATGTTTCATCAGGCGCAACGTTATAAATACGTAGCGCATATTTTATCACAAAAGAGGCGAAGATGGAAAGGAAAAAACGTCTCTCGCTATCATGATGATAATACATGTTACATCAGTAATTGCGCAACAACTATTAGTCGGTTTAAATACGCGCAACACTTGCGAACATATCCTGAGTTTTATCAAAAAAGTTTCAAACATTAACAAATTAACAAATTAATTCCAAAAATCTATTTCACGTTTTAATAAAAATTGATATTTTTCGTATAAAAATGCTTTCTAATAATTATTATCATTAGATTTATTATGCACCTTTTACACTTGTGTATAATGGATTTAATATCTGACTGGACTATTACAAGATAAAAATAAATAATTAATGCAGATTTAAATGCATAATAAAAAATATAAAATAAAAAGTTTATGCTTTATTTTCTAAACATTGGTTATTTTTAAAGAAACATGTACATGTAAAAGTCTACATCCTTTACTACAAAAATCCTTTTTACGTAATTTTTGCAAAGAACCTTGTGATAAGTTATCTTTTTATATTTAGGTTCACTTTCGATATTTCAACTCATACGATATAAATATATACGTAAAATACTTGTGACGAGCTTAAATTATTTTTATATTATTATTATTATATCTTATTATATCAATGTATTCATAATTTTTTCAAATTTAAAATCATACAGATTTCAACTAAACTCGTTATAAAATAATAAAACACCGTTAACTGAAGTAGGTAAATGTATGATAACAAAGTATGTTGATTAAACAAATGTCAGAAATATCAATGGAACTTGATCTTTACTTGTGTATTATTCGTAGACTGTAATAAAAATTCTTCGAATTGATTGTTATCATTAATTTTGTTTTGCTACTAAAATACACACGCACACACACATATATGTAGCTTCTTTCTCACTCTGTTTCATTAAAAAATAAATTGACATATCTAAGAATCTTATCACTTACCGATAAAGACAAAGATCTGATGATGCGAATAGCGCAGCAACATTGAAATTGACACTGTCTGAAACAATAAAAAAAAAGTTTATTATCAAATATTCTCGAAGCAGTCATAATCCTATCCATACAAATCGCGATACATACGTCACAATTATAAATATATTTTATAAATATGATTAATATCGGTTAAAAATGTTAATCGGAATTATGAATTACGAGTATTCTGAAATTTTGCCTGAGTAGCTTTGATAAAGTTACGGCGTCACGTAAATTGCGAACTGATCGCTCGTAGTCGGTTAGCGGGTTGAGCGAATGTTGAAATTGAATTGCGATCGGTTCAGATTGAACCAGCACCTGACACCCTCGAAGATAATCCGTTATTTGCAACTGGCAGCCTTAGTAACGAGGTCGTTCGATTTCATCTTATACGAATGCGCAGATGTTATTTAAAAAAGGAAACAAGGAAAAAGCGAAAGAAAGAGATCTGGTAAAAACTGTTTCTGATAAAGAATGATATTGACATAATGATAATATGACAATTATTTCTTTGTTCAATTAAAAAAAATTTTATTCTACCAATATATAGTAAAATAAATGGTAATGGTAGTAAATGGTAATAATCAAATGTAAAAAAATATAAAATACATAGAAAGAACATTTTTTATATATAAATTAGATTTTCAAAATAAAAATCTAATTTTAAATCTTTATCTTCTCATCATATTCAATTTGCTGCAAACTAGATATTCCTTATATTTTTTTATAAAAATCTTTATCGAATTAATGTTCTTCTAAACTTATCTCAAATTCTCTTTTCCTTTTTTTTATGTACCAATAACAAACATCTCTTATAGTGAATTTGATTATATCTTGACTATATCTCTATTTTGACATCTATCACGATACGGTCAATCGAATTTGATATAAGAGAACCCCAGAGGGCGAAGCATACGAATGTGAACGATAAATGCCCAAACACAGAAGCAAACAAGGAGAAAGATAAAGGAAGAGGGAATAGTATTTCATACTGGATCACATTGTAACGGAGTGCCGGACATCGCATGCACATGACAGAGGAGATATACAGTACATGCACGACAACAGTCGTGTGCACGTGACTAGATGGCAAGCCAGCGGGGATGGCTCAGGATGAACCCTCCAGGCAGCCGAAGCTCGAATTCACGTGTCACGGCACGAGCGCTCAACCCTTTACTCAATATCAGCGCCGCATTCGCTCCACAATTGCAAAACGAACAGAGAGGAGGGAGGGGAGGGGGAGGGAAGAGAAGAGGGGAGCGGTGGGAAGAGAGGGAGATGGGGACAGAGAGAGGGGGAAGGAACCACATTGTTTAACTTAACAACAAAATATCTCATCGTTGAGCACGAATCCGAATTATGAGTTGTATCGCAGAAGCAAGTATACGTTCGATATCCGCAAGAAGCTGTCGCAAGTAAGACATTCAATTCTTAATAAAAATAAACGATAAAAATATCTCTCTAAAAATATCTCATCGATATCATTCTAAGATCTTTTATAAATAAATAAATAAATAAATAAATAAATAAAAAGAAGGAAACTCGCAATTAATGAATAATGATTTTAATTATAACTGCTTTAATTATAACACGCGAAATATACGTTACTATTAAAAGCATCGCGTCATCATTAGGAGTATCACTGGTGATGTCGACCATAGTATGCTGCAATCTATTCCACCACAATTTGATACAAAATTACCAACATGGGGCCACTGCGACGAATACGATGCCTCTAATAACTTTGATTTATACTCGACGGTTCAACTCCAAAGGGATCGCGCGTGAATGAGGACGCTGGGGATAGGAAAGCTATGCGCAGACACGTTACTTTAGTGGTTAGCTTGGATTGATTGCCATATCATTTTACACGTGTTAGATTATCGTATAGGTGAGCGTGAAATCGTTTCTTTGATGGAGAAGAATTTATTATCGCCCCTCCCACCCCAAAAAAAAAAAAAAAGAAAAAACCTTGCAATTCAATGATACAATGTTCTTATTGTTGCGTTCTTTCGGGAAAATACACCACACACTTTGATATATGTACAGTCATTAAATTCATAAACAAATCTTATATGTGTATATGTTATATTGTATCAAATATATAAAAAATTCGAATTTATGCTAATCAATATAAATGGTAAACAAAATAGCTTTTATCCATAAATTAATAATTTTGTAATCCGTACGTGAATGAGCATATATGCGTATATACACATGTATGAAATGCAGACACGTATTGATAAATTAAAATGGAGTATGATATATGAAAAAAAATTTAGATTTCAAATTTGGTATTTTTTGGTGTAAATTGAAAAGTTTTATGCATTTTATATTTCTTCGTGTAATATTTTGTATATAAATATACATGTTATTAAATCTCATAAACATACATAAACATACAATCAATCGATAAGTCAATTATAAAATTCATAAGATACTTACAAATACGAGCATGACGAAGAATGCCGCCAAATATGACGTTCGTGCCATCCACATGCTGACAAATCGATAATGTTCTCCTGTTATCACATTCCTGTCAAAGCAATCGCAATTTAATCAACCTGTTTTTTATCTCAATGTTTACAAATTTTTCAATATGCTTTAACGTATTTTTATTAGATAAACATCATAATATTAAACAAAAATTACACTTACCGCAAAAAACCTTTGTTATCCTCATGTTCTGCTAATGTTTTGATGCTTGCCATCAACAAATCGTCGTATCCCAAAAATTCATCTAATATCAATCTTGAAAATGCATCACCAAAACATTTATCATTTAATGGATCCAAAGTAACAATTTTAACTGGAATGTTTAGTCTTTGTCGAGCCGCTGGTGATAATCGCAAAAAGCCATATTCCAATGAATATTCTACGATATATCCGTCTTCTGAAAATATTAATATTTGCATATTAATATTTGCAAGTAAAAACAAAAATAAATAAAAGTCATTTAGATGAATTTAGGTAAGTGTTATATTCCAGCGCTTATAATAAAAAAACTCTCTAAAAAATTGTCTTATAAACAATATATTTACTATGTTATTTACCTGTCTTAGCCATTTTATCAGCATCAGCTGTACGATCTTTTAATTGTACATTATTTCCACTTAAATGATCAGGTACTGCTGTGTAATTATTTTCTGCAGTAGAAAACTTTTCTCTGGATGACTAAAATGAGAGAAAAATATTATTTCATATTAGTCATTTATATTAAATATTATTTTCCATGCAAATCAGTCTTTAATCATAAAATATTATATTAAAAAAATTTTAATGTTTATATAAAATTAAAAAAAATTGAATTATCAGACGTTAATATTATCTTCAAAATAGTAAACATATATTTTTATATATAGTTTTGAACATATGTATTGATTTTTTACCTACATTTAAACCATCCCAAAGTTTCGTTGATAATGATGGAGTCATTGTTGTATTTGTTGTGCTTAGATCAGGATTTTGCATCTCTCCAGAAATTGTGGCACTTCTCGTTAGATCTTGCTCAAGTAATGTTAAATTCTCATGATTCTCGTCAATAGAGGAATTTATAGTCTCTCGTTCTTCGTCAACAGCTGATGGTTCAATATTTATAAAGCTAATATAACAAGTAAACAAATAAAATATAACAACAATATTTATTTGTTTTATACATGTAAAATTAATGCACAAGAGCACTTTTATATCTTGTAAATATATATATTTTGACTTACCCATCTCCAGTTAATATTCCTAAAGCGTTAGTCAAATCATCAACCTTTTCTTGTCTCAATTTTTCTTCTTTGGCATAACTCTTCTCTATACTATAATCTTCACCACCATTCTTGAGAATTTCGACTCTCAATATACCATCCCGTGGCCATTCGTTTCTTATATGTTCTAAGCAGTTAGTTGGTGCACGTGAAAATACTATATGGATATAAGCCAATACAAAAAATGCCAATATAGCCTGTGAATAAAACATTGTACAATATCAATATTTTCTTGACACTTTTTTTATTTATATAAAATTTATTTATATAAATTATTATTTATATATATATTTATATAAAAATTCTTTTAAGCAATCACATATACCACACATACACACACACACACATATGTACGCATATACACATACACACACATACATATCCCCCTCCCACACACACACATGTGAATAAGTTTATATCTTACCTTTAAAAGGACTACAAATTCTATAAATCTCCTGACAGGCCTTGGAAATGTTCGTGCATAAGCTAATGCTGCTTTGATAAATAATGCATGAAATAACCTATCCCGTACATTAATCAAGGGGTTTTGATTATTGTTATTTCTAGCTATATTCATGTTGTTATTATTCAGGACTGGTCCTATGACACCAGCAAGACTGTGAAGATTATGTCCTATTGCGCCGTTTTGATTATTAGGCACTGCGATAGCAGCACCATCTCCGTGCGACATTTTAAAATTATTACATAAGTAGTTTTCACAAATATAAGAATTCAAAAGAACCTGTGTAATAATTTACATAAAAATCACTATATTTATACATTTGTCACTTCTGATTATCACGCATAAACATTTCACTCTGAAACAAATAAGAAATTTATAGGTTAACATTTAGAAAATATCTGACATGTATATAGAAGTTAAAATCTAAGATTTGTATTGATTGGTGTAAGATTAAGTATTGATACGAAATAATTTCTCGTTAGCACAAATAAAATTTATAAAATGGTATTCATGTTTTGTAAAAAACGAGATAAGCTCAAGATATTTTAAAAATTTGTCTAGAATACATTCGTTTATTACATTGAATGTAACATAACATAATGAATTGCACGTATAAACACATATGCAAAATAGTGACAATGACTAATTGCTAATTTATTACATGTGTTACGTAATTTCCTTGCCAAAAAAAAAGAAAGACAAAATCTGTAAATCATCCAGATGGTGAAAGTTAAGTTTATCGTTTCCATTCATGATCTATACGATGGATATGCACAGCGGAGTAATATTGAGTAATCTGTACGCATGCTTGTCGCGGCGAGCCATTGTTAAATTTTCAGATATTTTCAAGAACTTGGCATGTCATACCTTGTGATGGAATCGCGACAGATTTTATACGCGAACGTCGCAATTCCAATGACACCGTCGTGCCTTCCGCTAAAATCGTTAAATCAAGTTGTCGTGCGAAAATTGTGTATTCGTCTAACAAATACGTTCTCGAAATTGTCACTTCATCGTCAACGTATGTTTTGATGTGCACCATGGATCTGTATATTCACCAATTCGTCCACAGAATTCATGCGCAGGTTCACCAATCGCAAAATCGAGATTTTTCTAAAGGAATTGCTAGATGTGCTTTAAGCTTGTATCAAACTACCGACTATGCAGCCGATCCGATCGATTCACATTTTAGGTCGGATCCAGTTTCACAAATTTGACTTTAACCGAGCGGAACGACAGTTCAGTTTAACATCATGGTTAAACTCATCTCGTCCATAACTTGCTTTTAATTAGATTTAGATTATATAAATGTGTACGAAGAAATTTGTTTTTCCTCTCAAATATGTAACGTGATTGATTAATAAAAAGTAGAAAACGAAACGAAATTGTACACTGATTTCATGTATACAGGTTATGTGTAAATAGAATTTTGTAGGTATTGTGTACAAATTTTATTAGAATACAGGGATGCGTTCCGTTTCTCGCATGATACGCATGATGTATCATTTATCCTTATTATTCATTATGCATTAAACAAAGATAAATGATGCATTATGCGCATCATGCAACGGAATGCATACCACAATGAAATCAGAACATAGAAAAAAGATTTTTTCAATTTTACAAATCTTGGAAAACTAAAACTAATTGAATTAGTAGAATGAGAAAAAATATTGAAAATAAAAATCTGATAACAGTGTAAAGGTGTCATAAAGCGTACTGCGCGTATCACGGATCGCCGTATCGAAAATCTGACTAATTGCAGATGTTCTGCTATTTTCGATACGCAACCGCTCTGCCAAATCCATTAGGGTGCCGTCACATGCGGCGTAACTTGCGTAAGCGTAACTTGCGCCGACCAATCACATCGTTTCACTTAAACATCAGATTCCGCCTAGTTACTTTATGCTGTTTATGCATTATTATTGTTACGCTGAATCTAATTTTTTTGCAGAAGAAACACACACACACACACACACACACACACACATATATATAGTGAATAATCAGAATAATCAGAGTTTTTCGGCAAAATAAATAAAGATCAAATCAGAGTAAGTTAATTAATTAATATAATAATAATTAATTAAATAGCTTCATATCGAATTAATTAATAATAAATATATATATATATATTAATATATATATATATATAAATATATATATTAATATATATATATATATATATATATTAATATATATATATATATATATATATATATATATATATATATATATATATATATATATATATATTAATTAATTTATAATGTTTTTCAATGAGTGGCCCAACAATAAATATCTAACAACTGATTTAACATTTCTATGGACATTCTACAATAATTATAGAATATTTCGTAATCTTCAAATTCCATTTTCTTTGACCAGATTGTCACTGTCACCCTGTAATAATCTTCGTCTTTCTGCGAATATCGGACGCACTTACACTCTGACAAGCTGTTGGTATACCATCAGTTTTCATATTCCAAACAATTTTAATATATTATATTCGTCTGATTTTATGTTGTTGAGATTTTTTTCATCTTCTTTCATTTTTGCCATCGCTTCCATATTATTAATAACAACAGATCAGGATTCATGATGACTTCTGAATACGTTCGCACAGATTGAGTTCGCTGACTGCTTGACTTATTCGTACACATATATATATATATAAAGTCTCATTCCCCATGAAGCGTACTTTTCCAGATACGGAGATTACAAAAACCAATCACAAATTAGTTTAGCATTTCTATGAGAGAGTACAACAGAAATCCTAATCAGCAATTGGTTGTATTAATTACGCATTTTTTGAAATTCCGAGAAATACGCTCTATGTGAAAGAAGGATGCCATCACACGCGATGTAACTTGCGTAAGCGTAATCTGCGTATAATATTTTACTAAAACATTTTACTAAAACACGTTACATCATTCTGAAAGCCTTCTTTCACATAGAGCGTATTTCGCGGAATTTCGAGAAATGCGTAATTAATACAATCAATTGCTGATAACAGAAATGCTAAACTAATAACTAAATTAAACTGTTAAACTAAAAATTTTATGTTTGGTTTTTGTAATCTGCGTATCTGGAAAAGTACGCTTCATGTGGAACCGAGACTTTACGAGTATGTGTACGAACAAGTCAAGTAGATGTGAACCTGTGAGAATGTATGTGTGTATTCAGTAATCTGTGAAAATGTATTCAGAAGTCATTATGGACTCTGACCTGTTGTTATTAATAATATGGAAGCGATGGCAAAAGAAAATAAAACAATCTCAATAGAAAATTAGGCGATATAATATTTTAAAATTGTTTGGAATATGGAAACTTATGGTATACCAAGAGGAAAAAGCTCGTCATAGAATGTGAGTGCGTCCGATATTAGCAGAAAGACGAAGATTATTACAGGATGACAGTGACAATCAAAGAAATGGAATTTGAAGATTACGAAATATTCTACAATTATTGTATTGTTCATAGAAATGTTTAATCAGTTGTTAGATATTGTTGGGCCACGCATTGAAAAACATTATAAATTAATTAATATATATATATATATATATATATATATATTATTAATTAATTTGATATGATGATTTAATTAATCATTATTATATTAATTAATTAACTTATCCTGATTTGATCTTTATTCATTTTGCCGAAAAGCTCTGATTATTCTGATTATTCACTGTGTGTGTTTCTTCCGCAAAAAAATTAGATTCAGCGTAACAATAAAAGCGTAAACAGTATAAAATAATTAGGCGGAATCTGATGTTCAAGTGAAACGATGTGATTGGTCGGCGCAAGTTATGCTTCGTAAGTTATGCCGCATGTGACTACACCCTTATTGTAGCGTAACTGAGCGTAACCTTAAACTCACCTTAACTTATTGTAGCGTAACACGCGCCGAATATAAATGGTAAAGCCAAATTTGGAAGTTTTTTTTTAAGATAATAGAGATCGATATGAGCACAGTATAAATAGATACAGTAGGTCCACTCTATGTTGGCACCTTTGATCTGAAGTAAAATGGTAATAAAATTATATATGTAATTAAAGAGAAACAAGTGCAATAATTTATGCAAATTAACAAATATAATAAGAAAAAGATTATTCCAAATTTTTAATTTGCATTTAATTCACATATAAGTTTATTTCCTTTGTCAATATATGTGTGTACATACAAATATGAAAAACACAATTATTAAATATAAAAAATGTATATTTACGATATATGGTGTATATATTATTGTACATGTTAAAAAATAAAATTTTAGATATAAGTTATAGAATTCAAAAAGATCTATTAATTAATAAGATCATTTATATGTGCGTGCGCGCGCGCGCGCGCGCGTGTGTGTGTGTATATGTGTACAATTACAAAAGAAATGAGATTGAAATTTTTTGAAGTTTGTTCTTTTCATTTTCTCTTATGTTGTAGGTGTGTGTTAATTTCGAATTCACTTCTCTATAATTCTTTCTATACTTAATTTTCCTTCTTTTATTAGAATCTAAGCGAAGATACGCCATATATAATATCTAAAACAGAATATAACGAATATTCAGTTCGATCCATTTCTTTATTTATGTTTATATAAATTTTGCACACTATAGAATATTTAAATTGTTGTGTTAAATTGTTGCCTTTGACAAATTTATATACACCACATTGACAAATTTATTTACACAGTACTGTGGTTATGTACAATTTTTTTGAACCGCCATATTGTTGAATGTGCATTTCTGTCATGCGCGAGTGACAACTATTTCACGGATATTGAGCAGAGTGAACCTATCCCTGTATCTACTTATACTATGATATGAGCAACAAGGAAGGTTTAATTATCGGCAACATTAATGTAGAATAAAGTGCATACATCTTAATAATTTTACAATATATTTCCTGCCTGATGAAAGTATTATTGTTGTTACGTCCGGGGAACTTCACGAATTCCTCTCTTTCGGGAAGAGAAAAACAACGGCTGCCATAAACGAAGCGCTTCGAACGATCTAAGGAAATCCTAAATAAACAAAATTTCCTCTCGAGATATGTCTCACTATCAAAAAAAATTGGGATAAACAGCTTTGTCGGCACCGACAAGTTTATGACCTACCAATAAAAAATTTTACATTAACAAAAGCAAATTCCTAACGGATAAGAAACGCTTCGGGTCGTTCGAGGGTGACACTCCCCAAATTGGTGGGGAAACTAAGGGAAACGCCAATCAAGAAGAAACGATTGGCGGCCGTTGGCGGCCACACCAATGAATGATTGAGGGTGTGGAACGCCGGAAAATTTTTATTAACTAATTCTACCATTCGCTGGGAAATTTGGAAATATAAAAACAACCACAATTCACAGAACACCGCTTCCCTCCTTCCTCTATATTCACAATTTTCCTAAACTATCATTCGATAAACCAACACGAAAATCCATCACGCCCTCAGATATTCCCACCCCTCCGGAACCCTTTAAAAACCGCGACTTGGAGCGGATCGCTCTCTTCTTCCTGCTTCATCGCTACATTCATGGTCTGCACCATCCAAAATTATTGCAGTTAGAATCTGTGCGCGATTTTATTATTTTTCGAGTGATTCAATGATCCAGCCTGGCAATTGCATTCCTCGACCGTCACCAGCGGCCGCTGCAACAAAAGTAAGTCCAAGTTTATCATTTTTCCCCCGCGATAACTGGCAGTTTGGTTCGCGACTTCTACTTATTTATCTCGCTAAACACTCCAACATTCCAAATTGGCAAGCCGCCGATTAACTCGGTGAAGCTGCCTTCCCCGATTTTTTTCACACTCCGACTTGGCAAGCCGCCGATTAACTCGATGAAGCTGCCTCCCCCGATTCCACAAAATTCTATTCCACAACCTTCTAAGCTGGCAAGCCGCCGATTAACTCGGTGAAGCTGCCTCCCCCGATTCCACAACATTCCAACCTGGCAAGCCGCCGATTGACTCGGTGAAGCTGGCTTATCTCGATTCCTCAATTTCTCTTTTATCTTTTATCTCTCTTTTATATAGTGAACCAAACAAATGCCATCCGGAACGGACGAACGAAACGGGAATTGCGACACCGTCGAGAGAAATCGAACAAGCGGATTCGTCGCGAAACCTGCCACGCCGAAGAACTCGCGGAGCGATTAATAGAAGTAGAGCCGGGACTAGCCAACATCTCGCTACATCAGTACGCCTCCGCCCTCCGCTCCGCGGCCGAATTCGAGAACCAGTGTACTCCGGAAAACTTTGACGTGGAGAAGTTTTTTAACCTCGTCTGTCAATTTCCTCGCTCTCCCTCCCATCCACCTCCTGGCACCTTCTTTATCCAACGAAAATTTAAACCAGACAAGCAATTCTGGGACCAAATCTCCAAGCACAAAATAACAGATAGCGTCCCTATGTATATTTCCCGTGATCCTCTTCCCTACCTCGTCCCAATCAAAGCTTTCCGCACCGCGCACCCTAATCCCCCTCCACACCTGCAACCCGATCCCATAGACATGCTCGCGATTACCAACTTTTTGCCCCAATTGGAAAAATTGGGCATATAAGTCCAGATTTTCCTTGTCCGAGGTTATTTTCTTATATTTTTTATGTATAAACCTTCTTTTTGTAACGATACCTCAATCCTTTTTAATGTACACCCACAGAATATTGTAATCCATTTTTATCATTTATTATTAAATTAGTTAATCAAAATTCGGTCTTAAATTTTTTTCTCTCCTAAACTTGACCCCGCGCCGTTCCCGGCTCCCTGAGGATCGCACTAGGTCCATCCCTGGTCAAAGAGATTCGGTTCTCTGACCTAAAACGGACCACCGATAGCGCGGGCGCAGGCAAGGGTAATAACGTCGCCGACGCTGACCCGATCCCTGCCCCCTTAACGCGCGTTCGACTCGCGGATCGGCATCACGACGTCGTTCCGCGAGAACAGGAGAGGTTCCGTGCGTCCACCCGAGTTCTCCTCCTCCTGACGAGAGATATTATCTTTCGTCCAGAACACGGACGTAACAGAACTAGAATAAAAATTGGGGGCTCGTCCGGGATATAAAAGTGCGATCTTTAGCAGGAATGAGTACGAGGTCAAGTTCGAATAAGTCCGAAGTAGATGAACTTTATAAACTCGGTTTAGAGTGTGGCGGTAAACCCAAGCCAGGCGCGTCGAAAACGGTACACACCTCCACTCCATCTAAATTCCTCGCTTCCAAACACGTCACTTTTTCTCTGGAGGACACTTCGATAGCGGAGGAGCGATTCGAAACTGTTTGCGAAACATTTGAATCTAACATTTCCACACGCGAAACGTCATCAACTAATAATAATTCTGATAATTTCGACGAAAAGGCAAAAATCCCAGAATCTTTAAAAATGGCACAAAATAATCCTTTTGCTACGCTAAAATACGCCGTCGACGCCATTCCATACTTTGATGGACAAAATATTCCATTGAATTATTTTATCGAGGGTTGCGAGGAGGCGAAATCTATGCTTCCCGATGAGGCTGAGCCTCAATTTGCTAAAATCATTAGAACGCGTATAATCGGAGAAGCACGTCGAACTATTCAGGATCAAGACTTTAACAATGTCGCTCAAATCACTAAATATTTAAAACAAATTTACGGTCCTTCGAAAAATGTCTATCAACTACAAGGGGAATTGAGATGTGTCTATCAAGGGAACGACGAAGATGTAATAACATACGCGAATAGAGTAAAATTTTTGGGGAAGCAAATACTCGAAGCATATCGAAGTTCGGGACCTTCTCTTCCCGAACAGAATATTAAAGATTCATTAGAAAGGGACATGTGTAAATGCTTTATCAAGGGGTTAAAACCGGAGATCGAACAAAGAATATTAAGAAATTCACAGATGGATGTTAAAGCAACCGTAGCCGAAGCGATACGCATAGAAAGAGAATTACGCGCAATGTCAGATTTACGACGTGGTAATATCACAAAAATGCAAAATATTGGCCTACAACGCGAAACTTGCCAAATTTGTTATAAAGACGGACATTTAGCCAGTAACTGTAGGAAATTCATTCAAAACTCACAGCAGAATTACGAAATACTGATATGCCAGATTTGTAAAAAACGTGGTCACGATGCTAGTAAATGTCGAATGCGCGACCCGCAATCACGGCGAACTGTTAACGTGATACGAGAAATTTTGTTGCAGCGGCCGCTGGTGACGGTCGAGGAATGCAATTGCCAGGCTGGATCATTGAATCACTCGAAAAATAATAAAATCGCGCACAGATTCTAACTGCAATAATTTTGGATGGTGCAGACCATGAATGTAGCGATGAAGCAGGAAGAAGAGAGCGATCCGCTCCAAGTCGCGGTTTTTAAAGGGTTCCGGAGGGGTGGGAATATCTGAGGGCGTGATGGATTTTCGTGTTGGTTTATCGAATGATAGTTTAGGAAAATTGTGAATATAGAGGAAGGAGGGGAGCGGTGTTCTGTGAATTGTGGTTGTTTTTATATTTCCAGATTTCCCAGCGAATGGTAGAATTAGTTAATAAAAATTTTCCGGCGTTTCACACCCTCAATCATTCATTGGTGTGGCCGCCAACGGCCGCCAATCGTTTCTTCTTGATTGGCGTTTCCCTTAGTTTCCCCACCAATTTGGGGAGTGTCACCCTCGAACGACCCGAAGCGTTTCTTATCCGTTAGGAATTTGCTTTTGTTAATGTAAAATTTTTTATTGGTAGGTCATAAACTTGTCGGTGCCGACAAAGCTGTTTATCCCAATTTTTTTTGATAGTGAGACATATCTCGAGAGGAAATTTTGTTTATTTAGGATTTCCTTAGATCGTTCGAAGCGCTTCGTTTATGGCAGCCGTTGTTTTTCTCTTCCCGAAAGAGAGGAATTCGTGAAGTCCCCCGGACGTAACATTGTATTTTAGATGTTTTGTTAATAACAAAAGCTAAAGGAATATTGTTCTTGATTTCATCCTACACCTGTTAAACCAATTGCGAATTTTTTCATTTAATTATATTAAACAATAAATATTTAATAAATATTTAATTAAATATCTATAAGTAAATTTTATTAAATTTCATTAAATATTAATTGTAAAGTTAATTAACAATTAATATAAATATTAATTGTTTATATTAAATTTATAATTAATATTTAATTAAATTTAGTAAAATTTACTTACACACTATGGATTTTTTTTGACTGTTTTTTTTCTTTCTATGATCCCACTATGGAATGAATGTACTTTGCACAGGTTTTACAAATAATTAAGTAATTTTAATTGTTTGATGCTTACGCGATTCTCTTTAGCAATTCTGTCAAAAATAAAGAAATGACTGCGCAGAGGTCAGATTCGTTTCTATTGCGAACTTTTCACTGTTTTCGATACGCGAGTTTCGTTCCTTGGGGGTGACAGGGGCCGGCGCCCAGAATTTTTTCACTGTTCAAGCATTGTGAATGGCTAGTGGTCAATCGGGACGTGGTCAAACGGGTGTCATTCATTCCTTGGTCCCATGAAGTGGAATGAGCGTAAATAAAACGGCGGTTTACCAATTACAAAACTGTTTAGATGAAGGGAAATAACGAAAATCGTTTGTGATTGGCTATCCGCCTGATCCACTTACGCGAATTCCGCGTCATGGGATTACAGAACGAAACTCTCGCGTATCGAAAACAGTGGATTGGTCAGATTTTCGATACGCGCGTATCGTGCGTATCGAAAATCTGACCAATTACGGACGTTCCGCTATTTTCGATATGCAACTGTTCCGCCGAATCCATTATTATAGCATAACCGAGCGTAACACGCGCCAAATATAAATAGTAAAGCCAAATTTGGAATTTTTTTTTTAAGATAATAGAGATCGACATGAGCAACAAGAAATATCTAATTATCGGCACATTTTGCCAGCTGTTTTCATTTTTTTTAATAAAAACGATATGTTTCAAAAGTTCCCAATGACTTCGCAAGTCTCTGACACTATTTTAGAAATGGTATTGTGTCCAACACGGAAGGCATATGATAATAATTGCATACTATCTTCTGATGCCAAATACCTGATAGTTATATGCAATTTTATTTCAGGTGAAATAACTTTTCAAACCACAGATTGTTTAGTAATCAATAGTCCGACTATTTGTAACAATTTCTCAAAAAGTGTTGATTCCAATCGGAAATAATTAACAAATTTTTCACGATCTTGTTGCTCCAATTCATTAACAAGATTATTGCTCGTTCTTTATGCTAACTTTCATTTAATACTAAATATTGGACTGACCCAATATTTTCGTTTTTCTTTATCAGCTATTTTTCACTTTTTATTAATATAGAATAAAGTGCATACATCTTAATAATTTTACAATATATTTCCTGCCTGATGAAAATGTTATGATTGTGTTTTAGACACTTTGTTAATAACAAAAGCCAAAGAAATATTGTTTTTGATTTCATCCTACACTTGTTAAACTAATTGCGAATTTTTTTATTTAATTATATTAAACAATAAATATTTAATTAAATATCCATAGTATAAGTGTATAAGTAAATTTGATCAAATTTTATTAAATTGTGGGTGATGTGGGTGTTGTTGTGGTAGGTGGCGAGTGGTGTGTGAGTGTGGTTGCTCGAGCGAATGGGCAGATGCCGGTGAGCCTGCGAGAGAGCGGGAGAGCCGCCCGGGAAGCCAAGGGCAGAAGCGGATGACCCCAGCGAAGTCTCGGCTGGAGATAGGCTGTAGCTAACCGTTGTTGTTCTCCACTTGGATAGTCAGCAGGTCAGCATGCGAGCGAGGCGGAGGTAGTAACCGCAAATCTCGAGCTAAGCGCAAGCGCGGATTGAGGAAGCAAAAGGAAGATTTGCGTGCACGTTTCCGCAATCAGAGCAACGAGTGAATTAGAAAAACGTTATGTTATATTTAACCGTGCTATAAATCATAATGACAAACAAAAAAAATATTAACGTGGTGCAGGAGTTTGAGTCCCCCTGATGGTCTGCGAACTGGCCAGTAAAAATGGCCTGTTGGGAACGGTTTCCCGGCGTTGGCGCCGTCTTTCTCACGCCCCGGCCTCGCTGTGGCGCGCAGGCTGGATTGTCACGGATAGTGATTTCCCGCGGGTCTGCTGGGCGTTCGTCTGGGTGGCGACGTTGAAGGCGGTCAGCCGGTGATCGCGTCGGGACGATTGCACCCTGGTTAGCCTGGCGTCCAGCAGATAGAGGCGCCAAGGGTCGGATCTCCCCTTGACGTTTTAGGAAGCGACCTGGCGTCGGCGAACAGCGGCGCGGCGACGTGCACAGTGACGGCGAGGACCCTGGCTGCGTAGTCGGCAGCTGAACAGGATGAGCCTCGCGGAGTTCATGGGCCGGTGAACCGGCGGTCGCGATCGAGCGACCTGGCGTCGGCGGGCAGGAGCGCAGAGATGCGTGGGCCCGTGGCGGTGTGCGTGGCTGGACAGTGTCGGTCCGGCGCGCTGCGGCGGCAGACACTCCTCCTCTGGTGCGAGTCGGACTGTCCCCGGACGAGGACGATGTTGAGAGGGCGCCGAAAAGCGCCAACAGCCGTTCCTCTCAACTAGCGGAAAGCCGGACGTTCTTTGTCGCCGGTTGCACTGGCCGGTGCGGCGTTGACGAGGGTACCGGGCGTGCCGAGTCCGGGCGGAGGGTCCCTCTAGCTAGTGGGAAGCCTGTGCAGCGCTGGTCCCTGTAGCAGCAGTGGTGGGCCTTCCCGCTGTGACGGCAGCCACCAAGTCGCTGGGACACGGACGGATGCGGCCGCGGCATCGATAGCCGCGTGTCGATGGTCCAGGCGTGATGAGGCAGGCCGGATCCTAGAGCCACGGGACCTCGTGGCGTTCTGGTAGTGTGGCGTCCGTGCGTCCCCCTGTTAGTGCGCCAGATTCAGGGAGAATCGGCGTGGTCGGCCGATTCGTAGGGTGGTCCGCCAGGAGTCGCGACCGGCGGCGTGATCGGCCGTTCCTGCGAGCTCTGGTGGTAGAGGAGGCGCGGCGAGAATGGCCGCGCTGAAGGTACGAGGAAAACACCTGTGGCGTGGTTGGTCACTGGGAGGAAGATACGACCTGCGCGTTGGTCGGTAACGCCAGCCAGAAAAATGGCTGTATAAGGCTAAAAAGGGCTTGGACCTCAAAGTACAGTTCCTAGCCGTGGACGGACTTATTGTGCACAGAGGCGACGAGCAATGGTGCGAGCAATGGCCGCTCTTATATAGCGCCAAAGTTGTACTTTGCGCACGAGTAAGTGATTGTGCGGCTGGCCATCTAGCGACGAGCGCGCGGATCACTGTGGGTCTGCAATGACGGCGCGCGGCGACGCGCGCGCAAGCGCACTTGTTGGCGGGACGGAGCGGCAGTGACCGCCACAAAATATTAATTGTGAATTTAATTAACATATATATATATATATATATATATATATATATATATATATATATATATATATATATATATATATATATATATATATATATATATATATATATTATAGGACTTCCGTTTCTGGAGCGGGTGCGTTAATAATGAAGTGCTGACAGAGTTGCAGTGCTGTGTGAGATGGAATGTGAGAGAGAGGTGCGGATAAGTGATGGAGGTGTGCGAGATGAGAAAGAGAGAAGGCTAAGGGAGCGTGGAGAGTGAGGAGAGGAGAAGGAAAACAGGAGGATGGGAGAGTGGAATGGGCAAAGTCGGAGGTAGCGCGGAGAAGTTAGGCAGTTGGCCGGGGAAGGAGGGAAGAAGGGTAAGGGGTAGAATGTTACAGCGGGAAGAGGCAGACGGAGATTGGCCAGGGGTTAGGGAGAGAGCCTAGTTGGATAGCGCATGGTGCGACCGAATTAAGGCGTGTGCACAAGAGTGACGGGCCATAGACTAAGAGAGGAAACGGGGTAGTAAAAGAGATAAAGGGTTGGGAGAATGGAGTAGCTAAGGAGACGAGAGAGCAATGGAAAAGAAGGCGAGGGATGAGGATTCAAGGAAGGTGGGGCGAAGGGGAGACAAGAGGGAAAGAGAAGGGAAGGGAAAGGACGAATAGTGTGGGGATGTGGAAATTGTTGAAGAGGAAAAGGGAGCTGGAAGAGAAAGCAGGTGAGATAGAGAAGAGAGTGAGGCAGGAGGAAGGAAGCTGTTTCCAGAGGAGTAAGATAACTCTGAGATCTCCGGTGAGGGTACAGGAGGGGAGAGGGGAAAGGGGCATCATAGCTGCATGGAGGGATGAATGGAGGACTTTAAAGGAAAGTGGAAAAAATGGAGGAGAGCATAGGGGGTATTAGGAGAAAGTTGGAAGAGATGAGAAAGAGAGAGGAAAAGTGGAGGTCGGAAAGGGAGAGATTAGAAAAGAGAATTGGAGAGCTGAAAACGAAGTGGGAAAAGGGCGAGAAGGTAGCGGGGGAAAAAATAAAAAAGAAGAAAGAATTAGGACGCTGAAAATAGGGGGCGGGAAGGCGGGTGGAGGGAAGGGGGACAGTGAGTTGGAGGAGAGGGTTAGGAATCTGGAGAGGGAGAGGGAGAAAAGAGAAAGATTGAGAGAAGGAATAACATTGTGGTGAAGGGCTTTAAGGACGTAGAGGGAGACGCAAGGAAAGGGATGGAGAAGGTGTTCAAGAAGATAGGGGCGAAGACGAGAGTGGAAGAGTTAAGTGTAGTGAGAACGGGGAAAGAGAAGAGAGGGAATGGCTATTGTGAGGTTGAGGAAAAGGGATAAAAGAGAGATAATGAAGAAAAAGTAAGAGCTAAAAGGAGGAAGGGTCTGGAGAACGATCTGACGTGGGAGGAGAGAAAGTCGAGATGAAAATTTAGGGAGGCGGTGATGGCGGAGGAGAAGAGGGGAGCGAGGGTATGGGTGGGGAGTGGTGGTAAGATGATGATAGAAAGGGAATGGTGGTATTGGGACGATAAGGAAGAGATTTTGAAAGACAGAGGGAAGGAGAAGAGATGGAAGAGAAGGTGGAAGATCGGGGGAAGGAGAGAACTCGAGGGAAGAAGGAAGGAGGGCAACTTAAGGCAAAGGGTTAGGGGAGAAGTATGGAGGAGAGGAAGGGGTTAAAAAAGATGGGGGGAATGGAAGGAAAGGGAGGGAGATAGTTGGAGAAAGGAAGGAAGCGCCGAGGAGAGGAAGGGGAGAGAAGGGAAAGGGGCATTGCAGAGTGGCGTTTTGGAACGTGGCGGGACTTGGGGAGAAAGACGAAAACTTTTGGAGAGAAATTGAAGAATGGGATGTAATGTCCGAGACGTGGGTAAAGAAAAGGGATGGGGGAAAGTAAAGGGGAAGCTATCGAGGGGATTTATTTGGGAAGTGCAGTTGGCTAAAAGGAGGAACAAAAAGGGAAGGGCAATAGGGGGGATGGTGATGGGGATGAGGAGGGAAATAGAGACGGTGAAAGAGGACAAGGTGGAGGGTCTGATGACGAAGGTGATAAAGTTAAGGGGGGAGGAGTGGAGAGTTGTTGGGGATCTAGAGGAGAAGTGAGAGGTCATAAGGGCGTGGGCGGAAAATGGCAGAACAGGATCGAGGACGATATTTGGAAGAGATTTTAATGTGAGAACAAGGAAGCTGGAGGGAAAAGAGGAATAGGCGAAGAGGGGAGGAGATCAATGGATGGCAAAGTGAGTAAGGAGAGTAAGTGGTTGGTAGGCAGGTTGGAGGAGATGGGGTGATTTATTTTAAACGGTTGCGGGGAGGAGGATGGGAATGGAGCATGAACCTATAACGGAGCGCATTCCTCCGCTCCGTTCCTCCTCCGAATTTCCCCCGACCGACCATCAGTCGGGGACCGCCGAACACCAGGCGGAGTGCGGCAGTGGCCGCAAAGAGGCAGCAATGCCTCATTTATAAGCATTGTAAATACGCGAACTCCGAAACGTCGGAGAATACCACGAAAACATACGTGTTTTCGTGGTATTTCCCCGCACCGCGCCAAGCGTCGCGTCACCGAGCGCGAACGCGTCCCGCACCGCACTGACGCCGCGCCACGCAATTGAGCGAGCGTCCCGCACCGCGCCACGACCACGTCCACAAGCGCGTAACCACCCCGCGCCGCACCGATTACCTTCCCACCGAACTCCTTCCCTATCAGAAAACCCATCATCCCCCGATCCTTTTTTTCCGTTCCTGGGGAGAGGGATGCTAACCCCGAGATCGACCAATCCGACCGATCCGACCGAAAATACCGAGGTCGATCTCGGGTATAAAAAGGCATCACTCTCCGCAGAGAAATCATCCGATCTCATACTCACGATCCGATCTCACACTCACGCTCCGATCATTCCTGTTCCGAGAGCTCGCCTCGAGGAAACGATCTTCCGCCACCGGTAGAAAGCCTGAGATTTGTTGGGGTTCTCCCCAACGCGCCAAGTTCGCTTGACCTGGCCGAACGCCGTCTCCGTAGCTCGCACGGCAAGCCGAGAGTTGCTGGGGTCTCCCCAGCGCGTCGAGTTCGCTCGACCCGACTCTGCCGTTCCGAGAATTCACCGCCGAGTATCGGGGTTCTCCCCGATACTACCTCTCCGAGCACCAGGGTACACCCTGGTCGGCCGAGTACACTCGGCACCGCCACCTTCTTCTCCGCACGCAGCTGGGGCCCTCCCCGGCTGGCCGAGTTCACTCGGCATTCAAACAGACAGACGAGGGGCGCACCCCCCGTCAGCCGAGCACTCTCGGCAGGGAACGGGCTCACCCGTTCTCCGATCTCAACGATCCGCCGAATTCGCGAAATCTCCATCCTCGCGACAACATCGCGACACGCGTTTAAATCCACGCCGATTTAAAGGCCCGCAACCGAACACGTGCGACACCGCCGCCGCCGCGCGCGCCCCGCACCACCGAACTGCGCGCCGCGATCAGTATCGCGTCGACCGCCCGAGCGATCTCTTATATTGTATTATATTTACGCGCTATCCACGCGCCGATCGCCGTCTCGCCCGTTCACGGCCACAAACATTTACGCGAAGTCTCGGTGCATTCCATCGCACCCCTATTAATTAAATAAACATCGTTATTGGTTATAACTTTCGTCTAACGAGTTACTAACGCCTTTCTGTCTCCAACGTCCTCGCTTCCCCTCCTGGCAACCGACTGACCGCTCTCCGCGCGGGAAAGCGAGACCGTTATAAACCTACTCAGGAGAGTCGGTTCTGAATTATGTAGTAGAGGACCGGGAGATGTGGGACAGGATAGAGAAGGTAAGGGTAGAGGAGAGAGTCGATTCTGATCATTTCCCGATCGTGGTATGGATCAAAGGGGAGGAAGGAGGAGTCAGAAAGAGAAAGGGTGGAGAGAATATGGGGGGAGAAGGGAAAAAAAGATAGTGAGGAAAGCTGAAGGAGGGCAAGGCAATGGGAGGGGATGGCGGGGATTCCGAGAGAGATGTGGAAGTTCGGTGGAGAGAGGCTGATGGATTGGATATGGGAGCAATGTAATAAGGTATGGAAAGGATTGGAGTAGGTTGAGGAATGGAACAATGGGATAGTGGTACCGATAAGGAAAAAAGAGGAGGGGAAGAGGGTGGAGGACAGGGGGGTGATCTTGGCCCTGGCCTTGTATAAGGTATACGCCGCGATATTAGGGAAGAGGGAGATCAAAGAGAAGAATTTGGTATCACAGAATCAAACAAGCTTCAGGAAAGAATGGGAGCGATAGATAATGTCTATGCACTTAATTACCTGAACAGGCAACTGGATAAAGAAAAAGGGGGAATGATGGCGTTTTTCGTAGACCTGAAAGCCGCGTTTGATTCTATGGACAGGGAGATATTGGAGAGGGAGATGAGAAAACGAGGAGTAAGGGAGGATTTAGTGAGAAGGTGCGAGGACATCTTTAGGGAGATAAGGAATAGAGTGAGGGTGGGAGGAAAGATGAGCGACGCGTTCTGGATGACAAGAGGAGTGAAGCAGGGTTGCCCGCTGAGTCCGGGATTATTTAATTTACTGATTGCAGATGCGGAGGAGCTATGGATGGAGGAAATATAAAAAAGAAAGGGTGGGGAGGGGTAGAATTAATGGGAGGGAGGGTGTATACGCTTGCTTATGCGAATGATTTAGTACTGCTGTCGGAGGAGGAGGAGGAGGGGATGAGGTTGATGATGGCGAGGCTGGAGGGATATCTAAGGGAAAAGGGCCTATCGGTGAATGAGGAAATCGAAAATTTTGAAATTCGGGATGGGACGGGGGGAGAAGAAAGAGAGTAAGATAGTACTGAGAGGGAAGGGCGGTGGAGGTGAAGACCTTTAAATATTTGGGGCACATGTTCCAGAGAAACGGAGGGCAAGAAGAGCGGAAAAAAGACAGGATAAAAAGGGGGACTGCGGTAATGGGACAGATGTGAGGGTGATAGAAAAGAGGAGGTTCGGAGGGGACTGGGGGAAAAAGCTGTGGCTGTTTGGCGCTGGTATGGACAGTGGTATCATATGGGGATTTGGGGTTGGAGAGAGAGGGAAGAGATAGAAAGGTTGCAGGAGAGATTTTTGAGGTGGTTATTGGGGATAGGGTGGAAGACGCCGGGGTATATATTAAGAGAAGAGTTATGAAGGGACAAATTAAAAGTAAGGGCAGAAAGGAGGGCATGGGGATTTGAGGAGAGATTGGCGGACGGGAAGAGAAGCGAGGTGGCGAAAAAATGTTGGGAGGAAATGAGGGGAACGACAGTAAAGGGGGCGAGCTGACGGAATTGGAGAGGGAGAGAAGGGAATTTTTTCAGGAAAGAGAGATGGAGCTGAGAGAATTAGAGGGGATGAGGGAGGAGAGACTGTTAGATTTTTGTAAATTGAAGGAGAGGGATAGGATGCTGCAAAGGGAGGAGAGATGGAACAGGATCGGGACCTCTAAGTATAATAAATGGTACGGGAGGGTTAAGAGAAGTGGCATACAGGGGTACTTGAAAATGGGGGGTGGGCGGAAAACAAATGGATGAGAATAGCGAAGTTTAGCTGGGAGAGGGAGTGAGGGAGGGAATTTACTGGAGAAAGGAGGAGGACAGAGTGTGTAGGGTGTGTGGCGAGAAAGAGGAGACGTGGGAGCACGTTTGGAGTGTGAGAGGTGGGGAGGGAAGGGAAGCTGACAGGATATGGTGGAGGAAGTTTTAGAGGAGGGGGGAGAAGGGAAAAAGTGGATAAAGAAGATAGAATGGTTTAGAGAAAAGGAGGAGAAGGGAGAGGGAGATAGAGAGGAGGAAGAGGAGAGGGAAGGAGGAGAGAGAGAAGGAGAGATGGGGCAGAGAGAGGGGAAGGAAGAAGAGGGGAGGAAGAGGGGAGGGGAGAGGGAGAAGGAGGGAAAGAGAGATTGATTGATTGATTGAACTTTATTAGCTTTCTCAGCTATTTCATATACATATATTAGGTGTGCAAAAAAGTTCTGAGCTTTTTTTTGTAAAATTCAATCTTTATTCAAAAACAAACAAAAAAATATTAATCAGCGAAATATTCCCCGTTTGCATCAACGACCTTTTGCTATCTTTCGGGTAATTTGCGAATTCCTTGACGATAGAAGCTCACCGAAGCGATAAAGTCATCAATGTATTTTCGTATCTCTTCAAATCTCACGAAATGTGTATCAGCCAAATGATGCTGCAGTGACCGGAATAGGTAGTAATCGGAAGGCGCCATCTGTCTGGGCTATACGCCGCGTGCGGGAGAAGTACCCAGCCTAACGCAAAGATATGGTCCTGAGTCGCTTTCGCAACATGTGGTCGAGCATTGTCATGAAGCAAGATCACTTTACGATCTTGGCCAGTAAATGGCCTCTTTTCTTCTAATGCATCGCTCAAATTGGTCAATTGTTGTTGGTAGCGGTCTGCCGTGATTGTTTCACCCGGTTGTAACAACTCGTAATACAACACACCTTTCCAATCCCACCAGATACAGCATAATACATTGATCTTTCGTTACTAGAAGATCCACTATATCCTCTAGAAATTTTATAAAATCGCCATCTGAAGCACTCGGTGAATGGTACATAACTATAATCACGCCTTTGTATATATTATCTCTCATCTCAACCGCAACGCACCAGCAGTTAGATTCTATCTTCTTCTTCGCAATTACCTGATATTTGATATCCTTTCTTATATAAATCACAACGCCTCCTGTGTTTCTGTTTTCCTCATCGCATCTAACTAAATCATATTCCGGCATATTTAATTCACTATCTTCGATTTCCAGGACGAGTCTGGTCTGGAATCTCCGATAATGATTGCCAGATTCATCCACTTCATGTAATCTTGAATTTCGTCTTTGTGCGCCATAAGACTTTATGTATTTGTGTATACAATTGACTCCTTCCGTGATTGCTATTTAGTAGACTCCCAGCCAGTTCTCTTCTTCTCCTCCTCCAGCGCTCTGATGAAAGTCGGACATTTTCTACTTAAAACATCGTGTTCGTCATTTATCTTTAAATTGTATGTTTTATTTTTGCGCATACAATTTACATATCTCATCTTTTTTGCCTTACACTCGCCTGCTCGGTGATTCCCAGCACATTTATGACCTGTTTCCTGCCGCTTACAATTTTTGGCAATATGATAGTAACCCCAGCATTTAAAACATCTCTTAACACTGTAATGATTGAACACACGACACTTCCTCCATCCAATATTTATTTTCTCTCTTCTTAGCATTAGCTCATGAGTCATTTCATCTACTTCTAGTATTAAAGAATCGCCCTCAACAATTCTCTTCGCAATTTTTATGCCAAATTCTTCATTTTCTCCGCCGTCGATTGTATTCTGCTTCTTGATCGTATCAATTAAGATTTCATCTTTCAGCTATATTTTTTCTTCTCCAACATTTACAACTTTTATTTTCGGTCTTATTTTTTTCGGTTCTGTGATCTTGAAGTCTTCACCTAGCTTCTCGCGTACTGTATCTTTCAGTTTTTCCATTTCTCCCTCGCTCTCCCAGAATGTTTGAACCTTTACTTCCTTTCCTCAGCTTTGTTATTCCTACCTCCATCTTCTTTATATCTACTTTTTCTGTTACTAATTTCTTGGTAGTTTCACTCTCTTGTTCCTTTAACGGTTGGACAATTAAGATGCTTTCTTTCTTCTTATTTTTTACTGCCGCA
This sequence comes from Pogonomyrmex californicus, assembly GCA_024349325.1. Lineage (NCBI taxonomy): Eukaryota > Metazoa > Arthropoda > Insecta > Hymenoptera > Formicidae > Pogonomyrmex > Pogonomyrmex californicus. Next base: position 62,804 of record JAECZD010000028.1, read on the forward strand.
CTATAACTTCCTAATCCATGTCCTGATATTCCAGTGGTTTTCTCCTGCATATTCTCTTCATTTCTTCAAGTTCACGCCTAAAAGTTTCCAACTTTTCCCGAATGATTTTTGCGATCATCGTCTTAATTTCATTCTTACATGCTACTTCATCTTTTATCTCCCTCACTGTTCTAATCAACCAATCAATTTTCACCTCCATTCCAGTTCGTTTGTTCGCACCTGATGTAGTCACTGCTGTTCCCGTCAAACCCGTCGATCCTGTTGATCCCAATCTGTCTCTACTGCCACCCGCTGCAGGCGTTTTCTTCATTTCTGTCTTATCACTGTTGCCAATGATTTCTTTAAATGGTCCTTCGCATCTTACTAATTCATCCTGCTTATTATATACTTTATGCTTGAAAGCGCATCCCGGATGAAAGAAGAATTTCACACAGGCCGTACACTGCAGCACAACGTTTTTTATTTCCTTCTTACACGCACAGCAACGATACTCTGCATAATTACATTCAAGCATAATCAGATTCAATGTCCTCATTACCGACTGTTATCCTCAATATCGATAAATCACCACGCGTTCCACTAATTAGTTACCTTAGCGTCCGCGGTCGCTGAATAATCCACGTCGGCATTTTAATTGATACCTGTCTTTCAAGCACCAGAATGTCATATGTAAATTCTCACCTTTCTTGGACTATTCAACACATTCCGACTAGATAACGCACACACATATTTATAGTCGATACTACCACCACTGTGGAAACACTTGTTCCCCTCCGCCCTCTTGGGTCATCGTAAAAACTATGATTTTCACGGAGCGATGTAACACACGTCTGCCTCAAAGAGAGAGAGAGAGAGAGAGAGAGAGAGAGAGAGAGAGAGAGAGAGAGAGAGAGAGATTGATTTAATTGATTAATCTTTATTAGCCTTCTCTCGGCTACTTAACAAACAAACTAATGCTAATACTAATGCTAATAACTAATACAATATATAAAATGATATATAATAATACCAAGTGTATGCATAAGTTTTTTCCGGTTTTTTAGTAAAAAAAGACACGTAATTTTCAAGGGAAATTAATTTTTTTTATTCAAAATATTGGCCATCGACTTCTACACATTTCGCCCATCTTTCAGGTAATTTATGAATACCATGCCAGAAAAACTGCTTGTCTTTTGCGGCAAACCATTCGTCGAGCCATTTTCCAACTTCCTCGAAATTGCTGAAGTGCTGCTCTGCGAGCGCGTGCCCCATTGATGCGAAGAGGTAATAGTCAGATGGCGCCAGGTCTGGAGAGTACGGCGGGTGCGGAAGGATGTCCCATCCAAGCGATTTCAACGTGTCTTTCACTGGTTTTGCTGTGTGAGACGGCGCATTGTCGTGTAACAAAATCACTTTGCCATGTCTTCTGGCCCATTCCGGTCGTCTTTCGATTAATGCGTGGTTTAAATTAATCATTTGTTGGCGATAGCGTTGTGTATTAACGGTTTCGCCGGGCTTCAAGAGTTTATAATACACAATACCGCTCTAGTCCCATCAAACACAGAGCATGGTCTTCTTGTCGAAGCGATTTGGCCTTGGTGTTGATGGACCGGCTTCGCCAGGTGAAAGCCACGATTTTTTCCGCTTCGGGTTTTCAAAATAAATTCATTTTTCGTCACAATTCGATACAAAAATGATTTCCTTTCGTGGCGTTGAAGCAGCATTTCACAAGTGACTGCGATTTTCCATTTGACGTTCATTCAAATCGTGTGGGACCCATTTACCGAGTTTATTGATCTTTCCCATTGCTCGTAAACGTCTGCTGATTGTTTCTTGTGATACATGTAATGCTTCTGCTAATTGCCGTTGAGTTTGAGTTGGGTCATCATCCAATAACTCCTGCAATTGCTCGTCTTCGCATTTTTGTGGTCTACCAGAGCGCTCACTGTCTTTCACATTGAAATCACCACTTTTAAATTGTCGAAACCATGTATCACATGTTCTAATCGATGGAGCGTGTTCACCATATGTTTCTACAGCAAACGATGACTTTCAACAGCCTTTTTCTTTTGATTAAATAAAAAAAGCAATGCGTGCCGCAAATGTTCTTTTTTAGGCACAAAACTCGACATGATCACTGAAATAAAACAAAGACGCTAGTTTTTGGCGGACTCAACTTGTGTGTGTTTGTAGTTTTAAATGTCAGACGAACAAAATGATGTATGTGTCAAATTAATACGCTGCGTACTTTTCGCTGGCGATATCTCTTAGTTAAACCGGAAAAAACTTATGCATACACCTGGTATTATGGTTTGGCAATCAGGCGTAATGTCGATTCAATCGAAAAAATGAAAAAAAAATCTGGGCAACATTATATCACAAAAGTTCGACGAAAAACCGCAGCATGATTTTTGTTTCCTGCCGGCAAAAAATCTTGATGTTCCTACCAAAAAGCGAAGGCAGCTAATAAGCTTTCAGAATACAAACACAAGATTCTAATGAATTTTGTTGTTTTTGATACTGTGAAGCTTATTTATGAAGAGCTGAGCAACTCCGAATTTTTATCGAGATGTTTAGGAGGCTTTACGCAGAATAGAAATGAAAGTTTTAATGCGACTGTGGACACTGGCTCCAAAATCTTATTCAAGTGGAAAAAAGATACTTGATATTGCAACAGATATTGCGGTTTGCAATTTTAATTATGGATTTAGGAGCATAATGGAAATTGTAAAAGTTTTGAATCTCGCAGTGGGTCCTAATCGTTACAATTTTTGTGAGGAAGCGGATGCACGGCGCGTTAAAGTGACCGAGCGCAGTCTCATCGACGCAGCAAAAGAGGCCAGAAAATCATTATTGTCGGCTAGAAAAGAAGTTGATGAGGCTAATGCAGAGATGGAAGGGCAACTTTATGGGACAAATTGAAGATAAAATAAAAATTTTTATTTTTATAGATAGAAAATTCTCTTGAAAAACTTTAAATGCGTTTTTCTTGAAACAGTATTTTTAAAATTAATGTACAACATAACTTTTACAGTTTTCATCCGATTTACTTGAAATTTTCACAGAATACTCTTTAATACATTCTGCAGAGAAGTACATAGGCTTTTTTTGAAATATTGAAAACTCTTTTTGCAATTAATAATTCTATACGTAAGGCAAAAATGCAAGTTTTTTGTAAAAATAACTGCTATTTTGAGAAAAATTAATATTAAAAAAAAATCCCTATGTCCTTCTCTAGTCTTTGATACATAGTTAATAAAAATTCTTTATATTTTCTTCAAGGTCAAACCGTATGCCTGGAATCTTGTATACCGATTTAAAGTTACAAAAAAAAAAGGATTTTGCAAGTAGGCCAATGCGCTGCCACTTTAGACGCAAGAAAAATTTAATACATATTTTTATAATTTATTATACAGGATGTTACATTTTAAGTGATATAGTCGATTATCTCGCGAATCGATGATTTTATTGAAAAATTTTTCGAACGAAAGTTGCATAATTTAAAAGGGGACACATGATGGAAACATATGGACTTGATCTTGAGTGACCTTGTCAAAATTAGGTCAAGGTCATTAATGTTTTTTTAAATGGAAATCCCTATTTTTTATTACATATTCTTGTAGCTTATCTCGAGAGCTTTCCAAAACACTATAATAAAGTTATTTTTCGTTAAGTACTTGTTAAGTTATAAGGCAAGACCAATTACTGATCTGGCCAATTAAGGCAAGATCGATCACTGATCCGGCCAATTAAGGCAAGACCGATCACTGATCCGGTTAACTAAGGCGCATGCTAAGGCGTATATGGATAATGCCGACAGTACTATAACTTTCAAACTCCATAACTTGGAAAGGTAATGAAACGTAACTTTATTATCGTGTTATATACTAGTTATATACTAGTGTAACGATACGCCTCCCGCGCATCATTCTAAGTATAAGTACGACCGAGCTCTGCGCCCGCTACCGAACACACCGACCGACGCGCGCGCCCAAGATATTGAACGCACCAACCGTTGCGCGCGCGATTACACACGCACTCATCACGTGCGCCGACGACCCGCGCTATTTTGTTAATGTAAAATAGCAGATGCGGCCGGGTATATAAACCTGGACGATCCATGATAAAATAATCAGATCGATCCGATCCTCCGATCCTCTCGTTCACATCTCCGACCGAAAAACGAGATCGGCATTCCTGATCTCCGCCGAGCATACTCGACACCAGATATCATCCATCCACAAAAGTGAGAAATCGGGACAGAGTATTTTCAGTCTCAACGTTTCCTTGTTAACAATACGAGCAAACCGGGACGGAGTATTCTCAGTCCTCGATAAGCATACTTGTCACTCGTTCCTTCTATCTTCCACTCCGAGACGGAGCATTCTCGGTCTCATCAATCTCGCCTGTACACGATCACACGGGACGGAGTATTCTCAGTCCCCAACAAGCATATTTGTCTCTCGTGTAAAATCCACGAGCAGGGGATCGATTATATAACTTTTCCCCTAGGGCGGAAACGTGAAAAGTGAAAAGTTTCACGTGAACTTTTTCGCCATGTATCTTGGTAGCGGAAAGGCGGAAATCTAGGGAATTAATAAATATGCTTCGGAATTAGAAAAGATTAGGGCTACGTTAGGATGTAAGTGTACGTAATACATATATAATTGATTATTAAAAGATGTATATAATACTGTACCAATAAAATAATTTTCATTAGCTATAAAACCTATGCAACTATGTTTCATGATTTCACTTTCCACGCATCTAAGCTACATACATAATCGTTGTACGTGAAAAGTTTCACGTGAAATGTCAAGGTGTAAAAAATGAAAAATAAAAAATAAAAAATGAAAAGTGAAAAATTTCACGTAAAGTTACATGATTGACCTCCAGGAGTGAGCATTCTCATTCCTGGCGTTCGAACGCACATCAAAATACCGCGCGAAAATGCCGCGAGTGACGCGGCACGCACTGCGAGCGCTATCGACAAACCATCGTTCAACCAATCGCGCACCTATACAGTAGGCCCCGACACGAACTAATCGCTCGCTCCGATGCACGCGTCGCGCACTCCGAGTACACTGCGCATACTTCGCACGCACCGAGAACCTCACGGCGAACAGCACATAACATCTGCCAATAAGTAAGCTAAGCGAATCAACATCGCTGTGTATCCACCTAAATTATTTCAAATAAATATAGATTCTTTTATCAAAACATCCGAGTCAAATAATTTTATTAATTACCGAACCCGGCAATCGACGAGCACGTCCGCGCACCCGAACTCGCACGACACGCCCGGCGAGAACGGACCATTATACTAGTTATATCTAGTTATATATTATATCTATGTATTGTTTATTCGCATGTCGGCTGAAAAAGACGTTTGACTTATCTGATATTGCGATAAATATTACCATAACCTCAGTGGTTTAGTGGATAAGATGCCCAGAAAGCAAGCGATCCAGGTTCGATCTCTGGCTGAGGTGATATTTTTTGCAATATATATTTCCAGTGGGGGGGGGGATAATAAAAGGATTTTAATCGATATCAATAATATTGATCATCGAATTATTACAGAGCCACTACGTTGAAAGTCTGCTAAACCAAAGCGGCACGTAGTTGGTAATATAATTAATTAAATTATTTCATATTAAAAGACTTTAGCAACCAAGATCCTGCTTGCCGAGGAAATGCCATGTTTCGCGTAATGTAATTTGTTAGATAACAAAATCATGTAATTAATAACATAAATAAATCACGTAATTGATTGGTCCAAATTAGTACGTGATTTTTTAAAATCACTTAATTTAAAAAATGACGTACTGTTAGAAAATCATGTAATTTTATAGTCATCAAATTTTAAAGATCTGAATGATAGAAATAGAAAAAAGAAAAATGTACAGTTTTCAATTAGATGTTTATTTATTTCACACAATAAATGTAATAATAAAGTTAACTTACATTGAAATTAATTTATATATATAATTTATATATATTTATATATATATTTATATATATTTATATATTATGGAAGTATAAAAATTATAAAAATTACTTATTGACTAGAGAATTTTAATTTTATAAAAACAATTTTTATAATAAAACATTCTGCATATATGAAAAACATTTAAAAAATCCAAGCTAATGTTTAAGCTAGAATTGCATATATTTTCTATTAAAAACAATTACTTATTAAATTGTATGTTGAATCGTGTAATTGATCACATATTACTTTTCATCTTTTTCATCAGTTAAATTGTATAACGAAATCATGTAATTCTGTCGCAAAGAATTTAGAAACATTTTATTATGTAACAAAAAGAGCTCAAAAAGAACAATAATCACTTGTAATCAATCACTTAATTTGCCATATAAATTATCATTTGTTTAATATAAATATTGTATAATATAAATGTAATGTAAAAACGTTACGAATATGTTATGTAATAGTTCCATTCAGAGTTTACTCGGAAAAAAATGATTAATAAAAAAAAAATTTGGCAAATATGGACATATATACATCATGTTATCTATATTTATAAAAACGCAAACTCTTTGCTGTTGGTGTCTTTTGCTACTAAATTATCAGAAATATTTACAACTTTTTTCAATGATAAAGAATTGTTATTAAAAACATCTTCCGTATTTATTAAATGACAGATGATGTACTCTTTTCTTTGGTGCATTGATAATAAAATTTACAGCACGAATAAAATCTCTGTTGTTAAAGCATATGAATTATCTGATCGAATATTTCTTTTTAACGATGTGTACAAACATTGTTCTTTTACCATTTTCAATATGTTCGATTTTCATCAGATAATTCAAGTTTTTGTATCCACATTAAACTGGTTTTTTAGTGTGGTCTGAAGTATCTTGCATGCGATAATTTACATGTTTGTTTTGAGTTTTTTTTGTTCAGATGAGAAATAAAACTATTTACATTTGAGAACTCTTTTAAAGCAACATGTTTCTTTAAAATCAATTCGCTTTGACTTATTGTTATCGATCTGCAAATTTGATGTACACTCTTAGCACTATGGACTTTTCGAACTATTTGACCATTTCCGTTTTCAAAACAATAGTCACAATGAGCCCAAAATAGGCTCCAATTTACGACACTTTGTGCCAAATGCAGTAATTGATAAACGTTATATGTCATAGCAGCTTTCGAATAATAGTGTTCGGTGTAAACAATAAACAAATAATAAATAATAAACAAATTTTGTCAATAAGGTATGAGCATGACTGACTTCGTCCCGTGTAATGCTTTTCTTTAGTAAAATGTGAAATGTTTCTATAAGTGACCAATGTTCTACCCTCTATATTTAATTAAAATATGGAAAACATAATAGAATCGATAAATTATAGTACAGAATCCAATTCTCTCACTCTCTTGCTTTCCAGTATTTTCTATCTTGTATGGAGCGAGATAAACGAATTATTTAATTGGGAGCTTTTATTGTTAATAACAAGTTATCAATTTTATTAAAATCATTATTAGATAAAGAATATGGCAAGTTGTTTGATTTGATCCAATACTTTAAAAATTGTTCCACTATTCCCAAACAAAGACAGTGCATACTGTTTGGTACAAAACCAGATATAATGTTAAAATCGCAAATTAATTAAGCATGAAGGTTTTTTTATACCATAAATGGGATTTCGAGATGTAAGACTCTGTCGCATCTCTCATGTTCAATTGTTTCAATTTCAATTCTTTTAGGCGGTACTTCATTCATTAAAGTATACTTTATACTTCCACCTCTCTTGTAGATAACATAATGTCCTGGGTATAAGCACCAACTGCATCCGAAATAGCCATTATATTGGACCCTGTATCGGTTGCACGAGCAATAGAGTCTACGCAGCAACATATGGTGAATACTTTAATAGTACGTACTTCATTTGCAATAGTAGACTGTACATCATTTGCTTCATTTGCTAATTTGTTCATGTGAACAATATACGGCTTCAAAAAAATATTCATATTTGGTTTGATCTTTATCATTTTCAGAGTTCATTCCTTCACGAATATCCTCGTTATCGCTATCATCTTCATTGCTAAATTGAAATAATTCTTCATGTGCATCATAGACCTATGAATCCTGTCGATATAAATAACGTTCATTATTATAAAGTTTTAAGAAATGATTACCAGGTGTATGCATAAGTTTTTTCCGGTTTTTTAGTAAAAAAAAGACACGTAATTTTCAAGGGAAATTAATTTTTTTTTTATTCAAAATATTGGCCATTGGCTTCTACACATTTCGCCCATCTTTCAGGTAATTTATGAATACCATGCCAGAAAAACTGCTTGTCTTTTGCGGCAAATCATTTGTCGAGCCATTTTCCAACTTCCTCGAAATTGCTGAAGTGCTGCTCTGCGAGCGCGTGCCCCATTGATGCGAAGAGGTAATAGTCAGATGGCGCCAGGTCTGGAGAGTACGGCGGGTGCGGAAGGATGTCCCATCCAAGCGATTTCAACGTGTCTTTCACTGGTTTTGCTGTGTGAGACGGCGCATTGTCGTGTAACAAAATCACTTTGCCATGTCTTCTGGCCCATTCCGGTCGTCTTTCGATTAATGCGTGGTTTAAATTAATCATTTGTTGGCGATAGCGTTGTGTATTAACGGTTTCGCCGGGCTTCAAGAGTTTATAATACACAATACCGCTCTAGTCCCATCAAACACAGAGCATGGTCTTCTTGTCGAAGCGATTTGGCCTTGGTGTTGATGGACCGGCTTCGCCAGGTGAAAGCCACGATTTTTTCCGCTTCGGGTTTTCAAAATAAATCCATTTTTCGTCACAATTCGATACAAAAATGATTTCCTTTCGTGGCGTTGAAGCAGCATTTCACAAGTGACTGCGATTTTCCATTTGACGTTCATTCAAATCGTGTAGGACCCATTTACCGAGTTTATTGATCTTTCCCATTGCTCGTAAACGTCTGCTGATTGTTTCTTGTGATACATGTAATGCTTCTGCTAATTGCCGTTGAGTTTGAGTTGGGTCATCATCCAATAACTCCTGCAATGCTCGTCTTCGCATTTTTGTGGTCTACCAGAGCGCTCACTGTCTTTCACATTAAAATCACCACTTTTAAATTGTCGAAACCATGTCTCACATGTTTTAATCGATGGAGCGTGTTCACCATATGTTTCTACCAGCAAACGATGACTTTCAACAGCCTTTTTCTTTTGATTAAATAAAAAAAGCAATGCGTGCCGCAAATGTTCTTTTTCAGGCACAAAACTCGACATGATCACTGAACGATAAAACAAAGACGCTAGTTTTTGGCGGACTCAATTTGTGTGTGTTTGTAGTTTTAAATGTCAGACGAACAAAATGATGTATGTGTCAAATTAATACGCTGCATACTTTTCGCTGGCGACATCTCTTAGTTAAACCGGAAAAAACTTATGCATACCTGGTATAAGAGTACGTGATTCTTAAAGATTTTTTAGAAAAATATAAAATTAATTTCAGCACTTAAATGTCTTTGTATAATATGTACAAAAGTTGGGTAAATTAAATATAATAACAGTAAAAAAAAATGAAATAATTTTTCGAAGTTTTCGATTTTTCGAATTTTGTAAAAAATGATTTTCAATTCTAAAACTTATACGTGAATTTATCTTCAAAATACATGAATTCTGAATCATTTTTAAATTTTTAATTTGTTTTCAGAAGTTACTATTAATAAGAATTAAAAAACCTTAAAAATTCACTCTACTTCATATTTCATATAACTTTATATTTCGAAAAAAATGATATAAATTTATGTAAGTTATCAAACTATATTTTCGAAGTTAGCAACTTTTATTCACTTCTTATACAGAGAAAAGAGTTTTTCATTTTAATTATTATACGACTTAAAAAATGCGAATTATAATTCAATAAAATTATTAAGTAACATTGGAAATAACAAAAATTATTTATATTTTAATTTTTAAGCTATTAATTATTATTTTAAGGGAAAAAATTATTTATAAAAAGTGATTTTTGTTACTTAACGCAGTAATAAAAATAATATTTTAAAAATTAATGCATTATTCAATAATTTATTATAAAAATTTTGAAACTAATGAAATATTAAATAATTTTTTAACATAAAAAATTATTTTTTTAATTAAGTAAATAGGCAATATATTGGTTTTTAATTGATTGACTGCAAAATATTCATATATATTAAAAGAAATTTCAATCTGCAATTAAAAATTAAAAAAAGGAATTCTACATTGCAATTAGATTCTTATATGACTTTTACATACAATATTTTAATATAATGGGTTAATATAAAAATGTATAGTACAAAGGTGTAACAAAAATGTTTCAAAGAATTAAAACATACTAATATCCATAACTATTTCTTTGCTTTTTAATTGTAAAAAAAAAAACAATTATTTCAGTAGCGATTTTTTAATGCAATATTCCGAATTTAAATTAGTTAAAGTAGAAATAATGATCTGATCAGGATTCTGAGCATATTGACAGGAGCTTGATCAAATACCTAATCAAGACTTTATCACGCTTTTCCTGTCAGAGTTTGGTCAACCTAGTCAAAAGCAAAGTAAATCATTCTTTTAAAATCATATTTTTTATGTTAAATAAAGTAAAAATTAATATTTAAGACTGTTTGTAAATTAATTTAAAATTCTAATAAAAATAATTTTATTAATACTAGTTGGATAAGTTATCACCTGTCAAAGAATATTCAAAATATATTAAAAACATAAAAAATGAATAATAATATTTACTTAATAACATTATGTAAAAGTAAAAAATAAATTTTTATTAAAAATTTAATGTTAAAAAAATTTTATAAAAAAAATAACCTAAGTTTAACTGTATAAACCTCCCAGATAGCAAAATGTGCCAAAAGCACAAATTACGAAGTTATGATACATGTTATGTCGGCAAAAATCGAGCAGCAATTCAGCATGGGCTGCTGTAACAGATACTGCCAGTAAAAATACAGCACATATCAAGCAAGTTGTGCATCATAACACAAATACTGTAAAAATTAAACAAAGCTTGTCGTCATAAATATATCAGAATTCAAGCATTATGTGTTGCCACAATATTCAACAGAAAATACTTCAAAATTTAGCATGATATGCCATCAAGACGTTGCAAAAATGTAAATATCTGGCATATTTATTCTTTCACACTGTGACAGCAGAAATGGATTAAGAATGCAATACGATCTGTAACGTCAGATACTGTAGCAGAAACGCAGCAGAAACAGAGTACAGTGTGCCATCTAGTTATTCTCCAATGCATCCATCTGATCCAGAATACCTCATTGACTTCTACGCCCTATCTCCAGGTCCTCTATTTTGGGATGGCGAACCTCTTTTTGAGGATTTAGAAGACGAAAAATCCCATTCCATCGACCTAATCACTCCACATCCCGGGAAACCTCAATCCCGGGAATACTCCCTAACCCTCCTGTATTAATCTCACATCGTGACGGCAAAATTTTGACAGGTATAAAGCACGATCTGCCTTATCAGTGTGTCGGCAGAAACGCAGCAGAAATCGAGCACAGTGTGTCGTCACGTCGTGAGGGCAAAATTGTAACAGAAATCAAATAGGGCCTGCTGGCATAATCTGTCGGCAAATCGGCAACAGAAATCGTACAAAACTCTGCGTCTGTCACTAAATAATTAGAAAACTACCACTAGGTTGCGTCCGTTTCTCGCATACAAAATTTATCAAACTTTCTGTATAAGCGAAATCATATTCAACATTTAAACATGCATTTATGATTTATGTATTTTTATGTATGCGCTTGATGCAAGATGTAATTATCCAACAAGGTAGTTGATGAAGTGTAGTACCTGAGAAATAGTACATTATATAAAATGTACAATGTTTGATACATTCCCAGATAGCAAAATGTGCCAAAAGCACAAATTGCGAAGTTATGATACATGTTATGCCGCAAATGTTATGCGGCAAAAATCGAGCAGCAATCCAGCATAGGCTACTGTAACAGATACTGCTAGCAAAAATGCAGGACATATCAAGTAAGCTCTGCATCATAATATGCTGCAAAAATATTGTAAAAATTGAACAAAGCTTGTCGTCATAAATACATCAAAATTCAAGCATTTTGTGTTGCCACAATATTCAACAGAAAATACTCCAAAATTTAGTATGCTATGCCGTCAAGACATATTGCAAAAATGTAGTAAATAGCAAAACGTAATTGTCCAACAAGGTAGTTAACGAAATGTAGTACCTAGAAAATAGTACTATTATGTCCAACCCAGAGTAAATTGTGAAATTAAGAATTAAGAATTTAAATGGATGAGAATTGAATGGGCTCAGAAGGACGAACAGCTCTGAGTCAGGCATAGAAACGTGATCTCGAGTCGAACGCACTGTTTATGTCTCGGCATTGGGTCAACAATAAAGAATCGCTATGACGTCTCGCTGTAGACGTACGTTCGTCGTTTTTTGGTAAAGAAACTTAATTCTTATTACCAATGAAAGACCTCGTGCGATCAATGGGATGGGGAAAAGAGATCGAGGGTTTTAAAGAAAATAAAAATTAAAATTAAACATTGATTTTAATTGGTAAAATAAAGATATACATAATAAAGAGCGGAAGAAACAAGAGAAGAAGCATTTGTATAAGTGTATATATGAATATATGATACCGCGGATGTTACATAAGTACGCCATCAGGATTCTTACGAGGGAGAGTATGAATGTATGAATAAATGAATCTTTGATATGATCCTACTCGGTAATACAATTAATATTCTCTGGTTAACTTAAACTAATGATTACATAATAAGAAAACGAAAGAAAAATTACAAAAATATATAATAATAAAATCGTGTATAATATGTATATAATGATAGAAGATTAATACAGGAGGGTTAGGGAGGGGAGTATTCCCGGGATTGAGGTTTCCCGGGATGTGGAGTAATTAGGTCGATGGAATGGGATTTTTCGTCTTCTAAATCCTCAAAAAGAGGTTCGCCATCCCAAAATAGAGGACCTGGAGATAGGGCGTAGAAGTCAATGAGGTATTCTGAATCAGATGGATGCACTGGAGAATAACTAGATGCGATTTGTTGATATTGATGTTGTATGGGAACGGAAGGAGGAATAGAGTTAGATGAAAATGCTGAAAGTTGGTTTAGGGAGGATTCAGGGGCAGTAATAATTAATGTTGATAATTCGATCTGTTCTTTCGATATCTGTTTAAACTTCTTGGTTCGGCCCTGACTTTTCTGTCGATTCCAACCGCCAGAACGACGACAATGAGATCGTTTTTTAGTGTCGCGTTATCGAACTTTAGAAGTTAGGACGTTTGATTCACTAGGAAGAAAGGGATTGATCAATGAAGAGAGATATGAATATGTATGAGAGAGAGAGAGAGAGAGAGAGAGAGAGAGAGAGAGAGAGAGAGAGAGAGAGAGAGAAGGGAAGAACAATGGGAGCCTCGCATAGCTCAGACCAGTTCAAAGAGAGAGAGACAGAAAGGGAAGAACAACGGGGGCTTCGCATAGCTCAGACCAGTTCAATGAGAGAGAGAAAGGAAAGGAGAAGAATAACGGAAACCTCCCGTAACTCAGACCAGTTCAATGAGAGAGAAAGAAAAGGGAAGAAGAGCAAGATTAGAGTATCATAGAGCAGAGAAAAAAATAAAAATTTGAAATTTATAATTGATTGATAATTAATAAATGTAGAACTCACTATTGATTAGCTGGGACGGTTATCTCGAAAAAACGAGTCTCGACTTTTCTTCAGAAAGTAGGGATCTTCGTGCACTGAATCGAAAAGTTTGAATGGTTGGTTGAATGGATGGAAGTGACACTAATAAAAAATTACTTAATAATGCTGCCGCGATTCGGAAGCAGCCCTATTTATATGGGATGATCAGGGTCTGAATCTTGATTGAGGGGCAAGGGCGGTGGCAGGAACTCTGAGATGTGTGTGTGTGTGTGTGTGTGTGCGCGTGCGTGCGTGCGTGTGCGCGCGCGCGCGTGTGTGTGTGTGTGTGTGACTGTGTGAGGGTAGGATGTTTACATTAGATATCTTCTTTGCCTCTGCTTGGCACGTGCCAAGGTGACAGTATTCAAACTTGCGGCGGCTCTAACTCGGGACTAATAATAATAATAATTCTTTGCATATTCTATTTAAAATTCTTTTAAATTTCTTTTAAAATTAAGCGTATCATTATAATAGTCAGAGCGATTACAAATCTTTCTCTTGTTTCTTGAAATTCAATATAATTCAGTATCTTATTAATGGAAAAAGAAATCAATATTCTTATATGAAGAAAATTATATTATTCGTCTTTTTGGAAAGAAAAGAATTGTGGAGTCCACTGGACGTAATAGTACATTATATAAAATGTACAATGTTTGATATATTATTTAATACGTTATTAATAAGAATCAAAAGAATCATAACTTATATCTTTAAGAAATTTTTTAACTTATTTGTGCTGTAAAAAGTATATTTAATTTCATCATTAGTAAAATAATTAAAAATTATTCTTCTAAAATAAGAGATAGACAAAATAATAGACACATTTTTTAAAATTTTTTAGTAATAATAATTTAAATATTTACGAAACAGAATTTGCTCGATTTCTGTTGTTAATTTACCAACAAATTATGTTAGTAGGCCCTATTCGATTTCTGCTGTGTTTCTGCCGACATAGCTGATAAAGCAGATCGCGCCATATACGTGCCGCAATTTTGTCGTCACGTCGTGACGGCACACTGTACTCGATTTTTGCTGCGTTTCTGCTGCCAGTATCTGATATGGCAAATTTTGCACGATATCTGCTACATATCTGCTGACACAATGAGACAGCAAGCAATGCTCGATTTTTATCACATTTTTGTCATTTTATGATGAGAAGGTGTACCGCAAAAAATTAAGCTTAATTGAGAAGCAGCAGCTTGAAATCTGCTGGTCAAAGTCATGATTTTCTGCTGGCACAGTGCTGGCATACTGCTGGCATTTTGCTATTGGGCTTATACTTATTAATAAATTAACTTTATTTTTATTAAATGTTGAAAAAATATGGATGTAAAAATAAAAAGTAATTAATGTGTTATTGATGTAAATTATATACATTGTATTGTGAACCATATAAAATGAATGAATTATATTGTGAATCATATAAAATTAAAAAATATATTCTTACATGAAAATTTTCATTCTCAAAATCTGATAAGCCATATAATTCATTCCTATCATTTCTTGAAATGATCTGGAATACATCTACTGTCTGTAAAAAATACATTTTATATTTAAAAAAATGTACTGAATTAATCTTTAACATATACAAATACAAAGCTTTTCAGCTATACTATGTAATAAATAGAAAACTCTATACTACTCTACTAATAAATAGAAAATTCATAATATAAAAAATCAATGAAATATTATATTTAGAATAATATATAAGAATTTTATTTAATGTCTTTCATATACAAAAGTGAAGCTAATTAAATTGAAAAACATTTAAAAAAGTTATATTATGAAAATGGTATGTATTAATGGTATTAATGTTATAAATTATTTATGACTCACACGCTATGAATGTTCAATAAGACTTTTCTGGAAAATCTTTTTTATATATATCAAGTATTTATAGAGATTCCAAATAAAAAATATATTTATATAAAAATACAATCAAATATTGATAACGCCTGTGCACATTACTTAAAAAATACAATTATCCAAAAAGAAATAAATGCTAAATGCGTTTTTCATAAGAATTTACAATTTTTTAATATAAATATAATACACTAACCTGCTCTAATGCTGATATTGATTGTTGATCATTTCTCTCAATAAATGGATTTTCATATGTTGAACATTTATGACAATTATGTTGTACGAGATCTACATACTGGTCTTGTATTAAATGCAATGACAAGTCAGAATTAAATTGCTCATTGTTTGTCATATTTGCTGACAATGCTTCATTTGAAAGAGATGAATATTATATTGACTCGTGCTATCAGAATCTATGTTGTCACTATCACTAGATAATCGATGATTACAGTGTTCCTAAATGAAAGTAATAAAATAATATTAATATAGTGCAAAATAAGATAAACACATTTTTGTATTCTACATTATTAAAAATAGGTCATTTTAATATTTTTTTAAAAATCAATTTTCTTCTATAATTTTAGTTTAGAATATAAAATAAAATAGGAACAAAATAAAACTGAAATTTTTATAGTTTGTGTTTTACGCATACGATAAAAAATATCACATATATGTAAAAAATATTATTGACAATGATTTTATCAAACATACAAATTACAATTAGTATGCTAGTTTCAACATAAAAAGTATTAAAAATCTATAAATGAAATTGTGGCAAAACTTTACAAGTTAAATATTGTTATGTCCGCGACAGTCACTCACACACGTTCCGCGAAAAAGCCATGCTCGGCAATAAACAACGCCGTTTATAAAATACGTAGGCTTTATTAAAATCAAAGCAACTACAATAATCCGTACGTCATGAGTCACCGCGTCGTACTTTTTTGTAAACAACAACCCCGTTGCCCCGGAGAGCGCTTCACTTCTGCTCCAAATGGCGGCTCAATTCAACTCGGCCGCAGAAGACTCGCGCGGGCATAACACTGCATAACAATTCTTCTTCTGGATTGTCGTCCCGACAATTCTTGTTTAGTGTTTTTCTTTTAACTGCAAAGGACTCTTTTCCTTAACTGCAATCCCTAGGACATCAGATTTCCAGGACATTTTCCCACCCTACCCTGCTGCTGCATGTTACTGGGCTTCGTCCTCCTCTTGGTTCCTAAACACAGGAAATTTCCCAACCGACAACCTCTGGGAAGGTAACCAGTCTTCCCGCCTCGACTCCAGGGCTTCACTTCCTAACTTCCGGTCTCTCTTCCCGAGACCTGTGGCTCTCCCATTGGAAAAAAAATCTTGCGAGCTTCTCTCTTCTTTCGAGATTTGCGAGCTTCTTTTTTCTGGAGGGAAAAAGATGACTTTTTTCCTTCCATCCCAAATAAGAAGGGAGGGTGTGCGTCACGGCGGGGCCCGACCACGAACCAATCGTGAAAACTCGTAATTATTTTGCGAAAAAATACCACCTCAGCCAGAAATCGGACCTGAATCTCCTGCTTACCGGGCAAGCATCTTATCCCTTCGACTACCGAGGCATGTGTTGATATTTATCGCAAATGACATATTTAAAATAACATGTCAACAATACAATGATACATATATATATATACGTATATTACAATATACATACGAGGGTAGTCTGAAAAGTTTTGAGCCTTATATGAAGATAACGTTACTCGTCAAAACCATTCTAGTACTACAATAGTATATGCTTTGAAAGACTTTTGTGAAAATTTCAGCCATTTTGGACGCTCAATTGTTGTTTGACAGTCGTTTGTGTCAGTCGATGTCAGTGTTTTTGTAAAAATGGAAAAAATTGAATATCGTGCCGTGATTAAATTCTTACATTTGAAAGGCAATACGCCTGCGCAAATTAAAATCGAGTTGGACGCCGTTTACGGGGACTCTGTCCCATCATTTGCCACCGTAAAAAGATGGGTAGCTGAATTTAAATGTGGTCGTACCAGCTTGGATGATGATGAGCGTTCGGGACGGCCGAAATTTATATATATATATATATATATATATATATATATATATATATGTATATATATATATATATATATATATAATGTTAATTGTAAATATATATGTATGTTAATTGTAATTTTCGGAGACATTTACTAACACACTGTTTTTTTAATATACATAAATGCGAAATCGCTTTCTGAAGTATACATAGTATTTTAGACTTTTTCATTTGTATACACTTATATTACATGTATGAGGAATTGTTACCTTTGGGGACTCTGTACATTTGCAGATATATAACATTCATTTTGGGGACATTACCAATATGTATTTTTTGAATTAAATTTAAAAGTTAATACTTGTCTTGAGACATTAATATTATTATCAGTAGTATCAAAGTTTAGAAAATATAAAGAAAATATACTAACAAATAAGAAATAAAATGTTTGGATTGAGAATTTTTGATTAAATTTTTTTTAGATAATTTTCTGGGTAATTTTGTAATCAAAATTACTTACGATTTGTTATATATGAATTTTATATTATTTTTCTAGTATATTACTTATTTCTTATAACATGTACTATATATCAATTAGTCAATCAACTAGTATGACGATAATTTTTATTATAAATTAGTAATACTTTAACGACTTTTGGCTATTTTGACAATGATCGGCAAATATTTACCGGTCTATTATATATTTCAACAATTATTGTCAATGTATACATTAGAAACTTTATTTTCGTTTAATGTCAAAATTACAAAATAAATTTTTTAAATTTTCGAAAGACTTAAAAATCTGTTCAAATCAGATAATGTGTTATCTATTAAATATTATCAATTAAATATAAATATTTGACATGTTTATGGGAATGTTTATTTTTATAACATTTTTATTTATATAACATTTAAAGCAATAGGGCTATGATTGCAAATTTAATTTTACCACATTATCAATTATTTCTTTTTATCATGACCTAGAATGTGTATTAAACGATCCTAGAGAATGCAGAAAACTAATATAAATGAATATAATAAAGCTGTTGATGAACTGTTTATCTCAAACTCTCATTTCTCTTTTTAGGAAAATTTGCAAATATATATATAAAATTGTTTAATGAATTAATTGATTATGCAGTTTTATAAACTAATGCCATTATCTATGCGCAGTATAATTGAATACTCATTCTTGGATTATGAAGACAATCTATTCATGACATACTAAAACTGAAATATTTGATTAATATTTAATTAATTAATTTAATTAATAATTACTGTTTGTATTAATAATATATGTTCCTATAAATATATGAAATATATATATCACTATATTTAATCATACGACAAATTAATTAATTTCACAAAACCTGATATGTCTTACAAAATATCATAGCTTTTTTATAATTTTGATCAGTTCTGTCAATATATGCATGTTTTATATACTAAAATGTCGACATATATATTTTAATGTATTAATATGTATTTATTTTATATATTATAATACATACATCGAAATATTCCAGATAATGTATGTGTCTATAAAGATTGTAAAGATATCTTAAAAAAAATTCACTAAAAGACGTCCAAAAGGCATTTTTAGTATTGTACTGAAAGGCTTTCTAAAAATTTTGCCTAAAGATATTTTAAAGATATCTTTAAGACTTTATGAAAAAAATACATGCGTTGACATTTTAATGCATAGAACATGCATATATCAATAGAAGTTATAAAAAAACAATAAACTATGATATTTTATAAAACATATGATGTTTTATAAGATTAATTAATTTGTCTAAAAGGTTACTTTTTATGAAACATTTTTTGGAGCTTATATATTAGGTGTACAAAAAAGTTCTGAGCTTTAGATTTCATATAACCGAAATAACATTTTATATATCTTCCCGCCCTCTTACGGTTTTAAAGCGTTGACATTTGGCCTTCTAAAATGCTATACGGTTTGGCGTTTGATGCACATAACCTCAAAAATCAGTAATGTTCACAATGGTAATAACAAAAGAGCATATTCGATTTTCCATCCACTTCGCGTTTCATCTGAAGAAAAATGCTGCTGAAGCCACTGCAATGATTTGTGTTGCATATGGGGAGAACGCTGTAAGTCATACCACATGTAAAAGATGGTATCAAAAATTTCGTCAAGGAGATTTCAGTCTTGAAGATGAACCACGTGCTGGACGCCCTCAAAAGATTGAAACGGACGAATTGCAAGCACTGCTGGATATAAACTCTGCGCAAACTGAAAAGGAGCTTGCAGAACAGCTTGGCGTTACGCAGCAAACCATTTCCGTACGTTTACATACGATGGGAAAGGTTCAGAAGGAAGGCAGAAGGAAGGCAGATGGTTCCGCATGAATTGTCGGAAGACAACAAAAATCGTCGGCGTGACACTGCACTCACTTTGCTTTCAAAGTTCCGGAAAAAAGATTTTCTGCACAAAATCATTACAGGCGATGAAAAGTGGATTCTTTATGATAACCCTAAACGTAGAAAATCATGGGTTGACCCTGGTCAATCTTCGACATCGACGCCAAAGCCCAATATCCACGCCAAGAAGGTTTTGCTCTGTATCTGGTAGGATTGGAAAGGTGTTGTATTACGAGTTGTTACAACTGGGTGAAACAATCACGGCAGACCGCTACCAACAACAATTGACCAATTTGAGCTATGCATTAGAAGAAAAGAGGCCATTTACTGGCCAAGGACGTCGTAAAGTGCTTGCTTCATGACAATGCTCGACCACATGTTGCGAAAGCGACTCAGGACCATATCTTTGCGTTAGGCTGGGAACTTCTCCCGCACGCGGCGTATAGCCCAGACATGGCGCCTTCCGATTACTACCTATTCCGGTCGCTGCAGCATCATTTGGCTGATACATTTCGTGAGATTTGAAGAGATACGAAAATGCATTGATGACTTTATCGCTTTGAAGCCGGTGAGCTTCTATTATAAAGGAATTCGCAAGCTACCCGAAAGATGGCAAAAGGTCGTTGATGCAAACGGGGAATATTTTGCTGATTAATATTTTTTTGTTTGTTTTTGAATAAAGATTGAATTTTACAAAAAAAAGCTCAGAACTTTTTTGTACACCTAATAGCTATTTACATTACTGATTGTAATATTTATTGAAAAGCAACTACACATTTATTGAAATAAATAATATGACTAATTTTCATATACGCTGTTTATCATGTTGATGTGTAATGTTCCAATTCATAATTATATATAAGCAATTAAATATTTTAATCATAGATTGACGTATTTGACAACAATTTATGTAAATCAATTAATTTAACGACCTTTGCACAATGTCGTAAAAGATTAAGGCAATTAAATCTTTTTTACAACAGAACAACAAATTTATCAATTCTCGTATTTTTCATACATAAAACAATTGAAAAGCTACTTATTTGCAAAATTTCACAGAAAATAAAATCAATAACTCATTGACATATGCACCCTGCAAAAATGTAACCATAAGAAACTAAACCAAAATATGCTATTATTTTATGCGCCATATAATATGTCATACAATATGAAAGTTGAAAGCATAACTCTATATCGCTATACATATTTGATCATAACATGACAGATTATTTAACCTTAGCAACCACCAATATTCCGCAGTTTCTGTAATTTCTACAATTTCTATCGATATCAGCTTATTCCTTTCGCTAAACGTCGACACATATATTTTAATACATAAAATCAGTATATATCAATAAAGAAAACATTCAAGAATTCATCCATTAAAATAAAATGTGCTGTTACATATGATGATTTACTAAATTAAGTAATCTGTCATGCGACTATAAGTGCATTTTGCATTAATTAAAAATATTCAACCAAACATTAAATTAAGATAAATTATGCTCACAAACATAACAATTTTGGAGCGAAACGTATTCCAGTTCGAATGATAGAACATATGCGCAAATTCTTCGCATATATCATGACTAAATATTGTACCATGCATGCTGTTACGTTATTTTTATCAATATTATTTCAGATATAAAATATTATTTTGCAAACTACATATTTATATAATATCTATGTACACATATATAGAAACAGTCATCAAATTTTATTTAAAATAATCTTGATAAAAATATCAAATATAAAGAAGTTAATGGTCACATATACAATGCATATGTGTTCTGCGAAATAGAATTTTATATCTCAAATAATGTTGAGAAAATTGTAACAGCGTACATAGTACAACATACAAATTTTACATATAGAGTGCAATTAATATTTTCATAGGCAAGTTATTCAAGGATACTAAAGAATACACATGATATCATACAACATATCATATCATATTAAGCATTTTTGCCTTGTAAACATTGTTATTATGATATATTTTCTAACATCCAATTTACTATATAATAAATTATTGTTCTCATCAAATCGTTATAAATTCTTCAGGGCTGCTTTTTAACAATACAGTATTGAATATATGCAACTGATTATAAAAGGATTTACAATTTGATATTAAGAACAATAATAATTTATAAGGTGGAGAAATCTGAAGAGGTTAGAAAGTATGTCATAACAACAACTTGCAAGATAAAGATGCTGAATATTATGACGTATTTACTATGTACATTCTACTTTTGGATCAGATATTTATGAAAAGGCTAAAGCCAGTATCATACTGGAGATTGAGATTGAGATTAACTTGGAATTTAACCAATCAGAAAAAAGAAAATCAATCTCATGTTTAGTGAACTTTGTTCGGATTGGTCAAATTCTAATTATATCTCAATCTCAATCTGTAGTTTGATATCGGCTTAATTGAGTGCATTATTTAGTATATAAAGAATTTTAATATATGTAAAAGTATTAAATATTATATCATGCATACTGTAACGTTATTTTTATCAATATTATTTCAGATATAGAATATTATTTGGCAAACTACATATTCATATAATATGTATGTATACTTATATATAAACACACATCAAACTTTTATATTTAAAATAATCTTGATGGAAATATCAAATGTAAAGAAGTTAATGGTCACATATGCAGTGCATATGTGTTTTGCAGAATAGAATTTTATATCTCAAATAATGTTGAAGAAATTGTAACATACATAGTACAACATAAGAATTTTATATATAGAATCCGTACACACAATCAATATTTTCATAGGCAAGTTATTCAAGGATATCAAAGAATACACATGATAATCATATTATATAATATTATATAACACTTGCAAACGTTATTGTTATGATATATTTTCTAAAATCCGATGTACTACCATATAATAAATTATTATTCTTATTAAATCGTTATAAATTCTTCATGACTCCTTTTCAACAGTACAGTACTAAATGTATGCAACTGATTATAAAAGTGAAGGAGTAGCTATATAAGGCCGGTTCTAACTCGGGAGTTCCGAGGAGGGGTAGAGGGGCAGAGGGGTTCCGCGACGCGGGGCACTCCATAAGCGATGGATGCGGGGTCCGCGGGGCAAGGGAGGGGGGAAGTGCGTCACTAGGCGCGGGGTCCGCGGGGCGAGGAGGTGGAATATGGCGCAGAGTCCGCGAAGCGAGGGGTGACGTCACACGATGCGGGGTCCGTCGCCGCCGTCGCCGCCGCCGCTGTCATCATGTTCTCTCTTTTATCATTTTTTCTTCTCTCTTTCTACCAAGGTATCTTTCTACCAAGGTTTTGTCTTGATATTTTTTTGTAATTTTCAACTTGAAACCGCTGAATTGAAAGGAAGAATGGAGAATAAACCGAGTAATATTTATCATAATATACATTTATTGGTCATGTAATGCAAAGTATACAATATTATCTATTGCGTACGCTAATGATTCACAATCTATAATCGAAGTTTTGTTCTTAATTTTATGGTTGATATTATTTATTTTTTATCTACTTTATATATCATTTG
Source organism: Pogonomyrmex californicus (assembly GCA_024349325.1). Lineage (NCBI taxonomy): Eukaryota > Metazoa > Arthropoda > Insecta > Hymenoptera > Formicidae > Pogonomyrmex > Pogonomyrmex californicus. The sequence goes on from JAECZD010000028.1 coordinate 86,344, forward strand.
ATACACTCCGAAATTAGATATCACATGCGAAAATATTCCACATAGATCGACGATATGAAATATATATCTTTAAAACGGTAAGATCATTTTATCGGACACGTGTTAAAAATTACAAACTTGCAATTTTATGTAGGTCAATGAAATATATTTTATTAAACATAAATAACGAAACATAACGAAATATAAAAAAACATTAATTTAAGAATGTAATATGATGGAATACAACATATACAATATGTTAGAAAATAAATTCTAAAATACTGAAATTTTAAAATATAACATATAAAATATAAAATGTAAAAAATATTATAAAATATTATTTAGTAACTTAAATTTAATTTTCTTCGTCTTATAATATATCTATCTCATCTAATCAATAATATTTTTCATTATTAATTATAAACTCTTTAATACACTCGCGACAATCTGAAGCTATATTATATTTAAATTAAAAGTTTATGACAAATAAAACATTTTTTTTTAATTCATAATTTTCTGGCACTATTTTACATAATGTGTGTTTGTTATTGCTACTCGAACATGATTAAAGTCACTTCTGCATGAAAGCAGTCTTCGCATATCCTTCGAAAAGGAGCGTCATCTTCTCTGTAGATGACACTGGCAGAGTTTATAGCTTTTACGCATGTTCCCAGCAGAAGTGGCTCGTAAGTTTCCGGATACTCCTCCGGGATGACTCCGTCTACTGCTTTCACGCTTTCTTGACTCGTTGGCGGTTTCATCTTTTGATTTTATTTCACAATTAATATTATATTTTATTTAACTCACTTAAATTTTTTCTTTTACAATATTTACCTTATAAGTTACTCGCACGCATTTAGTATTCAGTCAGTAGAACTTGCACTTAATACTTGATGAATCGAGTCTGAACGTCTACTGACGGTTAAGGACTCCTTCGTCTTGCCGCTGATACATGATACGCTTTGCATCTTTCTTATCTTTTAGAAATACGGGTTGACATCGCGAGATTTATGTTAATGTCTTCTTTTTTTACTGACTATAACAAATAAAAACAAAGAAGTTATTTAAAAAAAAAAATTTTTTAAATTATTGTAAATTTAAAATAAATATTCATACGTACCTTTATAATTTATATGTAGCATTTATGTGCTCTATAGTTTTAATTTACACATATAGAACACATATAACACAACATTATTTGATATAGCGGAGTTCTACACTCGGTACAAAATAGTCCTTCCATTGTGCCAAAAGAGTCAATTTCGTGTATACGAAGAACATTAATGTGCGAATACAAGTCTCTATTCTCACAAAACATTCTGTACAAAATCTCGAACTAGAATTTCCTGCTGAATAGTAAAATGTAACGCAGCACATTCTTCTTAGTTCATTTACTGTATTAATTTCATGTTGATTCAAGAATTTATGTTTGAAACTCATATTAAAGTCAGTATCATCACTGTCATAATCAGAGTTTTCGAACACTTCTTCATCAATATTCATTGCATCATCGTCGTCATCACTATCATCATCATCAATGTCATCAACAACATTATCATCGTCATCATCGTTATTTTCATCTTCAATGTCCATAACTTCATCGTCAATATTATCTTCATCTACCAAATCAATCACTTCAATTTCTTCTTGATTTGCTACTATCACTTCTTTATTCACTAAATCTATCACTTCGATTTCATTTTGATTATTTGCCATTACTTCATCGTTAATTAATATAACATTATTATCAGCCATAATATCTTTAATTTCTAACAATAGATTCAGAAGTCTCGTTCTCTCTTCCGTTTATATATCTTAATTATTGACAAAAGTCTCGGTCTCTTTCGTTTATATATCTCAATTTCATATGTTATATATCTCAATTTCAAATGTCATATATGTGTATGTACTATCATTTGTGTTAAGCTAGGAGTTTTTGCATTTATACTTATATTTAGCATCTAAACTACAATATATATATATATATATATTACGTCCGTGGTTCTGGATGAAAGATAATATCTCTCGTCAGGAGGAGGAGAACTCGGGTGGACGCACGAAGTCTCTTCTGTTCTCGCGGAACGACGTCGTGAGGCCGATCCGCGAGTCGAACGCGCGTTAAGGGGGCAGGGATCGGGTCAGCGTCGGTGACGTTATTACCCTTGCCTGCACTCGCGCTATCGGTGATCCGTTTTTAGGTCAAAGAACCGAATCTCTTTTACCAGGGATGGACCTAGTGCGATCCTCAGGGAGCCGGGAATGGCCCGCGGACAAGTTTTAGGGTAAAGAAATTAAGACGGAATTCGGGTTAACTAATTTAATAATAATAAATAAAAATGAATTACAATGTTCTGTTTGTGTACATCAAAAGGGTTGAGACATTGGTTACAAAAAGAAAAGAAAAATTTTATACATAAAAAATTTGAATTATTGAAAATGACAGCAGACAAAGGAAAATCTGGATTTATATACCCAATTGTTCTAATTGGGGTAAAAAATTCGTGATCGCGAGCATGTCGATGGGATCGGATTGCAGGTGTGGCGGGGGATTAGAGTGCGCGGTGCGGAAAGCCTTGACTGGGACGAGGTAGGGAAGAGGATCACTGGAAATATACATAGGGATGGTATCAGTGATTTGGTGTTTTGAGATCTGATCCCAAAACTGACTGTCGGGTTTGAACTTTCTTTTGATGAAGAAGGTGCCAGAAGGTGGATGGGTGGGAGAGCGAGGAAATTGGCGGACGAGATTAAAGAACTTCTCCACGTCGAAGTTCTCTGGAGTGCACTGTTTTTCGAATTCGGCCGGGCGGAGGGCGGAGGCGTATTGATGCAGCGAGATGTTGGCTAGCCCCGGCTCTACTTCTATTAATTGCTCCGCGAGTTCTTCGGCGTGGCAGGTTTCGCGACGAATCCGCTTATTCGACTTCTCCCGACGGTGTCGCAATGCACGTTTCGTTCGTCTATTCGGGATGGCGTTCGTTTGGTTCACTATGTAAAAGAGAGTCAGATGAAAGAGAAATTGAGGAATCGAGATAAGGCAGCTTCACCGAATCAATCGGCGGCTTGCCAGGTTGGAATGTTGTGGAATCGGGGGAGGCAGCTTCACCGAGTTAATCGGCGGCTTGCCAGGTTAGAATGTTGTGGAATCGGGGGGAGGCAGCTTCACCGAGTTAATCGGCGGCTTGCCAAGTCGGAGTGTGAAGAAATCAGGGAAGGCAGCTTCACCGAGTTAATTGGCGGCTTGCCAATTCGGAATGTTGGAGTGTTTTAACGAGACAAATATGTAAAGGTCGCGAACCAAACTACCAGTTACCGCGGGAAAAAGTGATAAAGTTGGACTTACTTTTATTGTAGCGGCCGCTGGTGATGGTCGAGAAGTGTTTGGCTAGGCTGGATCGTCGAATCACACGAAATATAAGAATCGCGCACAGATTCTAACTGATCAACGAGATTTGCTGACAACTCCGGATGGTCCCGACCGTGAAGCAGTGGAGCGATGAGAAGCGGGAAGCGAGCGATCCGCTCCAAGTCGCGGTTTTTAAAGGATTCCGAAGGGGTGGGAATATCTGAGGGCGTGATGGATTTCCGCGTTGGCTTGTCGAATGATAGTTTAGGAAAATTGTGAGTATAGAGGAAAGAGGGGAGCGGTGTTCTGTGAGTTGTGGTAGTTTTTATATTTCCAGATTTCCTAGCGAATGGTGGAATTAGTTAGTAAAAATTTTCCGGCGTTCCACATCCTCAATCATTCATTGGTGTGGCCGCCAACGGCCGCTAATCGTTTCTTCTTGATTGGCGTTTCCCTTAGTTTCCCCACCAATTTGGGAAGTGTCACCCTCGAACGATCCGAAGCGTTTCTTATCCGTTAGAAATTTGCTTTTGTTAATGTTAATTTTTTATTGGTAGGTCATAAACTTGTCGGTGCCGACAAAGCTGTTTATCCCAATTTTTTTGATGGTGAGACATATCTCGAGAGGAAATTTTGTTTATTTAGGATTTCCTTAGATCGTTCGAAGCGCTTCGTTTATAGCAGCCGTTGTTTTTCTCTTCCCGAAAGAGAAGAATTCGTGAAGTCCCCCGGACGTAACATATACATGGATAGGGTAAAGGAATATAACACATTAAGGTTTAAATATTTTTTATTTTTAAAATTTTTCTTTCTGGCGTTGTAACCACCAGTTAAATATTTTAAATACATTTTGTAACGCGCAATGTTTCGAATGTTTTACACATCAAAAAGTATTGTTAACATCTAGATTATTCAATGATTCTTTATAATCAATATCCAAGGTTTCGATGATAACATCATCCCTCGCATCGCTATCGAGCATATTTGTCAACCATTCTTTCTTCTGACATCCTTTAACGTATATGAGAGCTTTATCTTCTATGTCAATCACACCTGTTGTAATCAAACGTTCCGCCATGCTATATGGAATCATTTCGTCTTCCCATCGCAAGCCATGATGATTTGCAATCAACCAGGAAGCGCAAGATTTATCGGATTTTGTAAGGAGATGCCATGGTATAGGACTTGCAAAAATATAATGAGAGAGAATTGTCCCCTTTCTCAACACAGTCACTTCCTTCACGACAAATCTCCTTCCGACGACGAATCCTTGCAGATCCGCAAACGTTGGAACGATCATGACGAAAAAATTTCTTTGAGACTACGCTCCATCGACAAATACATCGGATTTTTATTCCTTTCTTATATTAAAAAAAAAGGGATATTTGCAAACGTTGCAGTTTACATAATCTTACGCACTACATTGGATAATGCAATACTCAATAACGCGATCGTGCAAGATGAGACAATAAGCGGTAGTATTCGGCGGTACATTTTCTTTACAATCAAATTCTATTCGTACATCTACAGTAGCGCTCTTGATGGACTCGTTTTGTCGCGAGCAGTCAATGACCACAATAGGTCCTTTTGTCAAAAATGTTCCTACGGTGAAAAGCGTTTCGTAACAATCATATCCGTAATATGATTTACGAAAACGTGCATACATGTCAAAGAGGATGGCGTATCTATTTTTGTTAAAATCTAGATTTAAATCGTCGTACAGATAAAATTCGGAATTTAAATAAAGTTTCACATTGGTCAATTTACAGTCATCGAATATCGTAACATCTTCAGACATGTTATTCTTTCGGCCCGCCTGCAGAGCAAAGATAACATACCGCGGTTTCTCCAACTGAGTCGACGTTTTTACAGCCCACGAATGTTTGGTTGTACTTTGTAATAAAGGATACTCGTATAAATCCCACGAGCGAAAACTCATGCTCAGATATCGCCCACTTTCCAAAGCTCGCAACAAAGATAGTTTATTGATTTCATTCAACATTACATGAGGCATTCGCCACTGTACTTTGAATAATTCTATTTCCAGTTCCATCGTCGAAACTCCCATCATACAGTTGTTGTCGCTGCGCGCTCGTATCAGTATCAATTCGTGACGAGCGTTAACAATCACACGTTTGTAATCTTCGCAAAAGCCAAACAACAGATTGAGTGATACGCAAAAATTAAAGTATCCTTCCGATATGGTTGATGAAATGTCCCATCCTGCGTTTCGCAAAATTAGCGCCTTGTCATACGTCAGCGATACATAATTCTTGATTGTACTAGTTATTCCGACGTTTCTGTTGCGATCAATCTCCACACCATTGAGTTCGTATCAAATTTCATCAAACATAAATGCTACACAATTGTTTCCAAGAGATGTCACTGATTCATTATTTTTCTTCTTTATCGTCAATTTTCCTTCGACATAGAGAAAGCTTTCGCATGGCAAGATGTATAAATCTTGCTGTTGTATAGGTATTCTTATTTCATCGTTATGTCCAAACGTCGTGTTTGCGTACGGATTGTACGTGTGAGTCTCAATCTTGATGACGCGATCGTCAAAGACCGGCTCACTTCCAATATTTAAGATATCAATCATTTCGAACGATGAATCCTAATGATCTTAAAAATTTAACGTTGGATATGTTGAGTTTCTTTTTACCGTATGATTTAGTACTCTTAGTCGTTGCCTCAAAAATTGTGTCCTTTATTTGTTTCACCTGCTCGTTCAACACTAGCATTTCATTCAACACCCTTGTTATCGCTGTCGTCTGCGTATATGCAATCTAATGATGATTTCCTCTCCGCGAAAATCGAGCAATCGGCCGTCTTGATCCACAATATGTATGGTTAAATCTGTAATGCTCGGAAGGTAAATGATTTGCATCGGCGTTTCCGATATTTTATATCCTGGCGGCACGCTCGGTGAAAACTTATGTATCGTATGTACGCACTTGTTGCTGTACGCACCAGCGGTCATATTGCATTCTATGCGAATAATATTTACGTTGACGATATTTATCGGTACGTCTGATTCGTGTCATTGTTGCGGCTCCAGCATACGATTCGACGAAAATCCAAGCAGCGATTCAATGTTGTCAGTTTTGATGAAATTTATTCGATAAGCGCACTTGATCTCGCTCTTCATCGTATTGTTATTAGCTCGAATAATCAGTGGATACTCGTTCCCTTCATCTTCTCTTTCGAGCATCTTCTTTTTCACAACATCGTTGAGATGAGGATATTGTTGTAATATTGCACGTTTTAAATATCTGCTTATATGCAGTTCGTACGATCCTTCGGGAATGACAATTTTTTTGTCGTCTTGGTCAAAGTAAAATTTGTTATTAGACAATGTTACATTCGGTATCGCGTGGTACGTTTCAAAATCTGCCAAACCGAGTTCGTAATCACCATCGCTCAAATCTATGGCTGGAAAGTAGCTTACCGAGAGCAGACTACTCTTACCGGTCAACGTAAACGTTAATGACATGTTTGATCGAATACTGACTTTATACAACGCAATGTCGGTTCTTAAATTGATTGTCAACTCCCTTCAGAAACTGCAGGCATAGTTGTCCACAATTGCTTTGATCATACCGTTGATATGCTGTGCGATTATATTCGATGTATGTCTTTTCTAGATATCGTACCAATTCCTTCGGTGGTCGAAGATTGCCAAAACTATCAAAATAAATAGCTCGATCCCCCCTCTTTGCATACGCTACCCAATGAGTACCTGGTCCCTCAGCATTATCTAAATTCAAGATACCGCTCTCGTTTCGATGTACTCCTGTAGGTAAGGTAGTACGCATAAAAACACCTCTAAAATACGGAATGCGCATACGCGTTGCCAATTGTTGTAGTTGTACGTTGGTAGTTATACCTTTAGGAATTTTTAACGTCTCTTTGATGTTTTTTTTTTCTTGAAGAGGCACCTCGTCCACGCTTGTATGGAGCGAGATAAAGTCCATGACCTTCCATAGCACGATTATGACGTTTCAATTCTTCTAGTTGACGTTGCGCAGCTTTGTTATCGTTCACTGCCTTGGCGACTCCCGCCGCTCCACCAACCAATGAACCGAGAACTCCCAACAATGGCAGGATAGGTAGGATACCATCGCGTTTCGCTACTGGAAGTATTCTTTTATTCATTGCTTTCTTCATCGGCTTCTTCTTCATTTTCAAATCCATGCCGATTTTTGTCTTGGCCTTCATGGCCGCCCAGACAGCTGCGGCGGCAGCTCTTTCACCCAGAGTCGAATCTCTCGCGGTGATGCGTTTTCGCGCTTTTGCGGCGAGTATATTGTCGGCTACGTGTCGTTTAGCGAGATCGTTGCTTTGTGAGTAAGCTATATCGTGTTCTTGGCACACAGCATCCAATATATTAATTCCTCGATCGCCTCTAGCCAACCGCTTTTCTAAATGCGTTCTAGGACCGCAAAATTGATATCCGGGGATATGCAATTCGAAAGGAAGCGCATTTATCGCTCGATTTAACAGACCTCTGCCTCTCGCTGACATTCGTCACAATTCTTTATCAACGTGTCGGACCGTCGATGTGTGTGCGTTGCCACGGTTGGTTATAATGTTCGACGCAGCGACGATAGGTTCGAACCTCCAAATCCGTCTTTATATGCTCGGGCAGCGTGTCCCACAAGAGATCTATGCAGTTTTGAAATTCTCGCAGTAAAACAACTTTCGGTATATATTGTAACTGTTCGGATGTTATATTGTAAATATCGCAGCTATCTGACACGATAAGAAACATTTTGATTACTGAGCGGTTTCGCTCCGTACTCTTCTATAAATAGATCCGCTTTTTCTACACCGTTTTCAGTTATTGTCGTTGTAGGGAGACAAAATGCAATTCGTGCGACAATCACAGACGATCAGAGTGATTAATTTAGACGACAAAGTACAACTTGAAAGGAAAACACGCAAACATGGAAACATGCTTCCTATTTCTATACGTGGTATCATATGTGGACCGTCAAATTGTGGCAAAACAAACGTGTTGATAAGTTTGCTGGAGAGTCCACACGGTGTGCGCTTTGAAAACGTGTACATATATTCTAAATCGCTGCAGCAACCGAAATATCGATAAACTTGGAAAATTTATTAACATCGATAGAAGAAATTGGTTATTTTACATTCTCCAATAATAGCGACGTCATTCCATCAAGCGAAGCGACAAGCAAGATACAGTAAGAGAGTATTTTGCAATGGGCCGTCACGCTGACGTCGATTGCTTCTATCTCTATCAGACGTATGCAAAGATACCCAAGCATCTTATACGCGACAACGCAAATCTGTTGATTTTATTTAAACAAGATGATACCAATCTAAAACATGTATACAACGATCACGTAAACACTGACATGTCCTACGAGGATTTCTGTGAATTGTGTCGCAGTTGTTGGCAACAAAAATATGGTTTCGTAGTGATAGACAAAGACAGCACGCTTGCTAATGGACGATACAGAAAAGAATTTAACGATTTTGCGATACTATAATGTTGTTAGTTGTTATTGATACGTCGACTAGACAACATTTACGAACATGAATAATAACGAGGAGATTAGAGATCGCCAGAAGATAGTAAAGCAGATTGCGAAAACGAGCGATTCAATTCGCAAGAAATATCGCGCCTTAAAAACGGGTAAGATGGAAGAGGATATTGCTTTGGAAAGACAGTTTAAACCGATTGTCGAATCTTTGATTCAAATTGTTGAAAATACCGGCGGTGAAGAACCTAACTATAAGATAGAGTCTAACGTGACAAGGGAGACAAAACGAAAACGGTCTCAAAATTTAGATGATTCACTGATAACTTCTACTCCACGAAAACGATCAAACGCTTTATCGGACGTATCAGTGATGACCTCTGTTCCGATTAATGTCACACATCATGCAACACCATATGAACAGCCTTCGAACAATATTTTACCTGTCGAAGATGTTTTTGAAACTATCAACGAATCACTGGTGATGTCTGTTCGACGTCAGTTACAAACCTCGGAAGGTCTAGAAACGTTGCAAAATCATTTCGGTCCACTAGGACAAAAGTACATGGGAGCTGTTTTAACCGGAAACAAGGATATAGATAACGTTTATGGTGTTTATTTCACCAACGATGGATTGATGCTTGGTGATAAGCGTTTCGATGTAAGCAAAGATGACAATATATTTATAAACGGAATAAGATATTTGGGAACGGAAGGTCTTTACGAGTTAATTTTTAAAAAAGTACCTGACGATGAATTGTACACTGAAGAAGATAAACAGAAATACAAAGATATTTTGCTACTGACAAACGCGCATAGACGTAATCATAATATGCTTAATCCAGTTATGGGTAATAAAGGATATAAATACAAGTATGTAATCGCACCCCTTCTACCCCAAAAAGTCGGAAGAGGTATACTACGTGTCATGACACTAAACGATAATGCCATCGATTACGTGCATTGGGATGATCCAAATGAATTTGTAGATCGTCTCCGATTACTCGAGGCTTCGCGCCAAGCTGGACACAACGCTCACGACAACGAGATACAGTCAATTATCGAGGAACTTGTTGAAGCTGGTCTCATTATAAATTGAACCGCGTGTCAAGGAAATGAGTCATTTAACAAGTGTCGAAATGCCAATCAACAAGTTTGGGACATCACTTGGAAGAAGCGGAGCGGAACCATACTATCAATGGAGTGGATTAGTCAGAAATTACGTGCGCGATAACGCTCTTTGCGTGGTCGCAACCGACTTTGATGCAAAGTCACGCAAAATTCGACGTGTAGCGTTACCGGTAGATGATGGCGACTTTGTAAACAAACGGTACGTGGAACATAGTGTACAAATTTTGAAGGATCGACAGAACGAAATCGAGAAGAAATTGATTGCGTTCCAAAAGGACGTGCAGATTATTTTAAACGAGCTTCGACAAATGATTACTCATCGCAGAGTACATAGATAAGAATATACACCAAATTTTGTGTTATTTGCGTGTCGTGATGTTCGAGAAGAAGAAAAATTCTGAGAAGCAGTGGCTAGTGGAGGAACTGCACGCTCCGGCGAGAAGAAATTTTCCACGAAGACGTGTCATAGTACGCGGGTACGATGACCTATGGCAGGCAGATGTAGTCGAAATGTGACCTTATACGCGATTCAACAAAGGTTACCACTATATCCTCACTATTATCAATGTGCTGAGCAAGCATGCATGGGCCGTACCGCTCAAGAGTGGAGACGAAGTTGCAAGAGCGATCGAAAAAATAATTCGAGACGATGGAAGATGTCCGAAAAATTTGCAGACCGACAGAGGAAAGGAATTTTATAATGTAAATGTACAAAAAGTCATAAAGAGACACGATATTAATCACTATTCGACATATTCTGTAATGAAAGCATCAATCGTCGAACGGTTCAATCGCACGTTGAAAAATGACATGTGGAAGATGTTTACTCATAATGGCAATTATAGATGGCTCGACTTGTTACCACGTCTCGTCTCGGCATATAATACGCGAAAGCATCGAACTATCGATATGCGACCCATCGATGTTACCCCCGCAATCGCAGACAAACTCTTAACCACAGTGTATAATCACATAAAAATTGCTGCACCCGCACGATTCAAAGTAGGCGATTCGGTACATGTGAGTAAATTCAAGACAATATTTGAAAAAGATTATACACCAAATTGGACCACGGAGGTGTTTAAGATCATCAAAGTTCAGAAAACTAATCCTGTGACGTATCTATTGCAAGATTCATGTGGAAAATCAATCGCTGGAGGATTCTACGAATACGAATTGCATCGCGTTGTAAACCCCGACGTGTATCTCGTTGAAAAAGTATTAGGCAAAAAGGGGAACGAGGTTTATGTTAAATGGTTGGGATTTGATAATTCGTACAATTCATGGGTACACAAAAGTAACGTGTTGTAAAATAAATTTAATACAAGTTTCTTTATATAATACATGTATTACAATTTATTATAGAAGTAAATGAATTTTTATTTACAATATATAAATATATATTATACAAAATAAATGAGTTTTTATTTATAAGATATGTATTATAACGATATTTTATAATGTCCCCATGGCAGTGTGGTCGGTAGAGTCGGGTACAATGTATCGCTTATCATCGTACGGACTTAGAGCAATTTTTGTTTCGGATATCGTATATACTTTATGCATTTTTGATCTTATACAAGACTGCTGTCGTGTTATTTCAGTCTCGTCTCGCAAATACTGTGTGTAATTATCAAATGCTATCGATTTTGTTACTACGTTACTCTTGATGCCTTTCATTTTTTTCGTATCATTTTTTTCCATCAACACGCAAGGCGTACATTTTTGCTCTAAGCCCTACGAATTCAGTCATAATTACACCATTGTTTTCGTCCTTCATCAAACCTGGTATCTTTTTATTAGCAAGTGGAATACCGTATACATTATCAACCGCATAATCACTCGTGTCGAATCTTTCAATATCACGTTTCATGATATCGTAGACGTCGTCGCACTCGATGTGATAAATTAAACTATCGGTATCCGTGTACATTACTTTATATTTCTCGCCATACAATGGTGACATGTAATCATAATGAAATTCATACAAACATGTCTTTGATATGTCGAGGATGCACATACCTACATAGATTGGTTTGTCGAACTTTACCTCGAGTTTACGCAATTCGATCGCGATCAAGTTTTCTGAAAAAACGCTTCGACTGTGGAAATTTGGTTTCGCGATCATTGCCTCCGCGCCATATCTTCCCTCCCATTTTGTTAAAAGTTTAACGTCGACGTGATTGCGCACATTCTCCATGGTTTTGCCAAAGACCGCGTTGTTCATCAATTTATATAAATTTTTCTCGAAATCATTTTTAGCGAATGTTCTAAATTTCGTATTGAGTTCGATATACTCCCGGAGCCATGAAGATTGCGAAAATTGCAATACGCGATGTATTTTTGTAACGCGAAGACCGTGACGAATACATTGCTGTAGGTTGTGATAATGTATGACATAACGTTTCTTATCGTACAAGGTTGCGAGGAGTTTGTCCTGTCGCTTACCGGATGGTTTATCGCGCGTTGGACAAAACGGTAGGTTAATGTGCGCGTCGTGAAGATGTTCCGGGTACTCTAAATCTACCTCGAGAATGTAACCGATAGGCGAATCCAGTGGTGTTGCGTTTACGTTAAAATTGGACACGTCGACGATCCATCGAAAATTTGCGTAAGACAATGGTTGACACATTGCCCAACCGTACAAGTTGTTAACGTCAAAGTACATAAGATACGACGATGGTTTCGATGGATCGTATGACTACGTGTACTTGTTGTTGGCTCGCGCGTATCGGTTGGAACATTGACTTAGACCACCGCGTATACCGCGTTCGATGAACATGATCATGTCGATGTCGGTAAGCAGTTCGAAATTGACGCGAGTATGCTTCAACATTGCGTCCCACGTAAAATCCGGTAAGGTATAATAGTACGCAGGATCGAGTCCATAACTCGCGATGCAACTATCACGAAAATTTTCAAAGATATCAGCCAACAACAAGACGTTGGTCTTGAGATATAAATCACTGTATTCGCCGAGCGTTCGGATGGAGAACCGCTGCCATACGTTGCCGGCGTGCGCATAATCGCTCTCGGACACGGTGTCACCTGTCAATGAACTGTAAAATGATTCGTGATGGTAAACATAACTCCTCCAACTTTTCGACGCAGTCAATGTACTCGTACGGAAAGATACCTTTTCGCGTCAGTAAATTAAAATCTTGTGTCGATAAATTTTGAAACTCGCATTGCAATATTCGTAGCTTATCTTTACTCAAGAAGGATGCCAGTTTGTCGAGACTGGTATTGAGAAATTTGAATGAATCAATAAATCGTAATTTAACACAATTTTTTTGATCATTTTTGTCTTCCGTATCTTTGACATTTTTTGTAAACGAAATATATTTTTCTTTTGTTATCGGAAGTAATTCTATTCGTCCTTTATATGCCGTAGCATATTATTTTAGTTTTTTTTTAAACGAGTATAAAATATTTCTCAACTTATTAAAATATGTATATTTACCGGTCACAAAAAAATTTTCTGTGTTCTTTTTTGTTGAGTTGCGAGCCTATGAGGGACAGATTCTTGATCCACACGAAATGTCCCGCGTTATCGTCCCGCAGATCCTGCACGTACAGTAGATTGACATGCTTTTCCTTCTTCGCATTGGTAAGACGTGTCGGAAGGATCGAAAGTTCTTTCTTCTTTTCGATGCAGTATACATTTATGAATATGTTGTTGAGAAATTCAAACTTTTTAATTTGTTCCAACGTCATCGGAAACTCAATGTTTTGAAAATTGAATACCGACATATAATGTGGATACGAGGATTCTCCTTCTGTTTCTTTCAATTGGATACAGAGCCGCGACCACTGACCATGCAAAACACGCATTGTCCGTAGACTGTACGTTGATCACCGCTCTCTTCATCATAATTTCCCGCGGTAACTGAATGTAACATCCCGCGTGCAGAGGATTGTGTTTGTTTATATTAACAGTCAAATTGAGTATACGCGATAATGCCCACCCGCTATCGCGTTCCTGAAATTCTTCTAGGGATGCCAAGGTAGGCTCAATAACGCGCAACTCGTATCACTCGTGTAAATTGAACGACGAAAGAGTTTACAGTTTCTCGTGTTGACACTTTTATTTGCACGTTTGTTATTCGCAACAAATTTACCATTAAATACTGTATTCACCTTGATATTGTTATGTTTCTGCATGATATTTTGCAAACGCTCAAACACAATGTTCTTCGCATCCTCGAGAAATTGGCGAGGTTCGATGTGCTTCGTATTAATGACCGCACCAGTCAAAACACGGTTTTCAAACGTCGTATTAATCTCGCGCCATCTGAGGTCTGCGCTGTATCCAGCACCCGCGGTCACGAATCGTTGGCGTACCGAATCTTTCAAACTTTCGAGTCGCGCTATCCGTGCGACCAATGATTGCCTAATACTAATTGATAATCGCGGGCGTTTAATTCGACCATGCTCTTCTAGCGACTCGATATACTTGTTGCATCGTTGCTCCCACGCGATGTACTTTTCTCTCGAATTCAATTGAATAGATTGTTCCAAAAGAACACTCTCGGTTTGCTCCATATTAATTATCTTCTTTGATGTACAACTCTCAACTTACAATTCGACTAATGACAGAACGTGTCACAGTCTTTTCATTATATCTTACCAATGATGGTTGTATCTCCTTTAGAATATTTTCGCATGTGGCATTTAATTTCAGAGTGTATCAAATGATATATAAAGATTTTATTCTTGACTTATGTGAAAATGCAACAATTGCGTTTTTAACACAATGATCTCATCGCAGGACACGTTGTGACGTGCCCATTGTTCTTAATATCATATTTCATACCATTAACCTACGTGAAATTGCAAGTTTGTAATTTTAACACGTCCGATCTCATCGCGAAAAACATCAATTGTTCTTAAAAAATATATATATTTCGTACCGTTGACCTATGTGGATTTGCAAATTTGCAATTTTAATACGTGAGGTGATCTCATTGTGAAAGATATTTACGCGAAATTCATCGTAGCAGCCATATATTGGCGCTAATATTATTGCAAATGTTGCAGTGTCTATAGTTACATCATATATCGAATGATGTACGAAAACGTGCCTAAAGTAGATTTATTCTGTATAATCTCATCGTAGCTGCCATTCGTCGGCGCTTATGCAAAAATGCAAAATTGCAATTTTAATGAGAGTTATATTTCACATCTCGCGTAGTAAACCATCGAAAAAAGAATAGAGGGGTGTACAAATTAAAAAGAACTTCAACAATCATTATTGCATTAATCGCTCTGTGAAAGACGGACTATACCTCTAAAGTCTATACCTCTATAAAAAGAAACAGCTCTTGAAAAAATGTACAAAGGAAGCTCTGTGAATTATTACACTTCGACTCAACAGAATGAGGCGTACAAAAAACAGTAAGTTTCATTACCACAATCTTTCTTATACATTTTATATATCTTAATATATTAATAGCTTACTTATATGTATTCTTCTCCTTACTGTATATCTTCTCATAATTCATCATCTTCGGAACCTTGTACATCTCGTATTTTGGGAAGAAGATTTGCCTTAACATTCACAGCTTATAAATATTTGGAATCAACGTGGGACCTGTATCCTATGTGGAATTACGTATTGGTGATAATCGAGGCAACCAAATATTATTGCCTTATGTAATGTGGAAAACTCATCGAGAAACGTGTGGATATCGAACAGCTTGTGCAATAGCAATTGCTCCTTCATCATTGTCGATTCATGATCTAATTATAGAACTTGTTCAAATGCGAAATACAAATATTGTAAAGTTTACATTGCGCGATACATGCTTGTACATAAAGCCGTCAACCGTATTCTTTCTATTTGAACTTGAACATTGCGTCGAACATGTATATTATTGGCCCTATGAGAATATATATGATGTCAGCGAAAAATTTAAACAATTTATAAACTTTTTACGGCGGAATTGTATCACAGATAAACATATTGCAATAAAAACTTTGCGCGAGAGCGACATTTTTGACAACTTCGATTATAGATTGTGAATTATTAGCGTACGCAATAGATAATATTGTACACTATGCATTACATGACCAATAAATGTATATTATGATAAATATTACTCGGTTTATTCTCCATTCTTCCTTTCAATTCAGCGGTTTCAGGTTACGCTGCGATAACGAGTCGCGTGCATCTTGTCGCGAATAATAATATCACTCATAATAATAATAAATTACTAAGTAATATTTAAAAAAATCTTTTTTAAAAAAATAATTAATTTTAAATAAATAATTAATTTTAAATAAAATAATTAATTTAAAAAATTAAAATTACAAAAGATATCAAGACAAAACGAGATACCTTGGTGGGAAGAGAGAGAACTTAAAAAAAGAGGAAGGAAGAGAGAAGAGGAAAGAAGAGAGAAGAAAAAATGGTAAGAGAGAGAACATTATGACAGCGGCGGCGGCGGCGGCGGCGGCGGACCCCTGCCTCGCTACCCGCGCCATATTCCACCTCCTCGCCCCGCGGATTCCGCGCCTAGTGACGCATTTCCCCCCTCGCTTGCCCCGCGGACCCCACATCCATCGCTTATGAAATGTCCCGCGTCGCGGAACCCCTCTGCCCCTCTACCCCCCTCGGAGCTCCCGAGTTAGAACCGGCCTTATATAGCTATTTGAAGGATTTACAACAATTTGATATTAACAATAATAATTTATTATCAGATAAAAAAATCTAGAGAGGTTAGAAAATATGTCATAACAACATCTTGCAAAACAAAGATGCTGAATACTATGACGTATTTACTATGTACATTCTACTTTTGGATCAAATACTTATAAAAAGACTAAGGTCGGTATCGTAATAGAAATTGAGATTGTGATTAGATTGAAATTTAACCAATTAGAAAAAAGACATGTTTAGTGAACTTTGTTCGGATTGGTTAATCAAACGTTTCGAAGCATTTATAAAACCAAGTGAACCGCACTCCAAGACGCTCATAATTCAAAATAACTCTGTATATTTCATGTACATTGCGTGATAAAATATTTATTATACTTATTCTTTTTAATTAAACTTTTTCATCTCTTCTATTTTTCTCTTCAAGGGAGAGAAAAGAAGGAAAAATGAACTATGCAAGAAATTCAGTAAAAAGAACAGTCTCTGTAATAACAAATGAACTCGCTAAAAAGTGTCCTGTTCAACGCTAGACCAAACTCGTCAAAAGAATAAATTAAGTAAATATAAATCGCAATGTTTGCTTTAGTAATGCTTTCTGATGACACGTATTATGTGTGTCTATTAAATGATATTTATGCTAGAAAAGATAAAAAGTGCATGTTAAAGAAATCAAAATCGCGGACAAAAGCATCCATAATGGCTATTAACGGTAAGTACATATATTATAGCACTATTGTTGCTATAGGGCTTATTGGTAATTTTTTTTTTATTTTATGTCTATGTAAGGAATATATATACATATATTTTTTTTTTACATAATATTACTTAATTTTTTACATAATACTTAATGTAATTCTTTAACTATTTAGGATATAGTTTTTTTAATAATACGTTAAACATTTTTAAACATTTTAATTATATAAAAACATTTTAATTATATAAAAAAAATCTTGTAAAAATATCATTTTGATTCGTCAATCTATTTTAGGAAAACAGAAAATTAATCCAAAATCGATTTTATTGTCAAAGATCAGTCATATTATTCAATATTATTAATTTTCATAAAATAATATTAATTTTATGATTGTTAATATTTATAATTCTTGGTTTAGTTTTATAAGAAAAGACAGTTATATCAATTAGAATTATAATTTTAATTCTGCTTTATAATTATATCTGCTTTATTTTATAATTATATCTGCTTATTTTATATTATATATTATATTTTTTTTATCATGTTAAACATTGTTACATTGAAAAGTGTTACATTCAATATTATATTTTGTAATATTTCTAACACTGTGTGAAGAAAAGAATATAGATTTCTGAAATCCTTTTATGTATTTACAGAAAATATGGAACATCTTTCTGAAATACAAAAAAATTTGAATTGGAACATACCTAAAATACAATTACAAAATATAAATCTGTGCTCAAGATACAAAACAGATAATCGGAAACCTCGAATAATTAAATCAGAAATATTAAAATCCATAAAAGTGAAAATAGTCGAAAAAGATTTGCATCAAGAAAAACCAAAAATTTTATTAAACAAGAATGATAAGAATAATAATTCAGGTAAGAGAAACAAGAAACACTTCTTTTCTGGAAAAAAAGTTAATTTTTATAAAGTTAAAAGTTATTTTTTATATAAAACAGACATATATTTACATAAATTATTTGATTTTTAATAGGAATTTTCTGACAGAAGTATTTTGTGTTGAAATTCTCTCTCAATTGACCACATTTTATTATTTTAAAATGTTTTATTACTTTTCAACTGTATGCATTAACTTTCCTTATATTTTACAGTATTATAATAAATTTCTTAAGATTAACATTTATTTTGAAATATATTCAGAAATTTTTTAATAACTTTCATTTCGCTTTTCATTGATTTTATAATAAATTATCATGTCTGTCCTTATAAAATTTAATGTAATATAAGGGAAATTAAAGAATATTGTTAAAATTTTTTTAAATATTACATCATGAAAATTTATATATATAGGATAATAGTGAAGAGCCAATTGAAAGAGAATTTCAGCAAAATACTTCTATCAGAAAATTGTTTCTAAATAACATTTTATATATAATATTTCAAGAATAGATAAAATTTTATCTTTTCACAGATCTTTTCTTAATGAAAATTTAAAAGATATTTTAGAATTTAGAATTAATGCCCTTTACAGGATCAACAGGAATCTTTTAATATGCTACTCAATGATATGGAAAATTCAAATGAACTTGAAGACTATCTCAATGTAGATAAAAGTAAATAGATCATAATTATATAACATATATTTATTATATATATATATATATATATATATATATATATATATATATATATATTGAATTGTATTACACAAATAATAATAATTCATTTTGATTTAAAAAAAATATTAGATATGTAAATCATTTGTTGTTTAATAATTGTTTCAAAATAAAATTATATATAATGTTTCAAAAATGTAGATTTATCGCTTTTCACAGATTTTCTTAATAAAGAATTAGAAGATGCCTTATGTTTGAATGTATCTTTTACTGATGAACAAGATGTATTGTTCTTGATGTATAGTATAAGTTATTGAAGACATGTTTTGCTCCTTGTTGAATAAATAAGAAAATTAATTATTCGACAAGGAGCAAAATATGTTTTTAAGATAAATTTAAAAGATAAAAAGATTAATTATTCAAATAAGAAATATATCTTTTATAATTTTTTCAATAAAAAATCTTTTAAATCTATATTGTTAATTAGAATATTTATGTATTAATCATTAATTGGCAGATCTATGTCTGACACTGATGAATTAATAATTTTACGTACTTTTATTAATATTAAAAATAAATAATATTTGATAGAAATCTACATCAGTTCCAATATTATTAATATTAATTTCTTTAAGCAAAAATAATAAGTTATCATGACAGTATGAAAAATAAACTCTAAAGGAAAAGTATTATAAAATTAATATCTAATATATAATGTTAGTCGTCATACATATCATATGCATTAGCATTTCTATTTTTTTGTATATTTGAATCTCATAGATAATAATTTTTCAAATCGTGCGTCACTATTAACGAATACAACAAATAACATTCAGTCATCTACTAATTTGTATTTTGAGAACATTAAAACAATAATAAAAAAATCAGATACTCAATCGGATATTCAAAAATTATTTTTCAGATATGTCAGATGTGACTAAATCAAGTACCGATGCTGATGAAGATGAACGTGAGTATCTAATGATATTTTTATAGATCTTAGATAATGTATTATTTAATTTCTTTATTATAAATTTCTTTCATTATAGCTCAAATTTAAATTTATTTAGATTATCTTAATGAAATAAACAGTTTATCTTTATTATTTTTAGAACATTTTCTAAAGAGATAAGCTACAAAAAAGTAATAGCAATTTTATAAAACTTTTATTTTAGAGTTTATTTTTTATGCTGTCTTGGCAATTTATTCTTTTGCTTAGAGAAATTAATTTTAATAATGTTGGAACTGATGTGTAGTTCAATCAAATATTATTTACTTTTAATATATTATACAGTATACTTTTTTATATTAATAAAAACAATGATAAAATATTTACATTTTTTTTTCTTTTTTCTAAATACTACTATTTTGCCTCTATTCAATATATCAGAATTTTGTATTTATATAATGCATTAAAAAATAAAGAATCTAATAAAACATGTTTTGGAGAAAAGATGCATAGACTTCTGAATCTTAATTGTATTATCTTTTTTATATTCTAGCTTCTGAATATGCTCCTTCACGTTCTGCAAGTCCTTCATCTTACTCGGATGAAAATAATAATACAAAAAATAATAGAAAAAACGTTTCTATTAATAAATCCAACACGTCTAGTGGCCTAGACATATCCAATGTTCATTCACTAGGAACGAAAACGTGTGACAACAGCGAAATGTATGTCACAGAATCATCAGGAAAACAAACGTACACAAAAAAAATTGTTGTTTTTATTGCAAAAAACTGCAGAGCAAAATAGCACGGTACTTATAAACCGCATTCTAATGAAGAGGAATTTAAAAAATTTACAATATTACCGAAAGGAAATTCCGAGAGAAAAAAAATAATAGAAACGATTCGACGAAATGGCAATTTAACACTAAAAAAGCAATAAATAATGGAGAATTTATCGTTTGTAGACGACCAAACAAAAAATTACATAAATCTGCAAGCGATTTCTTACCTTGTGTTAAATGTAATGTGTTAAATGTTGTGTTAAGTGTTATGTTGTGTTTTTCAAAATCGTCTCTTCGTCATCATTTTCGTCTCATCGTCATCGTACAATTGTTACAAGAACTCACAAAATAGCTAATAAAATTCTCAAAACAGTTGTCTTCCCTGTATTACGATGAAATAACGCGTGCAATAAGATATGATCAGTTAATAATTCTATATGGGAATAAGTTTTGCTTAAAGTATAGATTACAGCATCAACATGACATGATTCGGTCTCGTTTACGATTGTTAGGACGTTATCTAGTAACTCTCAGAACAAAAAGTGAAAGTATTACTGATTTTGCCTCGTTATATGATCCCAAATTTTATGATGTCGCAATTGCTGCTGTCAATTCTGTAGCAGGTTTTGATGAAAATAAAACACCATCTGTAGCATTTAATCTCGGCACGTATATGAAACATATCAAAGAAATTTTTATTACTGAATGTATAAAAAACTACGATCCTATAAAAATGAAAGCAGCTGAAAACTTTTTAAAATTATTAAGACAAGATTATGGAACAAGCGTTAATAGAACAGTGTTAGAAACACAAATGCAACGAAAGCGACAAAGAAAGATTATACTTCCATCGGACAGAGGATATTAGGAAATTAAATTATTATTTAATGAACATGCAACAAAAAGCTTACAACAATTTGATGAAAGAATATTCATATAGAAATTGGTTAACTTTGCTGGAAACAACACTCATATCTGTGCAATTGTTTAATCGTCGACGAGCTGGGGAGACTGAAAGAATACAAATATCAGAATTAAAAAATTATCATTGTATTGACGAAAAGATGAATAGAGATATTTATAAATCGCTGTCAATAGAAGCAAAAAGATTAGCAAAGAAATGTATCCGTTTTGAAATACGTGGTAAACTTGACCGTAGCGTTCCTGTCTTATTTCATCCTAAATTACTGAAATGTATCAATGTTATATTAAATTTCAGTTCAGATGCTAAAGTGCATCATGAGAATCCTTATTTTTTTGGAATACCAAGTTGTGATGAGACAAGACATAAATATTTAAGGGCAATTTAATGCAAACATTTTCAGAAGCACGTGGAGCAAGTATGTCACAAACATTACGTGGAACACAATTAAGAAAGCACATTGCTACTAAATGCATTTCTCTGAATTTATTAGAGCATCAAGTAGATGATTTATCAAATCATTTAGGACATACAGATAAAATCCATAAGCATTATAGATTACTTATTGCTAGTCTTATTGCGAGATATTTTTGAAGTATCAAACCTATTGGAATATGCACAAGGTGAAGAAGAAAATAATAATGAAGATGAAAGCAGTGATGATGGTGTGTGTGCGCGCGCGCGTGTGTGTGTGTATGTGTGTATGTGTGTATTTTTTTCTTAATAATATATACAGGATGTCCCAAACTTATCGTGATACGTTAGATCCTGAAATTTATGAGATCAAAACAAAAATCTTAATGTTAATATATTCAGACTACAGTAGTTTTAAAATAAAAAATGTTTACAGTTGACTAATCGAACTTTCTGAAATTTGTGCGCTCAGGTGTGATATATTACGATAATAAAGATTCTAAACGTCAATTCTATTCTCGGAATTAATTTTTGTCATTTATTTATGGTATTTACACGTGACAGCGTGACGTGACAGCATGACTATGAGAGTTCGATGCATATCGCATTTTAACACATTTTTACTTTACTGTTATTATTTTCATAATTAATTAATTAATTAATAGCTCATAAACTATTAATTAATATTAATTAAGCATTAATTAATAGCTGCATAAGAGAATAAAAGAAGCGATTCCACCAATAATATATGTAGAATTATTCAGTTTAGAGAATAAAATTGATGTTTGAAAATATTTATTATTGTGCAATGTATCATTCGCATTAGGTATATAAATTTTATACAGTTTGATTAATAAACTTTAAACCTTTCTCATTTGAAAACTATTGACATTTTTAGGATTTTCGTATTTCATAGATATTAAGATTTTTTACTCGAAATGATCTCAGAAATCTATCGTTAGTGGAAATAACATGATCTGTCATTTTCAAATTAAATATCAACTAAAAAAAAATTTAAACTTCTTTTATAAATAACAATTTATTAATTTTAATATTTTGCATTACTAAATGTATATCAAATTAATTATATCAACATATTTTTACAATTTATTTAATACTGTGAAATGTGACGAATTTTTTAATTTTAATAATTTTTAAGAATAATAATAAATATTGCAATTTTAAAAATTTATAAAAAATATATATAAAATATAAAATATAAAATATTAAAATATAAAATACTTGACAACATTTACCGCAGCTTAATATGTAAGATTAATAGATTAAGTATGTAAGATTTATAGAATGTTTTATATAATTGATATATAAAAACATTAAGGATTAATTATTTAAATCTTAGAAAGTCTTAGAAATTCTTTATGAAGAGATATAGGGAGTAATCATCTATTTTAACTGTTTAAGGCACCAGATTGATTCATTACTTATCTTGAGTTATGACATTAGAAGCGAAAAAACACATAATGAAAATTCTTGCAAAACAAATGTTTTTTGATTAAATAGAGTATTGTATTCAATAAAACATATTTGTAAAATATACATATCAAAAATTTTTCTTTAACACCAATAATCAATAAATAATCACACATTTAGAAAAAAATATCTGATCAAGAATAGAGCTACCACTTAATTTAAATATATGATATATTATCTACGGATTGATAAACGTGAAAGAAGGGTATTCGGTACATCTTAAATCCGGTACATTTTTAATTCTCTTGAATACAAATGTTATTTTATTGAAAATATTTACATTTTAATTTATTATATTTATATTTTGCATATTTATTATATTTATATTTTTATCATGTTTTTTTGTTTCTGACATGATTATTCAAACTGGCTGCAGTGAATCAGTAGAAGTTTTAATTTATAACATTAAATATCTTGATAATTAAATATGAAATTAAATTTTATTAAAATCCATTTATATTAAATAAAAAATATAGTTTTGTTACCTATTTGCATACTGAAACATTAATTTGCGAACTCACATTAATTTTTATTTGTTTGTAGAAATTTAAAAATTGTTAAATGTATTTCTTGTTAATGTGTCTCTCTTTTATTAAAAACGTCCTAGATTTAAATAAAAAAATCTAAAATTAATATTTTTTACGGTAGCGTAAATTAACGAAATATAATTCAATTTCTAGATAATTTATTTTAAAATACATTTCAGTTATCCGTACTATCTCAGTGAGAAATAAATATGTAATCGACATCGATGTAATTAGATTATATCGACGTCGATTTGATTCGTTTCTCACTGCATATACAGAGTTATTAGTACATTGAAAGCTGCTATACATTAGATATTCTACGGAGATTTTAAAAAAGACGCCTTTAAAATTTTATCGAATAAATTCTGAAGATGTTCAAGATTTTTTAAAAAAGAAATTAATAATTAATTATTATTTTTTACTTATTGTAACATTCTTTTTCTGGGACATTTTTATAATTCTCCTATAATCCTATAATCCTCTAAATCTTGATTGACATAACTATTTGAATAAAGTTATTAATGCATATTTTTAAACAACACGACAAACTCGTTGTTACTTATTTATATAATTGTTTGACATATTTATATACTTTCACATTTTAATAATTTTATATTTAGTAGCGTTTAATGTGCCACACAAATATAGTGCAATAATGTTCAAATTCGTTATTAATATTATTATTTTTCGTCACTTACATATTACAGAATTATGTCCGTTTATATATGTTTTAGATGAATCTAGAGCATTGTTCATTGAAAGTGATTCGTATAATAAGACAACTGTGAGAGATGAATTTTCTTCTGGTAAGCAGAAAAATGAATCAGCATTTAAAAAACAATAAAATTCTATTTATTTGAACTATAATTATGAGAGCGTGTTTGTGCTATTCCTAATGGCAATTTATCTCAGAATTCTTCATATAATTTTTCAAAATTTTTATGTAAATTTAAAAAATTTTTAGAAGATCGATATAATTTTATAATCTTTTCAAAAATTTTTCAGATTCTTTATACAAACTGAAACACTTTTCAGAAGTGCCAAGTAAATTTACATCTATTCTAGAATTCTTCATACATGTAAATTCTGAAATATTTATAAGATTTTTCATTTCAATTTTTGATGAAATTTTATAAAATCTGAGAAAGTTTAAGGCATTTTTTCAGAATAAGAAATCTTAGAAATCTTAAAATATTTCAGAATTTACATATATGAAATATTCTAAGAAACGATGTAGATTTATTTAATATTTTTGAAAAGTATTCTAATTATATATAAAATTTCTAAGAAAAATTTTCGTTAGAGATGTTATATAGAATTAGTTGAAATTTTATATTTAAGGTCAATTATCTAAAACTTAATTTCCAAATAACTAAAGAAGAATTTTTTTGTAGGAAGAAGGATTAGCATATTTTTTTTATCCTAATCAGCAATTCATTCAAATTATTTGAAAATATTTGAACGAATTAATCCTTTGACATCCAGATAAAAGAATTATGCCAAAACTTTAAATATATATGATGGTTCTTTAAACGAATATAAGTGTATGTGCGTGTGTGCGTGCGTGCGCTATATTATTTGAATTATATCATTCGAATTATGTCATTTGAATTATATCTTTTATTATTTTTACAATGTTTAAATATTTTTATAATTTCTTCCCTAGCGTCAAAAGCAAAAAGCGGAAATTTTTTATTATTAAAAATAATGAAAGAATTTTTCATTTTTTCCCTAGGGAAAAAGTTTCTCTGTAAGGAAAAAGGTTACAGGAAAAAGTGTAAGATTCTTGTAATTTTTGAATTTGAATAAAGTAACCGTTTGTCAGGAATTAGTGTCCGTTATTACAAATACTGTCTGATCGTTTAATACACGCACTGAGAGAGGTGACCGTGATGGATAATGGAGCAGGCACAATAACTTTTAGGCAACTTCTTAGTATAATAAAGAATATATATATTTTCACTGACTCTGCTCGAAATACAACGATTATTCTGATATTGATTCCCACGATATCTCAACTATGTCTACTATTTGGTTCCGACTATTCGACTTGAACTCTCGCGGATGACACGTCTGTCCCATTCGCCGACTGAGGAGAGAGTGCCTTCGCTCGCTGCTCCGCACATCGGAGCACGTTCGATGATCTTAAAGCTAACACCGATTGCATCAGCCCTTATCCGATTGGTCCTCTCCAAGTATCACACACTCGTGTCGTGTTCAATCGAGAGGCGCTCTTGTTGGTCGCTGAATGTAGGCTCAGCGTCCTTTTTCTTTTAGCGATCCCTCCCTATATAAGTTGTGTACGTCATGGCGTAGAGAGAGCGAATTTACGAACGCTTTGGCGCGACTTCGTTCCCTTTGAGTTTTGAACATAAGGAGTCTTGAAACTGCTCTCGGGCAAGACATCTCGAATCCGAGTTTACATATATTGTAATATCAGCACGACACCTCAAGACAATAAAGTGTTATTGAATTTTCTTAGTGCCAGTGAGTTGAGTAATTATCCTCTCCTCCTATTGGCCTGGAGACCGTACGCACACAGAAGTCACGAACGACGACACTGTTCACGCCAGCCATATTTAAGATATCTTCTCCCTACATGAACAGCACTCTTGGCGCCATCCACCGGTTGTCTTAGGAACTTCTTAGGAACTTTTTACAAAAATCTTGAAAATGTCTTTAAGATTTTTTTTGTAAATTTTTAAAAATGTATACTTTAAAATGTTTTTTTAAATATATCCCATATAGCACGTATGTCTAAAAGACATCTTAAAAGAGATGTCTTTAATTAAGGCTTTACTAAAAGTAATATATATGTTTTTAAGACATCATAAAAAAAAACGTCTTAAAGATGTAAGACGTTTTTTTTTATGATGTCTTATCTCTATCCTTTTAAAGACATTTTAAAACTCAAAAAGATATCTTTTGACGTCTTAAATATGTCTTTTCTATCATCAATACAATCTGTAAAAGTTCTGAATGACAGTTCTGAACATTATTTACATTATCGACTAACTAAAAAAAAATGCTGCTGAAGCCACTGCAATGATTTGTGCTGCATATGGAGAGAACACTGTAAGTCATACTACGTGTAAAAGATGGTATCAAAAATTTCGCCAAGGAGATTTCAGTCTTGAAGATGAACCGCCCTCGCTGGACGCCCTCAAAAGATTGAAACGGATGAATTGCAAGCACTGCTGGATATAAACTCTGTGCAAATTGAAAAGGAGCTTGCAGAACAGCTTGGCGTTACGCAGCAAACCATTTCCGTACATTTACATACGATGGGAAAGGTTCAGAAGGAAGGCAGATGGGTTCCGCATGAATTGTCCGAAGACAACAAAAATCGTCGGCGTGACACTGCACTCACTTTGCTTTCAAAGTTCCGGAAAAAAGATTTTCTGCACAAAATCATTACAGGCGATGAAAAGTGGATTCTTTATGATAACCCTAAACGTAGAAAATCATGGGTTGAGCCTGGTCAACCTTCGACATCGACGCCAAAGCCCAATATCCACGCCAAGAAGGTTTTGCTCTGTATCTGGTGGGATTGAAAAGGTGTGTTGTATTACGAGTTGTTACAACCGGGTGAAACAATCACGGCAGATCGCTACCAATAACAATTGACCAATTTGAGCGATGCATTAGAAGAAAAGAGGCCATTTACTGGCCAAGGACGTCGTAAAGTGATCTTGCTTCATGACAATGCTCGATCACATGTTGCGAAAGCGACTCAGGACCATATCTTTGCGTTAGGCTGGGAACTTCTCCCGCACGCGGCGTATAGCCCAGACATGGCGCCTTCCGATTACTACCTATTCCGGTCGCTGCAGTATCATTTGGCTGATACACATTTCGTGAGATTTGAAGAGATACGAAAATGCATTGATGACTTTTTCGCTTCGAAGCCGGTGAGCTTCTATCGTTAAGGAATTCGCAAGCTACCCGAAAGATGACAAAAGGTCGTTAATGCAAACGGGGAATATTTCGCTGATTAATATTTTTTTGTTTGTTTTTGAATAAAGATTGAATTTTACAAAAAAAAGCTCAAAATTTTTTTGTACACTTAATATTATTACCCCTCTCGCGGCAAAAAGTAGCAGAAATAATTCCAAGAAGCGAGGATAATCATATATGGTTGTTCTATTCCCATCAATCTCCGAACATGTCGGAAATATAACTCTTTATATACTGGCTTCGAGTTAAAGCAGCTATAGAGAAAAGAAAAAAAGAAAGTAAAAAAATGTTTTGATGAGACAGTACAACAATTTAAAAGAATCAATATGGAACACCTAGAGCGAGTGGAACGCGAGCTGCTGGAGCAGTGCAGCCAAGTCGCTACCTTGGTGGAGTGTTTCGCGTGGTTGCAACGATGTGAGGAGCATCGAACAACTCGAGGAACTTAGGTGTTAAACGTCCTCGACTTACCGTTGCAAATCAGACAATCTGCGGTGGCGAGGATCGCGCGACTCGCGGGTGCAAAAGTACAATTAGAAAGACATTTCGTGCACGTTGATGGTGAGTACACGAGTAGAGACACTGGATCTCTCGTTTGGCGCGAGATTGATTCGGCATTTGAAAGCCGTATGTTGACAGGTGCGGTGATCAATGTGAACTATATCGAGCCGCGACAATTTTTAGAAGACGCTAGTGGTGTAGTACTCGAGCGAGTGCGAGACCATTGTACAAAGACACGATAGTGTGAAAGTGAATACTGCATTCAACGGCGAGTTTGTGACGGGCGATAAACGCGCGAACAAAAGTATAAACACTAAAAATAGTGAACTCTTTCGAGTGTCAAATTTGGACGAGTGGTACGAGCAGTACGTTATCGAACTCACGTTGGCGTTGCTTGAAGAATTCCAAGAACGTGACAGTGGATGGGCGTTGTCGCGAATTCTAAATTTGACTGTAAACGTGAACAAATATAATCCAATGCATGTGGGATGTTACATCGAATTACCGTGGGAAATTATGTTAAAGCGAGTGGTGATCAACGTACGATCCAAGGACAATGCGTGTTTCGCATGGTCGGTGGTCGCGGCTCTGCATCCGGCTGAAAGAAATACAAATCAGGAATTGTCGTACCCGCATTATACGACAGTGTTAAATTTGCAAGACATTACGTTTCCGATGACATAGATCAAATAAAGAAGTTTGAACGAATCAATGACATCTCAATCAACGTTTACGGCTTCGAGGGAGGAAAGGAGATTTTCCCGATACATCTGACATCAAGAAAGATCACGCAAATTTATTGTACGTGCAGGATCCGCGCGACGACAACGCGGGGCACTTCGCGTACATAAAGATCTTGTGAGCTCGCAAATAAACAAGAAGAAATGCAAAAAATACTTTTGCGACCGGTATGTATTTTAACAAATTTTATTATTTCTCTTATAAAATTATTTATTAAAAAATCATATTTTCCGTTTGCAGATGCCTACATTACTTCAGTTCGTCTGAAAAATTGCAGTCACATACAACGGACTGCAAAAAGATGAACAATTGCGCTATCCGACTGCCGAGCGAGGACGACAAGTGGCTCGAATTCAAGAACCACACGAATAAAGAACGACTTCCATTCATCGTTTACGCGGACTTGGAGTGCGTACTACGGCGAACGGAACCGACAGAGAGGGAAGACGCATCGTACACTTATCAGCAGCACGAGGTATTTAGCATATTACGTGCGATGCTCGTACGACGTGTTATCGGTATATCGATTTCGTCGCGGCGAAAATTGTGTTGTGTCGTTCGTTCGGCAACTCGAAGATTTGGCGCATCAAGTAAAAATTCTGTTATCCGCGAATGTCCCCATGGAAACGTTGTCGAGAGAGCAGTGGGAGGCATATCGTAGCGCGATGCATTGTCATATTTGTGAAAAACCATTTGCGTCGGACGACACGCGAGTACGCGATCATTGCCATCTTACCGGTCGTTACCGTGGTCCCGCGCACTCAAATTGTAATCTAAATTATAAAGGTTCATATTGCATTCCCATAGTATTTCACAACTTATCCGGTTATGACGCGCACTTTATCATCATGGAAATAACTATGGTGTTCGAAGGCAGGATCGACGTGCTGCCGATAACAAAAGAAAAATATATTTCGTTTACAAAACATGTTCAAGATACTACCGAGAGATCAGATTCACGAAATTGCGTACGACTGCGATTCATAGATTCATACAAATTTTTAAATATCAGCCTCGATAAATTGGCATCTTTTCTAACGAAAGAAAAATTAAAAATTTTACATTCCGAATTTTCCACGGTATCAAACGAAAATTTTGACTTGTTGACGCGTAAAGGTGTCTTTCCCTACGAATACGTGGATCACGTGGACAAGTTGCAGGATACGCGCTTATCACCGCGCGAATTGTTCTATAGCTCGTTGACCGATGATACGGTGTCGGAGAACGATTACGCGCACGTCACGAACGTCTGGCAGTGGTTCTCCATTCGAACGCTCGGCGAATACAGCGATCTATATCTCAAGACCGATGTCTTGTTATTGGCCGACGTTTTTGAAAATTTCCGCGAAAGTTGCGTCACGAATTATGGACTCGATCCCGCGCATTACTACACATTGCCAGGTTTCACGTGGGACGCCATGCTGAAACATACGCGTGTAAAATTTGAGTTGCTCACCGACATCGATATGGTTATGTTTATCGAACGCGGTATACGGGGTGGCCTCAGTCAATGTTCCGGCAGATATGCGCAGGCTAATAACAAGTACATGCGTTCGTACGACCCGTCGAAACCGTCGTCGTATTTGATGTACTACGACGTGAACAATCTGTACGGATGGGCGATGTGTCAACCGCTGCCCTATGCCGAATTTCGATGGGTTGAAGACGTTGAGACCTTGACGCGAGCGCGATCGCTCCGGATTCGCCTACGGGTTATATTCTCAAGGTCGATCTCGAGTATCCGCATCATTTGCATGATCGACACACTGACCTATCCTTCTGCACGACGCGCGATAAACCACCCGGCACGCGGCAGGATAAACTTCTCGCGGCGTTATATGACAAGAAACGGTACGTCATCCATTATCGCAACCTGCAACAATGTATGCGCCATGGTCTTCGTATCGCAAAGATACATCGCGTACTATAATTTGTTCAATCCGCCTGGCTTCGCGATTACATCGAACTCAATACACACTTTAGAACGTGCGTGAAAAATGATTTTGAGAAAAATTTGTACAAATTAATGAACAACGCGGTATTCAATAAAACAATGGAAAATGTGCGCAATCACGTTAAACTTTTGACCAAATGGGATGGACAGTATGGCGCGGAAGCAATGATCGCGAAACCAAATTTCCAAAAAATTTATACAAATTAATAAACAACGCGGTATTCGGTAAAACGATGGAAAATGTCCGGAATCACGTGGATGTAAAATTGATAACGAAATGGGACGGACGATACGGTGCGGAGGCGAAACCAAATTTCCACAGCCGCAGCGTCTTTGTGGAAAATTTAATCGCCGTCGAACTGCGTAAACTCGAGGTAAAATTCAACAAGCCGATTTATGTGGGTATGTGTATACTCGATATATCAAAAATCTGCTTGTACGAATTTCACCACGAATACATGTCACCGCTGTATCGCGAGAAATATAAGATCATGTACACCGACACGGACAGTCTTGTATTTCACATCAAATGTGACGATGTGTACGAGACGATGAAACGCTAGATTCGATACGAGCGATTATCCGTCGGGCAACGCGTACGGGATGCCTCTCGTGAATAAAAAAGTACCCGGTCTAATGAAGGATGAGAATACGGTGCGATAATGACAGAATTCGTCGGACTCAGAGCGAAGATGTACGCGGTGAGGGTGGACGGCAGAAAAGACATTAAAAATGCGAAAGGTGTAAAAAATAACATCATAGCGCAAACAATAACGTTCGACGATTACACGCAGTGCTTGAATGAAGAGATTGAAATGACTCGTCGCCAGTCGTATATAAGATCCAAGTTACACTAAGTATATACGATGTCCGAGTCGAAAATCGCTCTGAGTCCATACGATACATCGTATCGGATTCGACGGAGACGTTACCGTGGGGACATTGGCGGATTCCATTGTAATATATATATATATATATATATATATATATATATATATATATATATATATATATACATGTTTATACAATGTACATATATTTTATATATTTGTATATGTAGTTTATATGTATGCATATGTGCACGTATGTATGTATGTACGTACTTATGTATCATATCTATGTACGTATGTATGAACGTATGTATTCTTGTAGTTTTATACGATACTGTTATATATCATATGTAGTATAGATGTATGTATTTTTTGTAGTTTTTATATGTAGTTTTACAATAAAATTTAGCTATTCAAATTTATTTTATATATAAAATTTATAATAGCAACCAAAATCCTGCTTGTTGAGGAATTAGCTTTAATTCTCTCTTCAATTTGTTTAATGTATACTCGGCTTAATACATATATTGTTTATAATATATGTAGTTTTACATGTGTTCTCGTAAGTTGCATACATGTATAGTTTAAAAAAATGTAATGGAAGAAAAAAATAATAAAAACTCTTTGTATACATGTATATAGTGTATATTTATTTTTTAAATACATTATAAAAATAAGAAAAATGAATTAAATCACACTGCTTTTGTTTATCCATGAGTTATGCGATCTATTGAATCCCAGCCACTTGACGTAAACCTTGTCTCCCTTCCTGCGTAGTACTTTCTCCACGAGATACACATCCGGATGAGCCGCGTGATGCAATTCGTGCTCGTAGAACGCGCCCGCGATAGTCCTTGAGCAGATAAGTTACGGGATTAGTACGCTGCACTTTAACGATCTTAAACACTTCGGTGGTCCAATTTGGCGTGTAACCTTTTTCGAAAACTGTCTTGTACTTGCTCACGCGTACCGATTCGCCTACTTTGAATTTTGCTGGACCTGCGATCTTTATCGCGCTGTATACCGTATCCAAGAGTCTTTTGGCGATCGCGGGAGTTACGTCAACGGGTCGCATGCCGATAGTGCGATGTTTGCGCGTGTTGTAATCTAACACGAGACGCGGCAGCGCGTCGACCCACTTGTAAGTACCATTAAATGTAAACATCTTCCACATATCGTTCTTAAGCGTGCGATTGAATCGTTCGATGATCGATGCCTTCAACACCGTATACGTGGAATAATGATTAACGTTGTGTTTTTTCAAGAGTTTTTGCACATCGGCATTGTAAAATTCCTTTCCCATATCTGTTTGCAAGTTTCTCGGGCATCTTCCGCTTTCTCGAATTATCTTAGCGATAGCGTTAGCCGTCTCGCGTTAGCCGTCTCGCTTCCAATCTTGCTCTTGAGCGGTACGGCCCAGACGTACTTGCTCAACGCATCGATGACGGTGAGTATGTAGTGATGACCTCTGTTGAAACTCGAGTACGGATGTATCTCGACGATGTCAGCCTGCCACAGATCGTCATATCCTCGAATTATGACACGTCTTCGCGGAAAATTTCTCCTCACTGGAGCGTGCAATTCCTCAACGAGTCGTCGCCTCTCGGAGCTAACATTTTTTTCACGTCCATCGGATCGCATGTTTCGACGATGTTTAATAGTAAATAAGATATACAATTTAAAATTGTTTTTTTCCTCACTGACATTAATTGACTGGCTCGTTTCGTCGATACGCGATTAATTTATAATAATGCCGGCTTCGCGAAGTTCCTCGATGATCGACAGCATCTCGTTGTCGTGAGCGTTGTTACCAGCTCGGTGCGAAGCGTCGAGCAATCGGAGTCGATCCACCAGATCGTCCCAATGCACGTAATCGATCTTGTTGTCGTTTAATTTCATGGTTGGTATATTGCTCACGCCTGCACCCTTTTTACCACTACTTCCATATGTAGATACGAGAGGAGCGATGATATTAATATACTTGGATCACCTATTGCCTTTGATGGGATTATGAGCGCTGTGACCACGTCTATGAGCATTTGTTATTAACAATATACTTTTATACGTTTGTTTGTCATTCTCGGTAAAAACTGCGTCATCGGGAAGTCTCTTGAAGATCAATTCGTACAATCCTGGTGTACCATTGTATCTCACATTGTCTATGATTATGGAGTCATTTTTGTCAACGTCAAATTTCTTGTCACCAAGCATCGCACCACTATTTTTATCGAAATAAACACCGTATACGCGATCAAATGTATCGTTTTTTCCATTATCATCGAGGAGAGGGCTTACGTACTTTTGCCCCAATGGTCCTAGCTGATTATGCAACGCCTCTCGACCTTGTTGCGTTTGCAGAGTCCGTTTGATGATTGTTTCGAATGACGGTTCACTGACGTCTTTTGTTTCGAAAACATCTTCCTTTTGCAGGAACAGCGGTGGTTCTTTCGGTGGGTCTTTCGATGGTTGTATCGGTGTAGACTCGAACACGAGTGAATCTGACACGGCTTTCAATTCTTCCGTTGTACGTCGTTTTTTAGACTGCGGTGTTAATTTCAACCATCCAACATCCGTCTAATATGAATCCTTGTCAGTAATAATAATATCGTTATCGTTGTCGTCATTGCTGTCTTCACGTTTTTGTTTTTTTCTTAATACTGAAATCCTTTGCTTCTTTTTCAATCGATTGAGATTCCTCGGTTTTTTCAACAATCTGTTTTAGAGGTTCGACGATGGGCTTAAAGCGTTTCTCCAACGCTGTATCTTCAGCTATTTTACCAATTTTTAAAGCGCGATATTTTTTGCGAATCGAATCGCTCGTTTTCGCAATCTGTTTCGCTATTTTCTCGCGATCTTTGGTGTTATCCATGTTGCCTGCTTGACGTATCGACATCGATTAACCACGTTACGGTACCGCGAACATATTAAATTCCTTTCTGTATCGCCCATTGATAAGCGGACTGTCCTTATCTATCACTAGGAATCCGTACTCGCGCTGCCAACAATTGCGGCATAACGCACAGAATTCATCGTATGACATCGTATGTCGGTATTCACGTGATCGTTGTAAACATGTTTCAAGTTGGTACCATCCTGAACAGAATCAGCAGGTTCGCATTGTCGCGTATCAGATGTTTAGGTATTCTCGCGTACGTCTGACAGAGATAGAAGCAATCGATGTTCGAGTGGCGGCCCATCGAAAAGTATTCTCTCACACCATCTTGCTTATCGCACGCAACGTCGTCGAAGACGAAGATCGAATTGGGACGTGTCTCGCTCGGTGGAATGACGTCACTGTTGTTGGAGAACGTAAAGTAGCCGATTTCTTCTATCGATGTTAGTAAATTTTCCAAGTATCGATATTTCGGTTGTTGCAGCGATTTCGAGTATACGTACACGTTTCTCGAAACGTATACCGTGCGGACTCTCGAGCAAGCTTATGAGAACGTTGGTTTTACCACAATTCGACGGCCCGCAAATGATGGCGCGTATAGTACTCGGTAACATTTCACCGTGCTTGCGCTCCGTCGCGATGTCTCCCATCATTCGCGCTCTCTCGTCACAGTTCGCGACGCGTATCGTCAGCGGCTGCCGTACAAATTTCATGTTCGCACTGCGTTATCTAGGCTTCGATCGAACGCCTATTTATAGCCGCGCGAAACCACGAACCGCTCAGTAGCAAAAATGTATCTCGCGCTGTCGCATCTCTCCGATATTCGGGATTTGAGCGCTGAGCAGTTGCAATATATATCGAAGATCGTACTGTTACGCGTGTGTGGCAACTATATCGACCACATGTGGGACAAGCTTCCGGAACATATAAAGGCGGATTTGGAGGTTCAAACCTATCGTCGCTGCGTCGAGCATTATAATCAATCGTGGGATCGAGATCATATAGACGGTCCTGCACCGAAGATAAAGGATTGTGGCCTATGCCAGCAGCAGCGTCAAACGAAGGCTACATTGGAGATCTGCTCAATCGAGCGATAAATGCGCTTCCTTTCGAACTACATCCCCGGCTATCAGTTTTGCGGCCCGGGTACTCGGCTGAAAAAGCGATTAGCCAGAGGTGAAACGGGCATAAATCTACTGGACGCGGCGTGTCGTGAACAGGACATTGCGTATTCTCAGAGCAACGATCTCACCGATAGACACGCGGCGGACAAAGTACTCGTCGATAAAGCCCTAGGACGCGTTATCTCGAGAGATTCGACTCTGGGCGAGAGAACTGCCGCTGCAGCCGTTAGCGATGAAAACCAAGACCAAGATCGGCATGGATATGAAGGCGAAGACGAGGAAAAAGCCTGCCAAAAAAAAAAAAGAAACGAATACTTCCGATGGCAAAACGAGGCGGCGTGTTACCGATTCTGCCAATGTTGAGCGCGCTCGGATCTTTAATCGGCGGAGCGGCCAACGTGGCGAAAGCGGTAAACGACAGGAAAGCCGCGCAACGTCAGCTCGAGGAACTGCCACGTCGCGCGATGGAAACGCGCGGACAGGGACTGTATCTCGCTCCGTACAAAGGCGGACGAGGCGTAACAGCGAAAAAAAGAAAAAAAGAAAAAAAACCGCCAAAGAGACAATAAAAATACCTACGGGTGTAACCACCAATGTACAATTGGACCAACTGGCGAAGCGTATGCGCGTACCATACTTCAGAGGCGTTTTCATGCGTGACGCATTACCGATTAGCGGCACGCGTCAAAAAGAGAGCGGATCGTAAATCTGGACGACACGATAGGTCCCGGTACTCATTGGATAGCGTACGCAAAGAGAAACAATCGCGTTGTGTACTTTGACAGTTTCGGTAATCTTCGATCGCCTAAGGAACTGATACGATATTTCGGAGACGATGCTACGATAGAGTACAATCGAACGTCCCATCAGACGTACGATCAGAGCGTCTGCGGACAGCTGTGCTTGTGGTTTCTTCTTCAAAACGGCCGACGTGCGTGAATTTATAAAGTCCGACAAAATGTCGCGGCGTCTCAGTATTCGTCGAACACTTTTTTCAACATGTCGCTGACGCTTACGCTGAGCGGGAAGAGCAGCGTTCTCGCGGCAAATTACTTTCCAGCCATAGATTTGAGCGACGATGACTACGAGCTTG
The DNA here is from genome assembly GCA_024349325.1 of Pogonomyrmex californicus. Lineage (NCBI taxonomy): Eukaryota > Metazoa > Arthropoda > Insecta > Hymenoptera > Formicidae > Pogonomyrmex > Pogonomyrmex californicus. The sequence goes on from JAECZD010000028.1 coordinate 123,425, forward strand.
GTCTAATACATTTGGAGACTTATCACACGATACCGAATGTAAACGCTTCGAACAATACATTTTATTTTGGCAAAGACGACGCAGAAATTACGATTCCCGAGAGGTCGTATGAACTGCATGCCATAAATAAATTTTTGAAACGTGAGATTTTACGGAAACGATCGCGATGCGACGCGCCCCCCGATGGCAACACTGCGCACGGTGATGACGAAATTGGGGAATACCCGATAGTGCTCCGCGCAAATTACAACACGATGAGGTGCGAGATTAAATGTGCCTACAGAATAAACTTTAACAAGCCGAACAACATTGATCGCTGCTGGGTTTCTCATCGAAGCGTACACTGCAACCGCAAAAATGGCACGAATCGGATGTGTCGATCAACATAATGAATGTAAACATTATCCGTGTAGAGTGCAACGTGACCGCGGGCGCGTATAGCAACGACAAAAGTGTGCACACGATACACGAATTTTCGCCGAGCGTGCCGCCAAGATATAAGATATCGGAAAGGCCGATGCAAATCATTTACCTGCCAGTCATCGTACGGAGCATTACGAAGCTAACGATACGTTGTTGACCAGAACAGACGATTGCTTGATTTCAGAAGAGAAGAGATCACTGTCAGATTGCACGTACGCCAGCGACAGCGATAACGCGAGCGTGACATTTGAGATGCTCGTGTTGAATGAAGCGAAGTATACGCAGAGAGATAACGCATCTTTTACAAAGAAAACACCGATCGACAATACTCGCTCATCCAGCTGCGTTAAGAAGAGGAAAAAACTCAACGCGTCGAACGTTAAATTTTTACAAGCTTTAGGATTCGCGGTGCGCAACTGTTGAGATGACCGATATCCTAAATACCGAAGACGCGCCAATCTTTGACGATCGCATCGTCAAGATTGAGACTCATGCGTACAACCCGTTCGCCAATACAACGTTCGGGTACAGCGATGAGATAAGAATACAGCAACAGGATCTGTACACATTGCCGTATGAAAGCTTTCTGTATGTCAAGGGAAAATTAACGAAAAACAGAGTTATCGAGGGATCTGATGTGGTGTTGGGAAATAATTTTGTCGCGTTCCTGTTCGATGAGATTCGAGCTTGATGGTGTGGAGATTGATCGTAACAGAAACGTGGGCGTAACTAGCACGCTCAAACACTATGTAACGACGTCATCCGACAGAAGTGTGATTCTGAGAAATGCCGGTTGGGATGCGCATACTAGCGCGGATGGATATTTTAATTTTTGCGTACCTCTCTACGCACTGTTGGAATTTTGCGAGGATTACAGACGCGTGGTAATTAACGCTCGTCACGAGTTGATCTTAATACGATCGCGCAACGACAACAATTGCCTGATGGGAAATTCGGCGTTGGATCCTGTGGTCGACTTATTCAAGATACAATGGCGAATGCCACACGTGTTATTGAGCGAGATAAAAAAACTATCGATGTTGCGCACTTTGGAAAGCGGACGATACTTAAGCATGGCTTTTCGCTCGTGGGATCTGTACAAATTTCCGCTATTACAGCGTACAACCAAGCATTCGTGGGCCATCAAGACCGCTACTCAGCTCGAAAAACCACGATACGTTATCTTCGCTCTGCAAGCAGGTCGCAAAAATGTCATAGCTGAGGACACGAGCTATGATTCGATGACTGCAACTTGACTAACGTGAAACTCTATCTGAACTCGGAATGTTATCCGTACGACGATATGAATCTTGATTTCGACAAAAACAGATGGTCCATGTTGTACGAAACGTACGCGCGTTTCTGCAAGGATTATTATGGATACGAGTATCTCGAGCCGAGTCTCACCGTCACATCTTTTCTACATAACGGTCCATTCATAATCATCGATTGTTCACGACAAAACGAATCGGTCAAGAGCGCAAACGTGGACATGAGATTGGAATTTGAGACTAAGGAGAACATACCACCGCATGAATACCACCGCGTACTGTCTCATTATACACGATCGCGTGGTTCACTACAAATCGTTGACCAATGTTGTACGCAAGATCACTTAAGAGCATCGCTGGCATATGAGAGAGAGAGACAATAAAATCTACGATACATCAAAATCGACCGCAGTCTCGAAAAATTGCTCGTCATGGTCGCGCCAACGTTAGTAGTGATACTAGGCCGGTTCTAACCCAGGAGCTCCGAGCGGGGTGCGGGTGTGCGGGGTAACTCGGGGACGCGGGGGTAAAGGAGAGGGGGTAACTGGTAGGCACGGGGAAGAGGGAATGCTTTGTTGATGATCCTTTGGAATGTACTTTTGAGGGGGAAGGGGGAGAGGGGGTCTTTTTTTGTCTAGGAAGAGCTGCTAGAAAAGATATTTTTTTGTAGAAATTGACGTAGGAAAAAAAGGAAAAAAAAAGCGCCGTTATTCCGGCTGCAATAAATGTACGTGTCGCAACATGTTCATTTCGAACAATCTCGAAAAATCCGTTATTCAATGAAAATAATGTATTAGTCGATAAATGGACACTTTTCCTTAATTTTTTTCTTGTTTTTTAGTAATAAATACTAAATGTGCTCATTTCTATTTGATCAAGTTCTCACGTGGGAAACAATAAATTTTGATGGCGATGAAAAATGGGAAACTACAAAAAGTGAACTATAGAAAATGAAATGAATTCAATAAGAAAAAAAGATATTATCTTTTTTTTATTGCTGTTTTTTATTGATTATACCAATAAATAATATCTTATTATAACTGAAATATTATTTTATTTTAAGATGGGAAATAGGGAAATTTGTTTTGATTGAAATCATATTTTTAAACGTGAAAACGTTTTTATTCACATTTTTGTTACATCGTCTTTTTTTCATACATACTAAAAACTAAAGCTAACAATTCGCAATCGACGAGTTGATGCCTATCGAAGATATCGCTATCGCGTATCACGTATGGTATCTCCTCGGAATTTGTTATAATAGACGCAATGTTGGAGAATCGCGTATACTTTTCATCGATCGTATCAACGAGTCTGTCTAGTTGATTGAACGTTATATCAATACATTCAGCGAGATTAAACATACGGCGTAGCGTCGATTCGACCATCATAATGCGTACGTTTGAAGATTCAAGACATACGAGTGTAACGTTGTTCATCATACAAACTCGGACTGTTAACGGTCCGACGCTTATAAAATTGTCTTTGTAATTGTTTCGTAGCAATTTGTAGATATTCCATTGCTGCTCATGGAGTCCTTTCCATGTTTCGAGAGACAGTATCAGCTCTTATCCTCGATGATCTCCTAGGGCGATCTCTACATAGGTGGACCAACATTGATTCCAATTTCCAGAAACTTGAAGCCCGTAGCCGTCAGGTTGTAACGTCTGCTCATCAAGCGCACCGCGCGAGGCTCCATCGAAATGCTGTGTAACAGAAATTAAGTACATAATATCGCGTAATGTTGCAAAAAGAAAAAAAGAAAATGTCGAACTTACGCGTTACGTTCCTTTTTCGTTTCACCATCGTACAGTGCACTGCTTCCTTTACGGCGGAATACATTGCGTGTGGATCGTTCGTACAAACGAATGATGGAGAAGCGGAGTACGTTGCGTATGATTCGTTTGTACAAACGAATGACGGAGGACTGATCGCACCCGCGTAAATTTTGACACGGCAGAGCGTTAATCCCCCCTTCCTCTTATTTGAAAGATGGAGTGGACAAAAAAATCCAATGACCTCGCTGAACGACAATACTCTATTATGATAGTATTTTTTGAATAGGCATGTTATAGTGGCCAAGAAAAAGACAAAAAATCGTACAATTGCAGATAGCACATCGAGAACGAGTTTATTGTTATAGTGATTATAAACTGAAAGAAAAAAAGATTGCGTCATTATCAATTAATTATAAAATTTTTATTTCAAGAAAAAAACTTAATCAGCTATAAAAAATATTTAAAGAGAAAAAAAAGAAAATGTGAATAAAAAGTTTCACGCTTCAATCATAACGCAATTTCTTTGTCATCGATGAGTCGATCGAACGTTACATTGGAAAAATGTATAGGATCGTTGGAATATTAAGTAATCATCAATGTAATAGCGGGGAAAAGGAATAAAAGAAAATATATTATATGTTATATATGTTTATTTAAGATTATCTGCCCACCAATTAAACAATTTAAATACATTTTGTAACGCGCATATAATGATATCCACATCGTATAGAATTATCAGCATCTAGATTATTTAAAGAATCTATGTCTTCGTAATCCGCATCCAGGGTTTCGATGTTCACGCGCTCTCGCTCATCGTCCAGAAGCAAAATTCCGCAACCATTTTCGTTTTTCGTGTCCCTTGACATATATGACAGCATCATCATCGTCGTCGTCGTCGTTATCTTCTTTCATACCATGCACAGCTTTCGTAATCAAACTTTTAGCTTCGCTGTACGGAATCGTTCCGTCGTTCCATCACAGTCTATGATGATGACGTATCACCCAGCGTGCGCGAGATTTGTCGGCACTTGCCAGGAAATGCCACGGTATAGGGCTTGCGAAAATGTAATGAGAGAGAACGATCCGTTCTTTGAGAGCAGCAAACTCTTTTACGACAAACTGTCCTTCAACTAGGAAACCTTGCAGGTCTACGAACGTTGGCACAGACATGACTGTCGAGAAGAAGACTGCGATCGATTTCGATGTGTAGATTTTATTGTCTCTCATATACCAGCGATGCTCTTAGGTGATCTTGCGTACAACATTGGTCAACGGGTTGTACTGAACCACGATCGTGTATAATGAGACAGTACGCGGTGGTATTCATCGGTACGTTCTCCTTAGTCTCAAATTCCAATCTCACATCCACGGTTGCGCTCTTGACTGATTCGTTTTGTCGAGAACAATCGATGATTACGAATGGACCGTAACATAGACAAGACGTGAGGATAAGACTTGGTTCGAGATACTCGTATTCGTAGTAGTTTTTGCAGAAACGCACGTACGTTTCGTACAGACCATCTGTTTTTTTCGAAATCCAGATTCATATCGTCGTACGGATAACATTCTGAGTTCAGATAGAGTTTCACGTTGGTCAAGTTGCAGTCGTCGAATGTCCTCGGCCATGATGTTCTTTCGGTCTGTTTGCAAAGCGAAGATGACATATCGCGACTTCTCCAGCTGAGTAGCGGTCTTGATGGCCCACGAATGCTTGGTTGTACGCTGTAACAGCGGAAACTCGTACAGATCCCACGAGCGAAAAGCCATGCTCAAGTATCGTCCGCTCTCTAAAGTGCGCAGCATCGATAGTTTTGTTATCTCGTTCAATAACACGTGCGGCATTCGCCATTGTATCTTGAATAAGTCGATCACGGGATCCAATGCCGAATTTCCCATCAGGCAATAGTTGTCGTTGCGATCGTATTAAGATCAACTCGTGACGAGCGTTAATTACCACGCGTCTGTAATCCTCGCAGAATCCCAACAGTACGTAGAGAGGTACGCAAAAGTTAAAATATCCATCCGCGTTGGTACGCGCATCTCAGCCAGCATTTCTCAGAATCACGCTTCTCTCGGATGACGTCGTTACGTAGTATTTGAGCGCGCTAGTTATGCCCACGTTTCTGTTACGATCAATCTTCACGCCATCGAGCTCGTATCGAATCTCATCGAACATGAACGCCACAAAATTATTTCCCAACATCACATCAGATCCGTCGACAACATTTTTCTTCGTTAATTTTCCCTCGATATATAGAAAGCTTTCGTACGGCAATGTGTACAGATCCTGTTGCTGTATTCTTATCTCATCACTGTAACGTTCCCAAACGTTGTATTGGCGAACGAGTTATACGTATGAGTTTCAATCTTGACGATGCGATCGTCGAAGATGGGCTCGTCTTCGATGTTTAGGATGTCAGTCATCTCACAAGTTGCGCACCGCGAATCCTAAAGCTTGTAAAAATTTAACGTTCGACGCGTTGAGTTTTTTCCTCTTCTTAACGCAGCTGGATGAGCGAGTATTGTCGATCGATGTTTTCTTTGTAAAAGATGCGTTATCTCTCTGCGTATACTTCGCTTCATTCAACACGAGCATCTCAAATGTCACGCTCGCGTTATCGCTGTCGCTGGCGTACGTGCAATCTGACAGTGATCTCTTCTCTTCTGAAATCAAGCAATCGTCTGTTCTAGTCAACAACGTATCGTTAGCTTCGTAATGCTCCGTACGATGACTGGCAGGTAAATGATCTGCATCGGCCTTTCCGACATCTTATATCCTGGTGGCACGCTCGGCGAAAATTCATGTATCGTGTGCACACTTTTGTCGTTGCTATACGCGCCCGCGGTCACGTTGCACTCTACACGGATAATGTTTATATTCATTATCATATATTGATTGACATGTCCGATTTATACCACTTTCGTGGTTGCAATATACGCTTTGACGAGAAACCAAGCAGCGATCCAATGTTATTGGGCTTGTTAAAGTTTATTTTGTAATCACATTTAATCTCACATCTCATCGTGTTGTAATTTGCGCGGAGCACTATCGGATATTTATCAATGTCATCATTGCCGCGCGCGGTGTCACCGGTGTTACCATCGGATGTATCGCGTCGCGGATGTTTTCGTAAAATCTCACGTTTCAAAAATTCATTTATGGCTTGCAGTTCGTACGACCCCTCGGGAATCGTAATTTCTGCGTCGTCTTTGTCAAAATAAAATTTGTTGTTCGAAACGTTTACATTCAGTATCGTGTGATAAGTCTCTAAAATTGTTAGACCAAGCTCGTAGTCATCGTCGTTCAAATCTATGGCTGGAAAGTAATTTGCCGCGAGAACGCTGCTCTTCCTGCTTAACGTAAGCGTCAGCGACATGATGGAAAAGCGTTCAACGAATACTGAAACGTCGCAGCATTTTGTCAGACTTTATGAATTCATGCGCGTCGACCGTTTGGAGAAATCACAAACACAGCTGTCCGCAGACGCTCTGATCGTACGTCTGATAGGACGTTCGATTATACTCTATCATAACATTGTCTCCGAAATATCGTACCAGTTCCTTCGGCGGTCGAAGATTACCGAAACTGTCGAAATATATAACACGATCGTTTCTCTTTGCGTACGCTATCCAATGAGTGCCGGGACCCATCGTGTCATCCAGATTTACGATACCGCTCTCTTTTCGACGCGCGCCGCTAATCGGTAATGCGTCACGCATGAAAACGCCTCTGAAGTATGGTACGCGCATACGCTTCGCCAGCTCCAATTGTACGTTGGTAGTTATACCCGTAGGTATTTTTATTGTCTCTTTGACGTTTTTTTTTCTTTTTTCTTTTTTTGCTGTTACACCTCCGCCTTTGTACGGAGCGAGATATAGTCCCCGTCCGTATTTGTACGGAGCGAGATCCTTGTCCGCGCGTTTCCATTGCGCGATTGTGACGTTGTAGTTCCTCGAGCTGACGTTGTATGGCTTTCTTGTAGTTTACCGCTTTCGCCACGCTGGCCGCTCCGCCAATCATGGAATCGAGCGCGCCCAACATTGGCAGAATCGATAATATGCCGCCTCGTTTCGCCGTTGGAAATATTCGTTTTTTTTTGTTGGCTTTTTCCTTGTTTTCGCTTTCATACCCATGCCGATCTTGGTCTTGGCTTTCATCGCTGCCCAAACAGCTGTAGCGGCAGCTTTTTCGCCCAAATTCGAATCTCTCGCAATGACGCGTCCTAGGGCTTTATCGGCGAGTATCTTATCCGCCGCGTGTCTATCGGTGAGATCGTTGCTCCGAGAATACGCAATGTCGTGTTCACGGCACGCCGCGTCTAGTGGATTTATGCCCGTTTCACCTTTGGCTAATCGCTTTTTCAGCCGAGTACCTGGACCGCAAAACTGATAGCCGGAAATATGTAACTCGAAAAGAAGCGCATTTATCGCTCGATTGAGCAGTCCTCCAATGCAGCCTTTGTTCGTTGCTGCTGACATATGTTACAATCCTTTATCTTCGGTGTGGGGCCGTCTATATGCGTGCGTTGCCACGATTGATTATAATGCTCGACGCAGCGACGATAGATTTGAACCTCCAAATCCGCCTTTATATGCTCCGGAAGTTTATCCCACACGATATAGTCGCCACATATGCGTAACAATATGATCTTCGGTATATATTGCAACTGTTCAGCGCGTAAATCCCAAATATCAAATAGATGCGATAGCGCGAGATATATTTTTGCTACTGAGCGAATCGCGGTTTCGCGCGCCTATAAATAGGCGTTCAATTAAAGCCTAGATAACGCAGTGTGAACATGAAATTCGTGCGGCACCCGCAGACGATACACGTCGTGAACTACGACGAGAAAGCGCAAATGATGGGAGACATCGCGACGAAGCGCAAGCATGGTGAAATACTACCGAGTACTATACGCGCGATTATTTGCGGTCCATCGAATTGCGGTAAAACCAACGTTCTCATAAGTTTGCTCGAGAGTCCGCACGGTGTACGTTTCGAGAACGTGTACGTGTATTCGAAGTCATTGCAACAATCAAAATATCGATATCTCGAAACTTTGTTGGCATCGATCGACGAAATCGGCTATTTTACGTTTTCCAACAACAGTGACGTCATTCCACCGAGCGAGGCACGTCCCAATTCGATCTTTGTCTTCGACGACATTGCATGTGATAAGCAAGATGTGATGAGAGAGTATTTCTCGATGGGTCGCCACTCGAACGTCGACTGCTTCTATCTCTGTCAGACGTATGCGAAGATACCTGAACATCTGATACGCGACAATGCAAACTTACTGATTTTATTTAAACAGGATGGTACCAACTTGAAACATGTTTACAACGATCATGTAAATACTGACATGTCGTATGATGAATTCTGTGCGTTATGCCGCGATTGTTGGAGGCGCGAATATGGATTCCTAGTGATAGACAAAGACAGTCCGCTTGTCAACGGGCGGTACAGAAAAAAATTTAACACGTTCGCGGTACCATAATGTGGTTAGTCGATGTTGATACGTCAATTAGGCAACATGAATAACATCAAAGATCGCAAGAAAATAGCAAAACAGATTGCGAAAACGAGCGATTCGATTCGCAAAAAATATCGCGCTCTGGTAAAATAGATGAAGATGTAGCGTTGGAGAGACGCTTCAAACCCATCGTCGAACCTCTAAAACAGATTGTTGAGGAAACACATCCAATTAAAAAAGTAGCCAATGTTGCAAAGGATATCAGTATTAAGAAAAAAAAGAAACGTGAAGACAGCGATGACGATGACAATACTACTACTACTACTACTGCTACTACTGCTACTACTGCTACTACTGCTGCTGCTGCTGCTGCTGCTGCTGCTGCTGCTGCTCCTGCTGCTGCTGCTGCTGCTGCTGCTGCTGCTGCTGCTCCTGCTACTGCTACTGCTACTGCTACTGCTAGCGGTCGTAGCGAGCAGCGAGCAATGACAGCGGCAGCGGCTGTAACAGCGGCAGCGGCAGCGGTCGTAATGTGTCATGTCGTAACGGCAATCGTAGCAGCGGCAGCGTCGTAAACAGCGGCAGCGACAGCGGCGCAGCGGCAGCAACCGGCGGCAGCGGCAATGACAGCGGGCTCGCCAACAGCGGCAGCAACAGCGACAGCGGCAACCCGATAAGCGGCAACCGGCAGCGGCAGCGACAGCGGCAGCGACAGCAACGGCGAGCAGCGTGTAACAGCGAGCAGCGGCAGCGGCAGCATTAAATCATGGCAACGTGTAGCAACCTTGTCATGTCGTAATAAGCCAACAGCAGCAGCGAGCAGCGCAACGGCAACGGCTTAGCAACAGCGGCAGCAACGGCGGCAATAACCCTTGTGAGCAGCGGCAACCTGATGTCGTAACGGCAACCAGCGGCTGCAGCGGCAGCGGCAACGACAGCGGCAGCGTCGTAACAGCGGCAGCGAGCAGCGGCAGCTGCGCTGGCGCAGCGAAACCAGCGGCAGCAACAGCAACAGCAGCAACTGGCAAGCAATGTGTCTGTCGCTAACAACTGACGCGGCAGCGGCTGTAACAGCGGCAGCGGCAGCGGCAGCGATAGCAGCGGCGCAGCGGCAGCGGCAACGGCTGTGGCAGCGGCAAGCGGCAACTTGTCGCCAACGGCGCCAGCGGCGGTGGCGGCAGCGGCGCAGCGGCAGCAGCAGCGGCAGCAACAGCGATAAGCGGCAGCGACAGCGGCAGCGGCAACGGCAGCGGCAGCGGCGGCGGCAGCAACAGCGGCAGCGGCAGCGGGCGGCGGCAGCGGCAGCGGCGGCGGCAGCGGCAGCGGCAGCAACAGCGGCAGCGGCAGCCGGCGGCAGCGGCAGCGGCAGCGATAAAGCCCGGCAGCGGCAGCGGCAGCGGCAGCGGCTCCGCGGCCAGCGGCTCAGCGGCAGCGGCAGCAACAGCGGCAGCGGTCGTGTCGCTGTCGTAACCAGCGGCAGCGGCGGCGAGCAGCGGCAGCGGCAGCGGCGGCGGCAGCGAGCAGCGGCAACGGCAGCGGCAGCGGCAGCGACAGCGATAAGCCCGAGCAGCGACAGCGACGGCAGCAGCGAGCGACGGCAGCGGCAGCGGCAGCGGCAGCGGCAGCGACAGCGAGCAGCGGCAGCGGCAACGGCAGCGACGGCGAGCAGCGGCAGCGGCAGCGGCAGCGGCAGCGGCAGCGACAGCGAGCAGCGGCAGCGGCAGCGGCAGCGGCAGCGGCAGCGGCAGCGGCAGCGGCAGCGAGCAGCGGCAGCAGCAGCGGCAGCGGCAGCGGCGGCGGCAGCGGCAGCGGCAGCGGCAGCGGCAGCGACAGCGGCAGCGGCAGCAACAGCGGCAGCGGCAGCGGCAGCGGCAGCAGCAGCAGCTTGTAACGGCAAAGCAGCGGCAGCGGCAGCGGCAGCGGCAGCGGCAGCGACAGCGGCAGCGGCAACGGCAGCGGCAGCGACAGCGGCAGCGGCAGCGGCAGCGGCAGCGGCAGCGGCAGCGGCAGCGGCAGCGGCAGCGGCAGCGACAGCGACAGCGACGGCGGCAGCGGCAACGGCAGCAGCGGCGGCGAGCAGCGGCAGCGGCAGCGGCAGCGGCAGCGGCAGCGGCAGCGGCAGCGGCAGCGGCAACTGGCGGCGAGCGGCGGCGGCGGCGGCGGCGGCGGCGGCGGCGGCGGCGGCGCTTGCAGCAGCGGCAGCGGCAGCGGCGCTGACAGCGGCAGCGGCAGCGGCAGCGGCAGCGGCAGCGACAGCGGCAGCGGCAGCGGCAGCGAGCAGCGGCAGCGGCAGCGGCAGCGGCAGCGACGGCGGCAGCGGCGGCGGCGGCGGCAGCGGCAGCGGCAGCGGCAGCGAGCAGCGACGGCGGCAGCGGCAGCGGCAGCCAGGCGCGGCAGCGGCAGCAACGGCGAGCAGCGAGCAGCGGCAGCGGCAGCGGTAGCGGTAGCGGCAGCGGCAGCGGCAGCGAGCAGCAACAGCGGCAGCGGCCAGCGACGGCGAGCAGCGGCAGCGGCCAGCGACAGCGGCAGCGGCAGCGGCAGCGACAGCGACGGCGGCTGCGGCGAGCGGCGGCTGACAGCGGCAGCGAGCAGCAGCAGCGGCAGCGGCAGCGGCAACGGCAGCGGCAGCGGCAGCGACAGCGGCAGCGAGCAGCGGCAGCGACAGCGGCGGCAGCGGCAGCGGCAGCGGCTTGGCGGCAGCGGTAACGGCGGCAGCGGCAGCGGCAGCGGCGGCAGCGGCAGCACGACAGCGGCCAGCGAGCAGCGACGGCGGCGGCAGCGGCAGCGGCCGGCGAGCAGCGGCAGCGAGCAGCGACAGCGGCAGCGGCAGCGGCGGCGAGCAGCGGCAGCGGCAGCGGCAGCGGCAGCGGCAGCGACAGCGGCAGCGAGCAGCGGCAGCGGCAGCGACGGCGACGGCGGCAGCGACAGCGGCAGCGTGGCGAGCAGCGGCGGCGGCGGCGACAGCGGCAGCGGCAGCGGCAGCGGCGACAGCGAGCAGCGGCGGCAGCGGCAGCGGCAGCGGCAGCGGCGACAGCGGCGGCGGCGGCGACAGCGGCGGCGGCAGCGGCAGCGGCGGCGGCAACAGCTGACGGCAACAGCGGCGGCGGCGAGCAGCGGCGGCAGCGGCAGCGAGCAGCGGCAGCGGCAGCAACGGCGAGCAGCGACGGCGGCAGCGGCAGCGGCAGCGGCGGCGACGGCGGCGCCGGCGGCGGCAGCGACGGCGGCAGCGCGACAGCGACGCCGCTTAACGGCGGCAGCGGCAGCGGCAGCGGCAGCGGCAAGCGGCGGCGGCAGCGGCAGCGACAGCGACAGCGGCAGCGGCAGCCGGCGAGCAGCGGCAGCGGCGGCAGCGGCAGCGGCAGCGACGGCAGCGGCAGCGGCGACAGCGGCGAGCGAGCAGCGGCAGCGGCAGCGGCAGCGGCAGCGGCAGCCGACAGCGGCAGCGAGCAGCAGCAGCGGCAAGCAGCGGCAACAGCGGCGGCGACACAGCGGCAGCGACAGCGGCAGCGGCAGCAGCGGCAGCGAGCGGCGACAGCGACAGCGGCAGCGGCAGCGGCAACGGCAACCGGCAGCGTAGCGACATGGCTCGCTGACAGCGAGCAGCGGCGGCGACGGCAACAGCGGCAGCAGCGAGCAGCGGCAGCAGCAGCGACAGCAGCAGCGGTGGCGACAGCGGCAGCGGCAGCGAGCCGGCGACGGCAGCAGCTGTTCGGCAACCAGCGGCGGCGGCTTGGCGGCGGCGACGGCGACAGCGGCAGCGGCAGCGGCAGCGGCAGCGGCGAGCGGCAGCGAGCAGCGGCAGCGACAGCGACAGCGACAGCGACAGCGGCAGCGACCAGCGACAGCGACGGCGGCAGCGGCAGCGGCAGCGGCAGCGGCGAGCGGCAGCGAGCAGCGGCAGCGGCAGCAGCGGCGGCAGCAGCAGCGGCCAGCGGCAGCGGCAGCGGCAGCGGCAGCGACGCCCCGGCAGCGGCCAGCGGCAGCGGCCCGGCGGCAGCGGCAGCGGCAGCGGCGGCAGCGACAGCGGCAGCGGCAGCGGCAGCGGCGACAGCGGCAACGGCAGCGGCGGCGAGCGCGGCAACAGCAGCAGCGGGCGACGGCGGCGGCGGCAGCGGCAGCGGCAGCGAGCAGCGGCAGCGGCAGCGGCAGCGGCAGCGGCGGCGACGACCCGGCGGCAGCGACGGCGAGCGGCGGCGGCGGCGGCGACGGCGGCGGCGGCGGCAGCGGCGAGCAGGCAGCGGCAGCAGCATGTTTTGGCAACGACGGCAACGGCATGACGCGGCAGCAGCGGCGCAGCGACAGCGGCAGCGGGCAGCGGCAAGCAACTAACAACGGCAGCGGCAGCGGCTGTAACAGCGGCTGCAGCGGCAGCAACAGCGGCAAGCGGCAACAGCGAGCAGCGGCAGCGGCAGCGACGGCAGCAGCGTTCGCTTGGCGGCGAGCAGCGGCAGCGGCAGCGGCAGCAGCTGCGAGCAAGCGGCAACAGCGCTTGGCCAGCAACGGCGGCAGCGGCAACGGCAGCGGCAGCGGCAGCGGCGCCAGCGGCAGCGGCAGCGGCAACAACCAGCGACGCTGGCGGCGCCAGCAACAACAGGCGGCGACAACCGGCAACAGCGCTGTAACAGCGGCGCAGCAGCAACCCGACCGCTTGAGCAGCAGCAGCGGCAGCGAGCAGCAGAGCAGCAACAGCGGCAGCGGCAGCGAAACTGTGGCTGTAGCAAGCTGACGGCAGCGACCGCTGGCAGCGAGCAGCGGCAGCGGCAGCGGCAGCGGCAGCGACAGCAGCAGCGGCAGCGGCAGCGGCGGCGAGCAGCGGCAGCGGCAGCAGCAACAGCTTGGCTCCAGCGACAGCAACCTTGGCTGGCGGCTGGCGGCTGCGTTTTCAGCAACAGCTGGCTGTAGCGCACGCCAGCAGCGGCTGCTTGGCTGCCAGCAGCAGCAGCAGCAACAGCGGCACCAGCGCGCCAGCAACAGCAGCAGCGGCGCAGCGAGCGCTTGGCCGGCGGCGCAGCGGCTGGCAACAGCAGAGCGGCAACAGCGGCAGCGGCAACAGCAACGGCAACAGCCGGCATGGCGCCGCCCGGCTGGCAACAGCGGCAGCGGCGCCGCGCCAGCGTGCTGGCTGTGGCTGGCGGCAACAGCGGCAGCGGCTGTATTCGCCAACGGCGGCAGCGGCTGTAACAGCGGCAGCGGCACCAGCGGCAGCCCAGCAGCAACGCGGCGGCAACGGCGACGGCGACAGCGACAGCGGCAGCGGCAACGGCAACGGCAGCGGCTGTAAACAGCCGAGCAGCGGCAGCGGCAGCGAGCAGCGGCAGCGGCAACGGCAGCGAGCAGCGACGCAGCGAGCAGCGACAGCAACGGCAGCAGCCCGGCAGCGGCAGCGGCAGCGACAGCGGCAGCGGCAGCGGCAACAGCGAGCAGCGGCAGCAACAGCGGCAGAAAGGCGGCAACAGCGGCTGGCAGCAGCAGCGGCAGCGGCAGCGGCAGCGGCAGCGGCAGCAACCAGCGGCAGCGGCAGCGAGCAGCGGCAGCGGCAGCGGCAGCGGCAACGGCAGCGGCAGCGGCAGCGGCAACGGCAGCGACGGCGGCTGCGTAGCGGCAGCGGCAGCGGCAGCGACAGCGACAGCGGCAGCTTGCAGCGACAGCGACGCCAAGCAGCGAGCAGCGGCAGCCTTGGCAACAGCGGCAGCGGCAGCGACAGCGGCAGCGGCAGCGGCAGCGGCAGCGGCAGCGGCAGCGACAGCGACAGCGACAGCGGCAGCGGCAGCGGCAGCGGCAGCGGCAGCGGCGGCGGCAGCGACGCAGCGGCAGCGACGGCGACAGCGGCTGCCCGGCGGCGGCGGCGGCAGCGGCAGCGCAACGGCAGCAGCGGCTGTGGCGCGCTGCCAGCTGGCAACAGCGGCAACGCAGCAGCAACAGCGGCTGGCAACAACAGCAACCCGGCACCAGCGGCTGCGGCAACAGCGGCAGCAGCAGCAGCAGCCGCGGCGCAGCGGCAGCGGCAGCAGCAGCGGCAGCAACGTGACAGCGGCAGCGACAACAGCGGCTTTCAGCGGCTGTGGCTGTGGCTGGCAGCAGCGGCTGGCAGCAGCGGCAGCGGCGGCAACAGCGGCAGCGAGCAGCGGCAGCGGCGGCAACAGCGGCAGCGGCAGCGGCAGCGGCAGCAACAGCGGCAGCGGCAGCAACAGCAAGCTGCTACCTTTACTGCTGCTGCTGCTGCTGCTGCCGCTGCTGCTGCTGCGCTGCTGCTACTGCTGCCGCTGCTGCTGCTGCTGCTGCTGCGCTGCTGCTACTGCTGCTGCTACTGCTGCTGCTACTGCTGCTGCTACTGCTACTGCTGCTGCTGCTGCTACTGCTACTGCTGCTGCTACTGCTGCTGCTGCTGCTGCTGCTGCTGCTGCTGCTGCTGCTGCTGCTGCTACGCTGCTGCTGCTGCTGCTGCTGCTGCTGCTGCTGCTGCTGCTGCTGCTGCTGCTGCTACTGCTACTGCTGCTGCTGCTGCCTGCTGCTGCCGCTGCTACTGCTACTGCCACTGCTACCGCTACTGCTACTGCTACTGCTACTGCTACTGCTACTGCTACTGCTACTGCTACTGCTACTGCTACTGCTACTGCTACTGCTACTGCTACTGCTACTGCTACTGCTACTGCTACTGCTACTGCTACTGCTACTGCTACTACTACTACTACTAACAGGGATTCGTATTGGACGGATGTTGGATGGTTGAAATTATCGCCGCAATCTAAAAAGCGTACAAAACCATTGAATACCGCGTCAGATTCATTCACGTTCGATTCTACATCAAAAGAACTATCGAAAATACCGCTATTCGTGCGAAATGAAAATATTTTTGAAACAAAAGACGTTAGTGAACCGTCACTCGAAACAACCATCAAACAGAATCTACAAACGCATGGAAGTCGTGAGACGCTTCATGGTCAGCTAGGACCATTGGGACGAAAGTACGTGGGCCTTCTTCTCGGTGACGACATAGATAAAGCGATCGATAATGTGTACGGTATCTATTTCGACAAAAGTGGTACAATGCTCGGTGACAAAAAGTTTGACGTTGACAAAAATGACTCCATAATCATAGACAATGTGAGATACAATGGTACACCAGGATTATACGAATTGATTTTCAAGAGACTTCCCGATGAAACTATATTTACCGAAGATGACAAACAAATAAATAAACGTATAAAAGTATACTATTAACAACGAATGTTCATAGACGTGGTCACAGCGCCCATAATCCCATCATGGACAACAAGGGATACAAGTACATTAATATCATCGCTCCGCTCGTATCTACATATAAAAGAAGCAGTAAAATGGGTGCAGGCATGAATAATATACCATCCACCATGAAGTTAAATGACAACAAGATCGATTACGTGCATTGGGACGATCCCAACGAACTGGTGGATCGACTTCGATTACTCGACGCTTTGCACCGAGCTGGTCACAACGCTCACAACAACGAGATACTGTCGATCATCGAGGAACTTCGCGAAGCCGGCATTATTATAAATTAAATCGCGTGTCGACGAAACGAGCCAGTCGATTGACGTCAGTGAGGAAAAAAACTTTAATTGTAATATATCTTATTTACACGCATTAATATCAAACATCGTCGAAACATGAGATCGTCAAAATCCGATGGACGTGAAAAAAATATTAACTCCGTAAGGCGACGACTCGTCGAGGAATTGCATGCTCCAGCCAGAAGAAATTTTCCACGAAGACGTGTCATAATTCGGGGATACGACGATCTGTGGCAAGCTGATATCGTCGAGATATGCCTATATTCGAATTTCATCATTACATACTCACCGTTATCGATGCGTTGAGCAAATATGCCTGGGCCGTACCGCTCAAGAGCAAGATCGGAAGCGAGACGGCTAACGCTATCGCCGAGATAATTCGAGAGAGCGGAAGATGCCCGAGAAATTTGCAAACGGATATGGGGAAGGAGTTTTACAACGCCGATGTGCAGAAACTCTTGAAAAAACACAGCGTTAATCATTATTCCACGTATTCAATATTGAAGGCATCGATCGTCGAATGGTTCAATCGCACACTTAAAAACGACATGTGGAAGATGTTTACATTTAATGGTACTTACAAGTCGACGCGCTGCCGCGTCTCGTGTTAGATTACAACACGCGCAAACATCGTACTATTGGCATGCGACCCATTGACGTAACTCCCGCGATCGCTAAAAAACTCTTGGGCACAGTGTACAGCGCGATAAAGATCCAGCAAAATTCAAAGTAGGCGAATCGGTACGCGTGAGCAAGTACAAGACAGTTTTCGAAAAATGTTACATGCCAAATTGGACCACCGAGGTGTTTAAGATCGTTAAAGTGCAGCGTACTAATCCTGTAACCTATCTACTCGAAGACTATCGCGGAGAATTCGTTGCTGGAGCATTCTACGAGCACGAGTCGCGCGACTCATCCGGACGTGTATCTCGTAGAGAACGTACTGCGTAGGAAAGGTTAAGGTTTACGTCAAGTGGCTAGGATTCGATGGGTCACATAATTCTTGGATACACAAAAATAATGTGATTTAATTCATTTATTGTAAACAAATATAAAAATATTTATATAAAAAATTTTAAATTCATTCATTTTATTGTAAAAACAAATAAAAAAAATATTTATATAAAAATATACAATAAGTCTTATTTTTTTCTTCCATTACATTTTCGTAAAAAAACTATACAGATGGACTAACTACGATGAACTTAAGATAATATATAAAATGTATAAAACTACGGGAAATACGTACATATGTACATATAAACTACAAGTACATATAAACTATAAGAAATACATACATATGTATATGCATACGTACATATGTGCATAAATTACATGTATATACATACGTACATAAATACATACGTACATACATACATACATATGTACATAAACTACAAGTATGTATATACATACGTACATACGTACATATGTATATGCATACATACATATATACGTACGTACGTACATTACATACTGTACATATGTACATACGTACATATGTACATACGTATATATAAACTATAAGAAATACGTGCATATGTGCATATATATGTATAAAACTATATAAAAAAAAATACATTATATTATATAGGTATTTGCCAATGTCCCCATGGTAACGTTTCCGTCGAATCCGGTATGATGTATCGTTTGTCATCGTATGGACTCAGAGCAATTTTTGACTCGGATACCGTATATACTTGGTGTAACTTGGGTCTTATACATGACTGGCGACGAGTCATTTCGATCTCTTCATTCAAACACCGTGTATAATCATCGAACGTTATTGTTCGCGCTACGACGTTATTCTTTACACCTTTCGCCTTTTTGGTGTCCTTTTTACCATCCACTCTCATCACATACATTTTCGTTCTGAGTCCGACAAATTCCGTCATAATCGCACCGTTATTTTCGTTCTTCATTAGGCCGGATACTTTTTTATTCACGAGAGACATACCATATGCGTTGTCCGTCGGATAATCGCTCGTATCGAATCTAGCGATATCGCGTTTCATCGTCTCGTACACATCATCGCACTCAATGTGATATACAAGACTGTCTGTGTCGGTGTACATGATTTTATATTTGTCGCGATACAACGGTAACATATATTCGTGCTGAAATTCGTACAAGCAGATTTTTGATATATCGAGTATACACATACCCACATAAATCGGCTTGTTGAATTTTACCTCGAGTTTACGCAGTTCGACGGCGATTAAATTTTCCACAAAGACGCTGCGGCTGTGGAAATTTGGTTTCGCCTCCGCACCGTATCATCCGTCCCATTTCGTTATCAATTTTACATCCACGTGATTCCGGACATTTTCCATCGTTTTACCGAATACCGCGTTGTTCATTAATTTGTATAAATTTTTTTCGAAATCGTTTTTCGCGCACATTCTAAGCTGTGTATTAAGTTCGATGTAATCGCGGAGCCAGGTGGATTGAGCGAATTGTAGTACGCGGTGTATCTTTGCGATACGAAGACCGTGGCGCGTACATTGCTGCAGGTTACGATAGTGGATGACATATCGCTTTTTGTCATATAGCGTCGCGAGAAGTTTATTCTGCCGCGTGCCGGGTGGTTTATCGTGCGTCGGACAGAAAGGTAAGTCAGTGTGTCGGTCGTGCAGATGATGCGGATACTCGAGATCGACCTCGAGAATATAACCCGTAGGCGAATCCGGAGCGATCGCGCTCGCGTCAAAGTTCGCGATGTCTTCAACCCATCGAAATTTGGCATAGGGCAGCGGTTGACACATCGCCCATCCGTATAAATTGTTCACGTCGTAGTACATCAAATACGACGACGGTTTCGACGGGTCGTACGAACGCATGTACTTGTTATTGGCCTGCGTGTATCTGTTGGAACATTGATTGAGGCCGCCGCGTATACTGCGCTCGATAAACATAATCATATCGATGTCGGTGAGCAACTCAAATTTTACACGCGTATGTTTCAGCAAGACGTCCCACGTGAAACCTGGCAATGTGTAGTAATGAGCAGAATCGAGACTGTAATTTTTGATACAACTTTCACGGAAATTTTCAAAAACGTCCAATAACAAAACATCAGTCTTTCTTTCATAGATCGCTATATTCGCCTAAGGTTTCAATAGAGAACCGCTGCCAGATGTTCACGGCGTGCGCGTAATCATTCTCCGACACTGTGTTACCGGTCAACAAGCTATAAAATGATTCGCGCGATGGTAGGCGCGTGTCCTGCAGCTTGTCCGAGCGATCCACATATTTATAAGGAAAGACACCTTTATGCGTCAACAAATCAAAATCCTCGTTCGATAACGTGGAAAATTCGGAATGTAAAATTTTCAATTTCTTTCTACTTAAAAAAGATGTCAATTTATCGAGACTGGTACTCAAAAATTTGTACGAATCGATGAATCGTAATTGTACACAATTTTGTGAATCTGATCTATCTTTGACATGTTTAGTGAATGAAATGTATTTTTCCTTTGTTATCGGCAGCACGTCAATTTTACCTTCGTACGCCGTAACTATTTCTGTGATAACAAAGTGCGCGTCATAACCGGATAAATTGTGAAAGACTACAAGAATGCAATATAATTTTTTATAGTTTAGATTGCAATTCGAATGTGCGGATCCGCGGTAACGACCGGTAAGGTGGCAATGATCACGTACCCGCGTGTCGTCCGACGCAAATGATTTCTCACAAGTGTGACGCGTCGCGCTACGGTATGTTTCCCACTGATCTCTCGATAATGTTTCCATAGGGACATTCGCGGATAACAAAATTTTTATTTGATGCGCCAAATTTTCGAGTTGCCGAACAAACCATGCAACGCAGTCTTCGCCGCGACGAAATTGACACGCCGATAACGCATCATCGTACGAGCATCGCACATAATATCCTACGCTAAATACCTTGTGCTTCTGTTGATATGTGTACGACGTGTTTTCTCTTTCGGAAGTCGTTCTTTGTTGCAGTAGTTCTTGAAGTCGAACCACTTGTCGTCCTCATTCGGCAGTCGGATGGTGCAATCGTTCATCCGTTCGCAATCCATCGTATGCGATTCCAATTTCTCGGATGAATTAAAATAATGTAAACATCTGCAAACGGAAAACATGATTTTTTAGTATTTTTAGCATTTAAATTAACAATTATAAAATATTTTACATATTTTACATATTTTGTTAAAAAATGTGCATACGTACCGATCACAAAAGTATTTCTTGTGTTTTTTTTTACTCAGTTGCAAGCTCACAAGACGGGATAAGTTTTTGATGTACGCGAAGTGCCCATTATCGTCGCGTGGATCCTCGTACAACAAATTTGCATGTTTCTCCATCTTCTTTGTTGTCAGATGTATTGGGAGAATCTCCTTTTTCTTGATACCGTAGACGTTGATAGAGATTTCGTTGAGATGTTCGAACTTTTTAATTTGATTCAACGTCATCGGAAACGTAATGTCTTGGAGATTTAACATCGTCGTATAATGTGGATACGATGATTCTCGATTTGTATGCCTTTCGACCGGATGCAAGGCTGCGACCACTGACCATGCGAAACACGCATTGTCCGTTGACTGCACGTTAATTACCGCTCTCTTTAACATAATTTCCCGCGGTAACTCGATGTAACACCCCGCGTGCATGGGATTATATTTATTAACATTAATTGTTAAATTTAATATACGTGATAGCGCCCATCCACTGTCGCGTTCTTGAAATTCTTCGAGCGATGCCAACGTAAGTTCGATGACGTGCTGCTCGTACCACTCATCCACATTTGACACTCGAAAGAGTTCACTATTTTTAGTGTTTATACTTTTATTGGCGCGTTTATCGCCCGTCACAAACTCGCCGTTGAACGCGGTGTTCACTTTTACATTATCGTGTCTTTCTATAATGTCTCGCACTCGTTCGAGCACTATACCACCGGCATCTTCCAAAAATCGTCGCGGCTCGATAGTTCATGTTGATCAACGCACCAGTCAATATACGGCTTTCAAACGCCGTATCAATCTCGCGCCAAACGAGAGATCCATTGCCTCTACTGGTGCTCGCGTACTCGCCACCAACGTGCACGAAACGTCTTTCTAATTGTACCTTTGCACCCGCGAGTCGTGCGAGCCTCGCCACCACAGATTGCAAGGGTGAGTCGAGGACGCTTAACACGACTAAGTTCTTCGAGTTGTTCGATGCACTCGTCGCATTGTTGCAGCCACGCGAAACACTCCACCAAAGTAGCGAGCTGGCTGCATTGTTCTAGCAGCTCGCGTTCCACTCACTCGAGATGTTCCATTTTTTATACTAAGTCCCACGAAGCACTTGCACTTGCACGTGATTTGTCCACAATATCGTCTTTTTTACGCGGTGCAAATTGGGCACATGTTACATGACATTGTTATATATACGGATTGATTGCAATTGGAGCAAAATCGACCGTTTAACGCATCAAGAATATTTATCTCATGCTTCCTAACGGCATACATTATTCCAATGTCAGTGTCCGTCAGACGAACTATGCATTCGGCACATACAATTAGAGCACCACCCGTCGAATAATAAAATTGTATTGTGCAATGTTTTCTATTACTATTCAGTACAAGGAGTTCCGAATGCGTAACAATTTTTTCTGAATAATCCATAAGTTCATCACTCATATCACTTATGTCACTGTCGTCAGAAAACGCATGTTCATTTTCGTTTTCAATGTGAATGTTAATATTGTCAATATTGTTAATCTCCATTTTTAGTTCATCTCCAAACTCTTCGTCCACTATATTCCTGAGGTTTTTTATGTTTATATTAAACACATTTTCTATATTTAACACATTATTCATCGTCAACTATTTTTCTTACACACGCACACAATATCGCAGTCGATATTCACTTCGAGACTTCCGAAAATCTACTGTGATCTCGCATACCCAATGATCTACTGTATATCGTCTGTAATTTCGCTGTCCCTTTGTCAAACTCGAAGCATGGTCATAGGTTTTCCGAGTTGCAATTTGGATTTTTATAGCAGCCCAAGTTTTCCCGTTTTTTTTTACCCCCAATTTTTTCTCCGATAAGAAGATTTGATAGAAAAGATTTGATGACTTTTTTTTAAAGACAGCATAACTTGAAAGTAACAGTTGGAATAATATCAATCGATATCCGGAAATAGTTTTTTTCAACATAAAAAGAAACTTGATATTTATGATGGAATATTATTTATCGGTGTAACATCGATAAAAAATCGTATTCAGTTTTATAGTTTCCGTTCCGTGTCAAAATTTATTTGGCTCTTACGTGAAAACTTGGACTTGACCAAACAGGAACAAGCATGTTTCAATATTTATTATTAGGAAAAAATTAAGAGAGAAGTGTCCATTTACCGACTTATTTTTATTGAATAATGAATTTTTCGAGATTGTTCGAAATTAACTCGTTACAACATGTACATTTGTTTAGCAGCCGAATTATTGGCGCTTCTCTTACCATGCTGTGACACGTACAATTGTCAATACTATTTTTTCTAAATCAGGACATCATTATAAATCTTTCGAATTTGTTTAGGTACATTATTTTCATTAAATAACGGATTTTTTGAGATTGTTCGAAACTAACACGTTGTGACAAGTACATTTGTTTATTGCAGCCGGATTATTGGCGCTTCTCTTACTATGCTGCGACACGTACAATCGTCAATGATATTTTTTTCTATATCGGGACATCATTATAAATTTTTCGAATTTGTTTAGGTACATTATTTTCATTAAATAACGGATTTTTCGAGATTGTTCGAAATTAACTCGTTGCAACATGTACATTTATAACAGCCGGATTATTGGCGCTTCTCTTAACATGCTGTGATACGTACAGTCGTCAATATTTTTTCTAAATCGGGACATCATTATAAATCTTCCAAATAGCAATTTGTTTAGGTACATAGCAGCCGGAATATCGGCGCTTTTTTTTTCCTTTTTTTCCTACGTCAATTTCTACAAAAAAATATCTTTTCTAGCAGTTCTTCCTAGACAAAAAAAGACCCCCCTTCCCCCCTTCCCCTTCAAAAGTACATTCCAAAGGATCATCGACAAAGCATTCCCCCTTCCCCGTGCCTACCAGTTATCCCCTCTCCTTTATCCCGGCGTCCCCGAGTTACCCCGCACACCCGTACCCCGCTCGGAGCTCCTAGGTTAGAACCGGCCTAGTATCACTACTAACGTTTGTAGACTTGCAAGATTTCCTCGTTGGAGGAGAATTTGTCGTAAAAGAGTTTGCCGCTCTCAGAAAACGGATCGTTCTTTCTCACTACATTTTCGCAAGCCCTATATCATGGCATTTCCTCGCAAGTGCCGACAAGTCTCGCGCACGCTGGGTGATACGTCATCACCATAGACTGCGATGGGACGACGGAACGATTTCATACAGCAAAGCTAAGAGTTTGATTACAAAGGCTGTGCATGGAACGGAAGAAGACGACGATGATGATGACGACGACGACGACGACGACGACGACGACGACGATGATGACAGCGATGCTGTCGTATATGTCAAAGGACATGAAAAACGACAATGTCTGTGGAACTTGCTTCTGGACGATGAGCGAGAGCGCGTGTGCATCGAAACTCTGGATGCTGATTACAAAGACATATTCTCTAAACAATCTGGACGCTGATAATACTATGCGATGCGGATATCACTATACTAATTGTGCATTACAAAATGTATTCAAATTATTTAATTGGTGGTCAGATAACCATGAATAAAATAAATATGATATATTTGAATATGATATATACGAATTATGTTTTTTTATTCTTTTTCCCCGCCATCCAAAACACAAATTGCTAAAACATATTTTTATACTTTTCTGTAAAAAAATCTTTTTTTTACAACACATATAAACACATATATAAACACATGTAATTCAAAAAAGTCAAAAATCATTACGGATACGAAAAGAGTGGAGGAAGGGAGAGAGACGCATAAATGGTAAGTATAGAGAAAGAACATGGCATCGGGCGGCGGCGGCTGCGGCGGGCGAAGCGGCGGCGATGGACGCGGCGGCGGCCCCCCCCCTGACGTCATGTCCACGTGCCCTGTCCACACGCAATTTTTTTATATCATCTTCGCCGCCCGTTTATCCATTTTGTTTATATCACCTTGCTATCTTATCCTATTTGTTTATATCGCTTTGCTATCTTATCCTATTTGTTTATCTCACCTCGTTTCGTCTTTCTTCACTATCTCTCTACTCCTACCATTCCCCCTTCCTTGTCCCCCCGCGCCAACCGGACGTCGAGAGTCTCGACGTTATGTCCGTGCTATCTGACCCCAATATCAGTTATATACTACAATTCGAGCTCGAGTATCCGCACGATGGCCACGCGGATCTTCCGTTCTGTCCAACGCGCGAGAAACCGCTGGGAAAGCGAAACGAAAAGCTACTCGCCACGCTCTACGACAAGTCGCGTTACGTGACGCATCGTAATCTTCAGCAGTGCGTGCGACACGGTTTACGCGTGCCGAAAGTCTATCGCGCGTTGCAGATCGCGCAGTCTCCTTGGCTGCGCGTGTACATCGAGCTCAATACGGAACGGAGAACACGCGCGAGCAACAAGTTCGAGAGGAATCTGTATAAGCAGACCAACGCGGTTTTCGGCAAGACTACGGAGAACGTGCGCGATCACGTAGACGTGAGACTCGTGACGCGTTGGGACGGAAGATATGGCGCGGAGGCGCTGATCACGAAACCGAACTTCCACAGCAGGAGCGTCTTTGATGCGAGAATTTCATGGTCGTCGAGTTGCGCAAACTCAAAGTTAAGTTTAACAAACCGATCTACATCGGTATGTACATTCTAGAGATATCCAAGACGCGTTTGTACGAATTTCAATACGATTATATGATTCCGCTTTATCGCTTTAAATGCAAAATCATGTACACGGACACCGATAGCTTGATATATTTTCTGAAATGCCAGAAATTACGAAAATATGAAGCGAGATATCGCAAGATTCGACACCAGTGATTACTCCGACGACAACGCGTACGATATACCGCGCGCGAATAAGAAGATTCTCGGTTTGATGAAGAAACGAGAACAACGGAGCAATCATGACGGAATTCATAGGACTCAGGGCGAAGATGTACGCTCTGAGAGGTCTGGGAAAAAGCGATACGAAGAGAATAAAGGGCGTCAAGAGAAGTATCGTCGCGAAAACGATAACGTTCGAGGATTTTGAGCGTTACTTGAACGAATCGTCACAGCAATCGAGACGTCAGGCGTGCGTACGCTCGATACTGCACGAGGTTTACACCGTGTCCGAACTAAAGCTAGCCTTGAGTCCTTACGACGACAAGCGATACATAATACCCGACTCCACCGATACATTACCGTGGGGTCATTACAAGATACCGTTATCAGATACCAATGTAGTATAAATACTTTTACCAATGTAGAATCATTTCACGTAAGATTTCACGTAAGATCTTTGTACTCTTTATTCATTACAATACAGCCGTTTTATGTATCTAAGAGTTATGTGTATTGTCCATTCCTAACCATTTGATGAAAACTATTGTCCTTTTTACGTAACATCTTCTCTACGAGATAGATATTGGGATTGGAAACTCGTGTTCGTAAAATCCTCCAGCCACTGACTCTTCACGATAGTCTTTCAGCAGATACATTACGGGATTCGTGCATTGCACCTTGGCAATTCGAAAAATCTCGGTCGTCCAGTTAGGCGTATATCCCTTCTCGAAAATCGTTTTCGAACTTGCTGACGCGTACCAGATCGTTTACCTTGAATCTCACGGGGGCTGCGATCTTCAAGTGACTGTATACCGTGGAGAAGAGTCTCTTAGCAACGGCGGGAGTTACATCCGCCGGTCGCATTCCGATCGTTCGATGCACGCGATTGTTATACTCCGAGATTAAACGCGATAGAGCGTCGAGCTATCTGTACGATCCGTTGAGCGTGAAGAGCCTCCACACATCGTTCTTGAGCTTGCGATTAAATCGCTCCACCACCGCCGTCTTCATCAACGAATACGTCGAGTAGTAACATATATCGTATCTGTCCATAATATCGTATCTGTCCGCTTTTACGGAGGCGTTGTAAAACTCCTTGCCTTTGTCCGTTTGTAGATTTCGCGGATGTCGAGCGAAATATCTTGGACAACGCCGCGGCTACCTCGCTTTCGCTCTTGCTCTTCAGCGACACCGTCCATGTACTTGCTCAACACATCAATAACCGTCATCACATAGTTGTAACCTTTATTTTGTCGCGCGTACGGACGCATCTCGACGACATCGGCCTGCCACAGGTCATCGTAACCGTGCACCACGCGACGACGCGGGAAGTTTTTTCGCGCGAGTGCGTGAAGCTCCTCGAGTCTCCTCTTCTCAACGCTCATCATTCATTTACTCGGAGGCGCGATTCGCGCTAGTTTTATTCGTGCTTGTCGCTACGCGCGTTCGCTCTTGTTCCTCGTTCCAAACATTAATCGCGTGTTTCATGGTATTCGGGATATCCATTTTTAGTGCGACTAGTAATTCGTCGTTTCCCTAGTCATCATTTTATCCACGTTCAACGAGACCAGCGTCTTGTCCAGCGTCTCTCTCGTTATCGCTTTGTCCGTCAGTTCTCTCGCGATTCTCGTCAGATCTATCATGCTACGAGATTCTCCACGTCCGTCGAGATCCTCTCGCGACGCGTCGAGTTCGTTTCGCAGGGATTTTCTCTAAATTTCGCAGTGATTCCTCTAGGTTCCGCATTTGTTTCTCCTGAGCGTCGCCGAACGTCTCGACGATCCTTTGGATCTCGCTCAAGTCTCTAGCTCGCAGTTCGTCCCGTTTCTTGAGCGCTTGTTCTATCGCACTTTGGATCATGGTCAGGTCTTTATCTCGTTGTTCGTCCTGTTTCTTGAGCACTTGTTCCGTCGCGAATCTCTCGTCTTTCCTATTCGTTTATCGAGATCAACGGTGAGGCCTCCCTCTTCTCCTCGATCTATGGCAACGCGTTGAACTCTTTTTGCAGGGATTCCTCTAGGTTCCGCGTCCGTTTCTCCTGAGCGTCGACGACCTTTTGGATCTCGCTCAGATCTCTTTCTCGCAATTCCGCTTCTCGAGCGCTCGTTTCATCGCATCTCTCGTCTCCCCTATTCGTTTGTCGTGACCGACGAGTGAGGCTTTCCTCTTCTTTTCGAAGTGTTGCAGAATGTCCACTTCGGTTCTTACGTCGTACTGTAGGAAAATATTCCGAATCTGCTTGTTCATATCTTCCAGCTCTTTTCGTAGCTCGTTCGTTAGAGCTTTCGACTCCTCGCTCCTTACGCGAAGCGCGTCGTCGACGTAACCTTTGGTCGTTGCGTCGGTGTCATTGATTGGCGCGTCCAGATGCCGTCTTGCATTTGTTAATGTCGTAGTCGTCCGGATTCAGGCGGAACGCATTGCGACGCACGTATGCTCGTAGAAACTCGATCGTCGGACAATAGTCGACGTAGCGTTGCCTCTTCAGAGACTTCCAGAGAATTTGTTCACGGACATCAAGCCTTCGCGGGTGACGAATCTACCACGCGCGATAATCTGTTCGTAATCTCGGTGATCTGCGTATCGTACTTTAGAAATAATCTGGCTACACGCGCCATAGATTCCTCCAATTCGCCGATCGACTTGGCCGTCCTCTCGTTCGTCTCCGACAGCAACGCTCGGATGCTCGCCGAGAGTTCGTAGCTTCTCGTCTCGGAGATCCGCGTTTCGAAACGCGCTATCCACGTAGCTCTTCCTCGCGGTGTCGTTATCGGTTCTCGATGCGGCTAAACGCCGTATGGTTCTGTCTCTCGCGTCGTAGTAATCAGACAGAGCGCGTTGTTACGCACGTAACGACGTAGGGACTCGATCGACGGTCACGAGCGTACCCTGTCGCTTCCGCCGAACGACTCCAACGGTCTTTTGAACTTGTTCACCAACATAACGGGAATACCGGCCGCCGCGAGCGCGCGCCGCGTTTTATTCGATCGCGTCGATCTCGCGAAGCTCTTCGATTATCGACAGAATCTCGTCGTGAGCGTCGTTGCTCGCTCGTCCAAAGGCGTCGAGCAATCGAAGACGGTCGACTAGCTCGTTGGGATCGTCCCAGTGAACGTATTCGATTCTTTTGTCTCTCATAGCGCATAGCGGATGGAATAGAGTCGACCTTCTTTTTCTCACCTTATCAGTACCAGCGCCAATTTTGTCTCTATCGAGCAAAAGCGGCGCGATGATGTGCTTGTACTTGAAATCTTTATTCCCTAGCACAGGCATAAGCGCGTTGTGACCACGCCGATGAGCGTTCGTAGTCAACAATATTATCTTGTATGTTTGCTTATCGTTCTCCATGTATAGTCAGGAAGTCTTTTGAAGATCAACTCGTATAAACCCGGAGTAACCGGATATCGCGCGTCATCCACGATCACGCTGTCGTCAGCAACCACGTCGAATCGCTTGTCGCCGAGCATCGAGCCGCCTTCGTCGAAGTACATCTCGTAAACCTGGTCGATCTCGCTCTGTCTGTCCCCGCTTAGAAGCGTGCCCATATATTTGCGACCTAACGATCCCCATTGCGCGTTCGAGATCAATTCCTCCGATTCGCTTTTAGTTGCGATCGAGGACGATCTCGTCGAGAGGCGTCTCTTCGTCGGTCTCGACGGCGGCTCGTCGTCGGTTTTGCGTTTTCTCTTAGCGCCGACGAATGTGAGGGTCGATTCCCTCGGTCGACTCGTCTCGCGCGGTTCTCGGCGATTCGTTTCAACGGCTGAACGAACAGTTTGAGTCGCTTCTCCAGCGCGATCTCCTCCTATATCTCACCGGTCTTTAACGCTCTGTGCTTTTTACGTATAGAGTCCTGAGTCTTCGCGATCTCTTGCGCCGTTTTTTCTCGTCGAGCGACGCCCATACTCGCCGCAGCGTCGACGTTCATCCTCGTCGCACAACTGATTGCTCTACACCACGGCGAAATTATTAAATCCTCGTCTGTATCTACCGTTCCTTAACGCGCTATTCTTATCGATGACTACGAAACCGTACTTGCGTTTCCAACACGCGCGACACAAGGCGCAAAAATCCTCGTACGACATCTCCGTGTTCACGTGTTCGTTGTAAACGTGCTTTAGGTTAGTGCCATCCTGCTTAAACAGAATCAAGAGATTCGCGTTGTCGCGTATCAGGTGTTTCAGAACTTTAGCGTATGTCTGACAGAGATAGAAACAATCGATGTTCGAGTGTCGATCCATGGTGAAATACTCCCTGATCGCGTTCTGCTTGTCACAGGCCACGTCATCGTACACGAATATCGAATCGGGAAGCGCCTCGCTCGATGGCACGACGTCGCTATTGTTCGAGAACGCGTGATAGGCGATCTCGTCCATCGACTCGAGCAACTCCGCCAGGTATCGATATTTCGGTTGTTGCAGAGATTTCGAGTAGACGTACACGTTCTCGAAACGCATGCGGGCTTTCGAACATGCTTATCAACACGTTCGTTTTACCGCAATTGGAGGGGCCGCAAATGATGCAACGTATCGTGTTTAGTAGTAGAGGGCCGTATTTACGTGCCCTTCCGATCGCGTTGCCCGAGATTCGAGCCTTATGGTCGAGATTAGACAGTCCTATAGCCGGCGATTGTCGAATGAATCGCATTTACGCGCGTTCGCTTCGAGGAGACGCGACAGATAATCGTTCTACTTATACTCGATAGCGATTCGATCGCGCACAGTGATCGATATGTTTCCTCTATTGACAAACGCGATATTCTCAATCCGCCGAACAGTTACGACTTATCCCAAAGATCGTTCTCATGCGCGATTTCAACAGATACGTGGAGCTACTGTGGAACAGACTACCCGATCATCTGAGAGCGCACCGCGAGATGCAACGTTGTCGCGTGTGTCTGGAGCATTACAATCCGTGGCAACGAACGCACATAGATGGTCCAGCGCCTCTCATCAAGAATTGTAGCGAATACTTAGCAGCGTGGGATTACTCGATACGGCGATAAACGCGCTTCCCTTCGAACTACATATTCCCGGGTATCAATTTTGTGGACCCGGCATCCGTCTCGCGAAGCGATTAGCGCGCGGCGATCGAAGCGTCAACCCGTTGGACGCGGCGTGCCGCGAGCACGACATCGTCTGCTTGCGAAACAAGGAATTCGCCGATCGCCACACCGCCGATCGAGTTCTCGCCGAGAAGACGCGCGAACATGTAATGGCCGGAGATTCCACCTTCGGCGAGAGGGCCGCGACCGCTGTATGAGCGGCTGAAAGCAAAAACAAAGCTGAGCATGGGTTTGAGAAAGAAAAAGAAGAAGACGACGAGGAGGATACTTCCGACGGCGAAATGCGGAGGCCCATTTTTCTGATCGGTTCTTTGATCGGTGGCGCGGCGGGCGTCGCGAAAGCGGTGTAGGCCAATAAGGCCGCTCGGCAACTGAAGGAGTTGCAATGTCACAATCGGGATGGAGGGTCACGGATTACATCTACCGTCTTACAAACATGGTAGCGGTACGACGAGAAGAACAAAAAAAAAATCGTGGAAGGAAACGTTAAGATCGCTCGAGTTACTGCTTTCCGGCATCACGACGAACGAGCAGCTGAGCCGTTCGGCGTGTCGTCTGTGAATATCCTTCTTCAGAGGAATGTTTATGCGTAACATGTTATTGTCGAAGGCGCGACGAGAGCGGCATCGTGAATCTCGACGACTTGAGGTTCGAGTACTCACTGGGTCGCCTACACGAAGAGGGGCAACGACGCGGTTTACTTCGACGGTTTCGGCAATCTCCGACCGCCGAGGGAACTCGAAAAATATCTCGGCGACGGCGTAAATATAACGTACAATCACGAATCGCATCAGACGTACGATCAAAGCATCTGCGGCTAGTTGTGCCTGCGATTTCTCTCGGGGATCGGTCGCGATGTCGCTGAGCCTTTCGTTCACCGGAAAGAGTAGCGTCTTCATGGCGTGCTATTTTCCTGCCTTAGATCTGACGATTACGAGTTAGGCCTCACGAATTTCGAGACATACACTATGAACGAACTATTCGAACTATTTCGAACGTCGATTCGAATAATAAGTTCTACTACGACAACGACGACAAAATGATCATGATTGCAGAGGGTTCATACAAGTTGAACGTGATAGACAGATATCTGAATGCCGCTATCTCTAAGAGGCAAAGGATCGACGAGAGCAGGAGGACGAACGACGATGACGAGAGCGACGACGTCGTTTACGACGAAAGCGACGAGGATGAGACGAGGACGCGGCCTCTGATCATTCGCGCCAACGAGAACATTATGAGAAGCGAGATCAGGTGCGAGCATCGAGTCAACTTCGCGAAACCGAATAACATCGGTTCGCTCCTGGGATTCTCGTCGCCGCGCGTGTTACCGAACAAATGGCACACGTCCGACGTGAATATCATGAACGTGAACATCATTCGGGGGTGGGGTATAATATCATCGCGGGTGCGTACAGCAACGACGAACCGATTCACACGATACACGAGTTTTCTTCGAACGTTCCTCCGGAATATAAACTATCGAACGCTCCGACGTCGATCATTTACTTCCCGATCATCGTGCGAAATGTCACCGATATCACGCTTCGAATCGTGGATCAGGACGGACGACCAATCGATTTTCGTGGAGAGGAGATAACGGTGCGACTTCACGTGCGACGACGAAGGCAGTAGAGAGAGATGCGCGAGAACGAAAGATCCTCGTTCTGAACGAGTCGTACGCGAGAGGAGACGCAAACGCTACGTCCGCGATCCTACCGCGGAAACGACGCGATGAGGAAGGTACGCGAGGGAAAGGCGAACGAGGGAAAGTTGAACGCCGCGAAAGTCGCGTTCTTAAGATCTTTAGGTTTTGTCATGAAAAATCGACATGACGAGTGACATTTTAAGTATCGGAGGTGCCCCGATCTTTGACGATCGTATCGTGAGAATAGAGACCCACATTTACAATCCGTACGCTAACATCACGTTCGGATACAGCGACGAGATACCTATACAGCAGTAGGATCTTATACACGTTGCCATGTGAAAGTTTGTACATCGAGGGAAAGTTCGACAAGAGAGAGCGCGCAGGAAAGTATGGCGAAGGAAGGTACGGCAAAGAAAGATACAAAAACGAAGCTAGTCAACAACTGCGTCGCGTTTATGTTCGACGAGATTCGATACGAGCTCAATAGCATGGAGGTCGATAAGAGCAGAAATTAGGATAACGACCTTGATGAAAAACTACATATCATTGAGCTATGAGAGAGATAGAGCTTTACAGAACTCCGGATAGGAAATCCCGCCTATAGCATTAGACGATTTCAACTTTTGCGTGCCTCTTAATGTACTCTTCGGTTTCTACGAGGATTACAAGCGCATAGTGATAAACGCGGTACGAACTCATTCTGATACGCGCTTGCAACGATAACAATTGCGTCGTGGCGTATCCGGATCAAAGAGCAAAGATCACACTGTTGAGAGTACAGTGGCAAATGCCGCACGTAATAATGAACGATGTCAACAAACTGTCTTCGCTTCTGCAAACATTGGAGAGCGGACGATATCTGACCATGGGCTTTTGTTCGTAGAATCTGTACGAATTTCCTCTATTGCAAAGTATGATCAAGCATTCGTAGGTAAAAGCGGCGACACAATTGGAGAAACCGCGATACGATGATCTTCGCGCTACAAACAGGAAGGAAAAACGTACCATCGGAAGATGTTTCTAAATTCGACGATTGCAAACTGATGTAAAACTCTATTTGAATTCCGATCCGTACGACGATATGAACCTAGATTTCGAGCATAACAAGTTCGCCGTGCTGTACGATATGTATCTGAAATTTCGAAAGACGTATTACGAGTGCGAGACCTGCGAACCGTTCATGATTATTACCAGATTTCTGCAATACGGTTCTGCAATGCCGTTCGTGGTCATCGGCTCCCGCCAGAACGAATCGATCAAGAGTGTCACCGTCGACGTTCGCGTAGAATTCGAATACAAGGAGAACGTCCGGCTAACACAATGGCTTATTGTCTCATCATTCACGATAGACTAATCCGTTGACGAACGTCGTACGTAAATTCACGTAAAATAGAAAATCGTGGTTTCCTTTGGTATGCGATATTGATAACGAACGTATAAAGAGGAAGAACGGAGCGCGAAAGTATCGAGTTTCCCCCGTCTCGCGACGATGTCGAACATACCGGTCTTCGTCGATTTGCAAGGTTACCGTTCGGGGAAAATTTACGGTTAAAGAGGTGGCGATATTGAGAAATGGAAAAGAGCTGACTCATCGAGTGTTTCGAGAAGCGATACCCTGGAATCTTCTTACAAAGACGGAGAAATCTAGAGCGTGCCGGATAACCGCCAATCATGGCTTGCAGTGGAGCGACGGCGACGTCGCCTACAGATTCTCGAAACCCTCGAATTCTCCAATTCCCGTGATTCGAAGCGGCATATGCGACCGATCGCGAGACGCGCCTAGACGAGTGTAAAAGGCTTGGAGAAGAAGAAGTGATTGGAGGAGATTCTCGGTGACACCATTGCGAATCACGACATAATCGTCGAGACTATCGACGCAGATTTCGAGGATCTAGGGCGCCTGAATACCTTGAACGACGTTCGCGCCTTCCATTGCGAGTGTCACGCGAAAAAAGAATTGCGCCATGGAGAACGTGTGCAAGCTGTACGACTGGTGGTCGAAACGACAGAATGTGTCACCGAATTGTAATGTCGGGTTAACGATTTATATCATATTATATATCAGATTTTTTAAACTATTAATTATATTATTCAAAATATTAAATAGTATCGAGTTAATATTAAAAATATAAATACTATATGATATTCTATCGCTCGTATCACTTACATAAATGCGTGGGGAAATACAAATAAAAAAAAAACATTTTTTTAAATATCTCTCTCATTATATTTCATCTCAATCTTACATCCCAAAGAACAGAGCAACGAGTTCGCAATCGATAATGTTACGATCGAAAGCATCGCTATCGCGTATGACTCTCGAGATGTTCTCCGTATCCTTAGCGGTGGACGCGATATCCTTGAAACGCGCCAATTTCGCGTCAATCTTTCCTAATATCTTGGTTAACGAGATAACGAGTCGGTTGATGCAATGCTCGAGCTCGAACATGTTATTCACTGTTTCCTTCGACATAGCCAAGCGAGCCGTGGGCGTTTCCAGGCGTAATATTGTCAGGTTGTTGATTCTTTCGAAACGCATGGTCATATTTCCGATATGCGACGAGGCCGGAAAGGACGGTTCTCCATTGGTACTCTGCAAATACTTCGAGAGAACATGTCGTTGCTCGAGAAACTCCCTTCATGTATCGGGCGACATCGAGATCTCCTTGCCTGATGACTATCCCCCAGAATAATGTTCACGCGCGAAGAACGTTCAAAAGTAACGCATACGTCGAGGAATTTATATCCCGCTTTAGTAAAGGGATATTTTCGTTCTAAGACTCTGACTGGACTATTCGTACCACCGACGTTATTATAACTCGACGTGATTGTCCTGTCATCGTCGAGTGTTCTCTTCCTCTTTCTTGCGTCGTCGTTCTCGTCGACTCGATGCATCTCGGAACCTTGCAAGTGTTCGATACCGTACATCTTTACGACCGGAGAGATCGCGCGATACTGATCGTTCATTTCGTTCGTAATCGTTCCCTATCCTTTGCTCTATACAATGTATGAAAAATTCCGTTCCTCCTCCTCCCTCTCCTCCTCTAAATCGTTCTCGAAAATACGTTCCTCATCTAAGAGAGATCTTTTCAGAAGAGCGCGCAATTGTTCTAACAGTCCGTCCCTTGGACACACGATACCAAAAATCGTGTTGAATTTATCGGCAGTTACACTTCTGGTAAATTCTGGTTACACTTCTGGTGTACTCTGGTTATACTTGAAGAACTGTCATTTAACGATAAAGTACAAATTACCGTCGATATATCGAACGGCGGATGTTACGGCGGGTCCCCGGAAATATCGTGTGCAACGAGTTATGTTTGACGGCTATCATCGAGCAGTCGTCAATCACGATCTCGTCGTTGTAAATTGCGAACGTTCGTCCCGTATTAGTATTAACTACAGCGTTGATTTTCGCGTTAGGAGGAAGATTCATATCCTTCAGTTTCTTCAGTTTCTTCAATCCGGTACCAACTCGGATATTCTGCCATGTAAACTGTATCGTCTACGAACAATACGAGTTGGCCCGAGGATCGTCGATACGCGCCTGCCAAACGCGTAAAATTATCGGGAAGGAAACGCAGATAGTCCGTCAGTAACAACGATCTGCTGTAAGATTTTCCGTTTACGCTGACCGATCATAAGTGGCGACGATACGCCACGTACATTCTTTCTTCTAACACCAACACCGCGTCGACGCGTCGCAACACGCACAGATCCACGTCGAGCCGTCTGTGTCGCGCGTCGCGATCGTGATCGTCGCTACGGTCGTCGTCGCTGGTATCGATCTCGAGACTTTGCTCTTATTCTTTAAACCGTATAAATTCTGAATGGCGAGAAAATCCGCCTTGCTCAAACGCACGGAAAAAGTCTTAGAGGGAACGAAAGCGTATATTATCGAATTCTTCTGAGGACTATGGTGTAATCCTAAAGCGTGACCGATCTCGTGCGTCAACGTATATAGTAAATGAACCGTTAGGATTAGCGGTCAGCTCGATGTGCCACTTCTCCGAGTTATCTACGTGCA
Organism: Pogonomyrmex californicus; assembly: GCA_024349325.1. Lineage (NCBI taxonomy): Eukaryota > Metazoa > Arthropoda > Insecta > Hymenoptera > Formicidae > Pogonomyrmex > Pogonomyrmex californicus. Next base: position 159,680 of record JAECZD010000028.1, read on the forward strand.
CCTCCTTCGGACGATAATAAAAAAGCGTGAGTTAGCACGTTACCGAGTCCATCCAGCAACGACGGACATATTCGGCTATCGCGATATCGAGAATCTACGAACGTGTGAAAGCCCTCCTGAAACGATAGCACGGTATTGGGATTCATCGAATCACGCTCGAATGTCAACGACGAATTTGCCGCCCACATCTCGAACGTGATCTTGGTGATTTGTAGAACGCTCTCGCTCGCCAGGTGAAAATTCCAAGTGAGGTGCGTCTTCGCCCATTTCCTCGGAAACTTGTCCAAGGCAAAATTCGATATATCTCTAACGCCACATCGCAGTTTACGCATCTGTTTCAACGTAGCGTCGTTAAGAACCCTATTACCAGGTATACGGTAATACTCCTGAAAAAGCACGATCGCGTGTCTCAGAGCCAATGTCGCGTTATCGGACGATATCGTTTACACGTTGTCGCCGTCCAAGTAGATTTCCGTAGATTTGCAAAAACCGAATCGCTTTCTCATTGCTATCGGCGGCGGAATCGCGAATCATTGCGATAACGGCTATCACACACGCGACTACGGCGATCCCGCGCGCGGGCATCATCGCGCGAAGCGGAAGTTGAATTGACACTGCGCGTCGCCGATCGAAAGATACGCGAGCCGTTCGATCGATGTTGCCATCGGTACGCATCACGAGAGGTGGAGTCCGACGCGAATCGCGATGAATCACTCTAACCTTTCATTGATCGTTTAAAAATCTTATTTTTTAGTTTTCATCTTTGATCGCGTTTCTATCAACAAAACTCTACGCGAAGTCTTATTTTTAGCTTTCGTTTAATCGCGTCTATCTCTAACGACTCAGCGGAAATCCAATCGCAACTTTGACAATACGATCTTTATTTCTCTCGCGCTTCATTCGCATTGTCGAAAGACAAAGGGAAGAGACTCATCCGTTGTCGCAACGAAACTTTACCCACATGCGAACCGGAAATTTAACCGCGAATACGATAAATTTTTTTAGTTTCTATTTTTTTATTTTTAAATTCTATTTTTTTTTAGTTTCTATTCTTTATTTGTTTTATCTATCGAGACCGTTTTAGTTTCTATTCGAAGAAAGATTGTTATTAAAAATTAACACAAATATTATTTCACATTATTTATTCTTTTTCTTCGAATATAATAAGGTTCAACTGAATATATCAGATATAAAATTTATAATGTAAAATATATAATATAAAACATGTATAATAAAGTATAATATAAAGTATAATATAAACTATAATATAAAGCATAAATGTATAATATAAATGTATAATATAAAAATATGTGATATAAAAATATATAATATATAAATGTAAATAATATAATGTACAATATATAAATGTGTAATATAATGTACAATATATAAATGCATGTATAATATAATTTACTCCCAACGAATTGGCTCCATATCAAAAAGAGATCTTAAATTAAACAAATCTCCATCTAATAGATTCATGTTATATATGTTATTCTCATCTTTGTCCTCATACCATAAGTCGCACAGATGTTGTCGAATCCATTTCCTTTTTAGCTGAATTCACTTCATATGTTTTATGTGAATATATCCGTCTATCTTTGTATCGTTGCCCCATAAGAAATGACCCAACGCGAACTGAAAAAAAATATACAATAGAAAAATTCGTGTATTATTACATCTATCATATAATACTATAATATTTTGAATAGGAGGCCCGTTCTCATCACGAAACCATCGAGAGCTTGTGTCTCGGCTAACTTTACTATCTCACGCAAATGAGCATCTTCACGTTGAGCTTTTTGAATTCGCATCATCACACTACTTTCACACTCCCTCGTCATACATATAGGTAGCGGATTTCTACTCAGGACTCCACATGCATCATCAATTTTCTCGGACGGTGTTCAATAATGTAATTGAATCCTTCCAAAAATAAAGCCCATCTTGCAACTCGCGCGCACAAATCTTTTTTCCGCATAGTTAAGCTAAATGCTTTACAATCCGTTATTATCTTAAATGGGATTCCTATTAAATAAACGCGAAATTTTTTCAGGGACTTTATAATTGCAAGTACTTCAAGTTCATAGCTAATATATCTCTCCTCCGCTGGAGTCATCTGGCTGCTTGCATAATACACTGGGTGTAACATATTGTCAGTATCGCGTTAGTAGTATGTGGCCCGTCAAAACAAACTCCCATCACTTCCCCACTGGCGCCAGGAGCGTGGTTTCCCGCTATGAAAAAACTGTCAGTCACATGGAATGGAGCGTTCTGATTGGTCGGTGGGCATGGCAGGTGATAATTACGTAATTAGTGGGGCCGTTCTGATTGGCTGAAGCCAAAGCTGCCCGGCGCGTGATTGGCTCTGCCCATAGTGCCCCATGTGTGTGATTAGTTGTCGAAATGCCAGATGAAAAAGAAGGGGAAGGGGGAGAAAGTGTCTGGGACCGTTCGGGATCCGAAAACAAAATGGCGTCTGCGAAAAAGAAAGATGGAGGGTGAAGGGAATATACTTGACGAGAATGAAATGTGATTTTTATAACACGAGGGATGGCGCGAAGAGAAGAAAATTGATTTTTTGCGAGTTTTTATTACGTGTATATGCCATATGGGATATGCCGTTTTCTTAGGATGGAAGGTTTCTCGGCGCCTCATAGCTAACGAATTTAAATAAATTTCTCGAGTTGTTTGACATTTTTTGTATGGAGGAAATGTATAAACGTTTTGAAGACATTTTGAAGACGAGAGATTTTCGAAGTGTAATAATCGTTAGAATTATTTACCGAGTCGTATGGTATTTGGGGGGAAGAAAACAGGAACGGCCAGGTTCACACTAGAAGTTTCTGACGACGACGACGAATTTGGAGTTATATGAGGCTTTTATCCTATGACAAACACGTGGATTGAAAAAATTTTCTAGATGTAAGACTTTAAGATTTTTCTAACATTTGGAGTTATACACTAGCGAGGTTATTTTCCTTAATTCTATGGCAAACAAATGAAAAATATCTGAAAAATGATTAGATATTTCTAGCCTGGAGTTATGTAGTTAAGATTGGTTTTAGATCGGTGGAAAAGGAAGTAAAATGGACAAAGATTGAAATTTATGTTACAAAAACATTAAGTTTATTATTATATCATTATACAATTATATTATATTATTATACCAATTTATAATAGTGTTTCTTTATCTAATATTTAATTATTCTTAAAAGTACAAGTTTGTATATGACAACACGTTACCTGAGATTTTTCGCATTTCCTTTTTCCATGAAGAAAGATTTTACGAAATAATTGTACGATTAGCCTATCATTATCTTCGTAATCTTCGCTGAATATTTTGAGAAACTATTTAAGCTTATAACCGCGAGATAAATAATAAAGACATACGCAGCAATATTGTCCGCAAATCTGAGAAAATGTGCCCTGTAATCACACGATGTTTCATTTATGGGTAGTAGAGTTTCGTCGTAGATTGAATCTGGAATCCAAGAGCGGTAGTCCATAGCTATCGAAATACGTGTCTTCTCCATGCTTGTCTATGTAGAAAGCAACTCAGTGTTGTCCAGAACGATCATGATTATCGATGTTCGCGACGATAGCCGTCGACTTCGTCCACACCCTCGGGATTCTGTCGGCAAGATACACACCCGCATGTCCGACACTGAGATGATGCAACGCTTGTAAGATTTCGAGCGAATTCATCTTTCGCGGTGAAGAATGATGTTTGAGTTGTTTCCTAGCTCATCGGTATCGTTATATTTTTATCTTCTTGTGAAGATTGTAGGAGCTTCCTTTTTTTCATGCGTGAGTTTCGATAGATCTTCTTTCTCCGCTTTTATTTGTTCGCACCTCGCTTGTTCTGTTTCTAATCTCTTATTTCTCCACGTAACGAGATTCGGGGAATTTCGTTTTATTATAAAAACCCCGCTTTCTGCATCGCTGTCATCGGAGCTTTCATCGGTAAAAGAATTAATGCTGCTTATGTCGCAGTTCCTTTCTTGCGATTGCATCCAGTATCTCAATTTGTATGCATTAATCAATTTGCATGCGTAACGCGCAATGAAATTTGTCGGAATTTCGATGAAACCCGTGATGACTGCAACGTAATTCATGCTCTTTGCCTTCCGACAGGTTTTTGAATGAGGGAAAGATTTCTTCTAGATTATATACGTTTCTCACGAGTGTGTTTTGCAAATAATGTACCTTCTCTCGGCCTCTGGTGTATATATAACGCGCTTGTTGTGCAATTTCACGCAGTTCCGCCGTGAAATATTTGGAATTGGTTGTTCCGTCAAACCACTTGATTCCGTGGAAGTTTCGAGAGAGCCAGTTGTTTTCTCGTCTCTATTTTTCTGGTAATTCGACAAATGGATATAGAGGCAACATAATGCAGTGGCTTATGAATGCTTCGTTAACGGCGACAACCGCCACTTCCTTCGGTATAAATTTCTCCTCAGCGTCGCGAAAACCTTATACTATATATCGATAATTATATCCATGATGCGTAGAATGCACTTTCAATCTGTTTTGCCCGAAGAAACGACGTTCGCGTCTAAAGCAAAATTGCGGCTATTTTTCGTTACGCATTCGGAGAAATAGAAATGAAAAGTAGATAGCGATGGGAGGGGGAGAAATTCAGGTATATCTTATCCATTAAAATCAACGATAATTTGACGCGAGGAATCGATTTCTAATACGTTATCGAATTCTGCGTAAACGATACAATTAATCGTTGTGGTAATAGCTTTTTCAAATCGCACCTCTAATCGTAAACTTCCATGTCTGACAAGATTCCATTGTCCCGCACAATTTGCCGATAGATCAGGAGTGAGATCGAAAGCGAAAAGCGTGAAACCTTTGGCATAATCTTCTCTGCTTAAAAAATGGATGCCGGTTCTCAAGAAGAGGGTGTTATATCTCGATGTAGAGCGGTGGTCTTTTGAGAAATTTGATTGCAGTGGTCTGCTCGGAATTTGCATGCCATCGGCATATAACGAGAAGAAATTTATATCGTAATTTTTGAAATTAAATGGATTTAGCTTTCTGTCACCGTTAAACGCTTTGTTATCGACGAATCCGACTATTACGCGCTTCGGAAGTTGCCCGAGTATTGCGTTATCAATCGATTCTCCTACCACTCTGGCGTGAATCGTGAATGTTTTAACTTCGACTCGCGTCAGGGATACTTGGCGATTGTTTTACTCAACATTCTCGCATGTTCGAGTAATACTGCAGAACTTATTTTTGCTCTTCTTATGAGCAAACTAGCATCTAGAATACGTATTTTCGACGTTGAGTTGCTTTCCATGAGACAAAACGTATCTCTCGAGCGAATAAGTCTCATTCTAACCTCCACCCCGTTAATTAAAAATTTATCCTGATTAAAGACATCGCAATGAAGATGGCCTATTAGATGTAGCGAACGTTCTCTTTGGATGTATCGTACGCGTCTCACGAGAGCTTGATTGGGGTTGTCCGATTCTAATAACGTGTCCATATAACCGAGTTCGTCCGTGTCCTATAGACAAGAAGTCAGATGCGAAGTTTTTACTGGTGAAGAATAATTTAACAATGCTTCGATGTACGCGGTACGCGTAGGCGTTGTTTGGGGGTGATACGAGTTTTTGATTGAAGTACATGTCGATCTAGTTGAACATCGAATGTAGTAGGTGATTTACAGGACCTACTTTGTTTCCTCCTCCTGCCGATGTTCCAGGACCGGGTAAACTTTCTATTCGTACGCGCAGGCTTAGCATGGTATGCGTGAGATCTAGATAATCTTCGCCGTCTCGAGTACAACGAATTCTATAAGTGCGTCGTCCGCGAGTGAGGTTACCGGTTTGTAATAAACTCATTGTAAACTCTTGATACTGGTTTGAGTAGGAGGTAAACTGAAAAGATCGAGCTCGCTCTTTAAACACTCGCTCGAGTGAGTATGAAGAAAGGACATATCTTTCAAATTTACGAATCGCACTCATATCGGTTAAGCGAATATATCAGATACGGTGCGCTTTTTCCCGCTATTTCGTCGATATTTCGTTGCCTTTTTATTTTTTCCTCCTCGATGATTTTTTTTAATCGTTTTTTTCACGCCGATTTTCGATGATTTCTTTTTTTTACCGACTTGTCTGCGTTTACGAACTGTGCTTCTCCCGGATTTACCGGTGCGTGCGTCGTGCCCTCCGAAGGGAAACTGAGCGACTCGTATTTTCGCGGATGTTTTATATTCCGACCCCATCATTAAGTTACTTATATTTTCTTTGACTTTTCTCTTGAGATTTCCCCCCGATTCCTTGAGCCGCGTTTTGACTGCTTCCTTGAACGGAGTGTTGTTTTCAACATCCTCTATCACGCCAATTCCGGCGCGTAAAGCTTCTTTTCCGACTGCGCGCATTCTCCTGCTTAGATAAGGAAGTACTCTTCTAAATAATCCTCCGAGGAAACTTCCAATCCCATGACCACGCTGATAGGCTGAACCGACGAAAATTCGAGGAATTCCTCCTCACCTACCTCCATCACCGTTCTGCATTTCGTAATACTCGTTGTATTCCATGCGGGATTAATTTTTTTCTCAAAGCTCCGCAGACTTTCCACTGCAAATAATAATTAACGGACACGTCTAAAGTGTAATGTCACTATCAGCGTTCCGGATACGAATGATATTTTTTCTCCATGATGATCTTTTATATCTATTTCAATTTTACGGAATTTCGTTTGACGCAGTGGAGTATATTACAGAGTGGAAAAATATTTTCAGATTCGTCCCGTACGTGTAATTACAGCCGGGTATTTTGACTGGAACGATTCGAAGAAGCGGACTTCGCGTATCATCGGTTATGTAAGGCTCGCAAATATCGCAATAAACGTACATTTTATCGGGGATACCGTGTCATAGACTACAGGGTTCTATAGTCCAGGAAGATATAACGCGTCCGCCACCGCCGACGATAAAACCGAATTTGAAAAACGGAATTAAATCATTAGAATTAGGTAATTTGTGATGATAAAAAAGACTGGCATCATTGATTGTTGATTTTCCCCAATATTTGAAAAATATTAGCAGGCAGATTTATATAATGAATGAGAGTGCAGTTTTCGTCACATTCGATGAGGACATTACTACCAGAGCCTTTTTGTAGTTCGAAAGTAAAATGCGAATCAACGTATCTACACTCTCTATTAATCGCGTAGATAAAAATCCTCTTTATTTTCATAAATACCTGGCCGTAAGTGTGATTCTTTCACCATAAACTTATCAGCATTCTTCTCATCCTTTATGCTCTTCAAATCGGCGAATCTAATCTTATTATCGTTTCGACGTACGTGAAAAAGACTGGAGGGAAGTTGAATCTCGCTAAGCGCGACTTCCCATTCTCCGAATAAATGTACACTGTGGGGTAATTGTGTAGTGAAAGAAGAGCCTGTATTTCCTGGAAAATACTTCTTACTGCTATTGCTCGGAAGAACCATGAAAAATTGTTCCTCCTCCATTTTGGAGAAAAGTTAAACTCGAAGCGGGAATCCAAACTCGAATTTACTGGGATATCCTCGCCAGCTAACGAGCAGCTATTTATTAGCACCGCGTCCTCTGCTCTATCACGCGTTCGACGATAAATTCTTCTTCCGCTAAATTTTTATCGACTCGTGCTAATTCTTGTTCATAAAAAATCCCATCGATGTGTTCTCCTGATAAATCACACAATTCATATACACGGGGTCTTCGCTAATGGAGAATGCGACAAACTCGAAATATCTCCTCGCTCCACCGCGCTTCGTAGCCTTTCTCGAAAGTGGCTTTTGCTCTACTGACACGAACGAGATCGTTAACATCGAATTTAGCCTTTCGTTCTATTACTTTCGGCGCCCTCTTCTTTGTCCCCCTACGCCGCTCCATATTTTCGCGTGCGATGCGAGCATTTTCTCTCGTAACGATCGCCGGTTGCATCCTGATGGACGAATGACGAGTGTGATTGTAAGCGCGCACGATGCAGCACTTCGATGTAACGCCGTGTATTTTTATACATAAAATAGCATCACATTCACTCTTTCAACATTCTATTGAAGTGTTTAACGACGGCAGCTTTGATGTCCGGATTGCGAGCTACTCGATAACATATGCATCTTTCTTTCAGAAAATCTTGCAACGGCCGCGCGATAAATTCTTTGCCCTTGTCGGTTTGTAAGTACATGGGTACTCGACCATCGCTTCGAGAGAATATTTTGGAAGGCCCTTGTCATGCAATTACTCGTTTTATCTCGCAACGGTTCTACCCAGACAAATTTATTAAGTACGTCGATAATCACGAGAAGATAAGAAAATCCGTCGTTGTAACTTTTGCGATTACGGAGTTCGATCAAATCTGTCCACAGATCGTCGATATTCGTTGTAACGTAATCGTGGAAATTTTCGTCTCGACGGATGGTGCAACGTGTACGCGTCTTGCGATTCGAGCCACCGAGCTACTTCTTTACAAGAGAAATTCGGTTTAGCTGCACACGACAGATTATCCGTTGCCGAATATCCCGCATAATGCGCTGGATCGTAGTACAAATTTTCAAACCCGATCATTTCAATTCACACTAATCGAGAAAGCATCTCTTTCTCGCCTGTGGAGAATCTTTCATGAACGTTATAGGGGTATCGGCTTTACGAAAACGAGGCGAAAGAAACAATGCGTAGTTCGCTCGCTCTTCTTCACCGATCTTGCGTTTTTGTCCCTTTCTCGCGCGTCATACTCTCCTCCTCGTCATCGATGGCGTCGAAAGTTTTCTCAGTACTTTCGGAGTGGAACTCGCTCATGGTGATGATAATATCTCAACAAATGTGATTGCTAACAATTCCTTATTTCCTACGAGTACAGCTGGAGTGTTTGTCGTACGCAGTAATCGCGCAAACTGATTTCTTCCTATTGCTTTCATGGTTTTTCTCTCGCGCATCGTTTATCAATTCCGTGATATTCGAATCTTTTATAACGTTACCGTCAATAGTCACGATTCCTTCCTCGTCCCAAGTAATTCTCGCGAATACTGCTTTATCAATCAAATGTTTCAAAAGTAAACGCGCCTTGGCACGAAAACTTTTCGGCACATTTTCTAATATTTTTTCGACGCTTTGCCGTTCGCGCTTATGTAAAGAGTCGGCCCGTAGTATATTACATACTCGTCGAGATGAGAAAGTTTGCTTGGCGTTTGTGATTCGCGCGCCGATTCCGCTACGTTTTCCTCCCGCGCATCTGAATTGTTCTCATCGATGGCGTTACGCGTCGAATCTTCCTTTTGCGATTTATCAAAATGGAGATATCGCCAAAGTACTTCTTTATACAATTTCCATTTCTCACTTACATCGCGCGGGGTGGGTGAATTAAGAAACCTGCTCATATCGGAATCGAGTCGTGACAAAGTCGTTCCGGGTGTTTAAATTTTCTCTGTGTATCGTCTCCGAATTCTGCCGCGTGGAATTTTCCCTCGTGTCTATTACCGATTGCTGATGTTGTTGGAGGCGGTGCTGCATTCTTTCGAGATTTTCCGTGGAAATCAAGACCATCTTCTTTGCCCTTTCCATAATTCAATTTACTTGTCTCTCTCTCTTTCTCTCTCTCTCTCTCTCTCTCTCTCTCTCTCTCTCTCTCTCTCTCTGTCTCTCTGACTATCCACCGATAATTTTCGAAAATAGGAACGATAGGTCCGATGAGATACGGTAAAAATCCGCCTCGCTGTAGTAATAACCTTTTCTTATTTTTCCAATTACTGACTTTTTTCGCTATGCAACGCAAAGTTGTTTTTATATTTGCTTAGACGATTTTTTTCAACGCGTTCGAGCGGAACGTTACCCTTAAAGTATTGAAAACGCACTCGCAGATACAACGAATGAATTTTTCGTCCGCCTGGCATAAGAAAGAGACACGCTGATTTTTGTTTAAATAACACAACGCTTTGAGAAAACGGATATTTTTCTTACCGATCGAACGTTCTGCGGTTTTTCTCGCATTAACCGAAGACGGTCTCTTCTTCATCGCGAGAAAGTTGCGCGACTGTCGCGAGAGAATGCGAGTACGATACTTTTATACGAAACTTCGGAAAAGGATCTGCGCGGTAGGGAAAAGAATATCTACGTAAACGTAGTTCGCCGTATCATCGCGAAATATGCACGTGCGAAAACGATACTCGTCGGGAGTCGATTGTTTCAGATCGAGCAATAAATATCCGGGGGTTGAGACGTGGCGTCGTGATACGCTTCCTCGAAGAACTTTGGATCGCGTTCGGATAGACTTGACGAGCGAGATGACGAATTTGCGCGCGATCTCGTGGATTTTTGAAAACCACAAAGTAATTCGCGTTGAGAGATATCGCGTTGTCCACGTCCCTGATGAAAGAGATTTTGCGTAATGAGAATTACGCTGAGATTCTTATGATGACTTCCCTTGGTAAACAGATCTACAATCGCTTCGCTCGAGGACGATTCCCTCATAAGATCGTCAATTATTATCAATTTCGCACGGGATGGATCGTTAGAATGATCTTCCGGACGTGGTAATCCCTCGTGAAATTCGATTGCGGAATCTCGAGTTTCGTATTGAAGCTGCTGATAAGCATCCTGCCATTCGGCGTAATAAAACAAAATTCTCTCAAAACAGACATCTGACGTAACGAGTAAATGACGAAGAAATCTCTTTACAAAGATTGTTTTCCCGCATCCCGTCAGTCCGCACACGATCGACGTCTATGGATGTTTCCAGCGCACATCCATTTCGCGAAATGAACGTCTTGCGCGTCGTATTTAGTTATTTAATAAACAATGGGATGGGACATTTGAGATTCTTGATTTTTTCTCAGAGAGATTTTTGAGATTTTTGAGATTAGCTTACTCGCGGATGGGCCTCTCCGCGGCGGGGGTGTGCTCGCGCCAGCATCTTCGCGTAACGAGCTCACACTCGACTGCGACAAGCCTCGCTCGTACGCTCGTGTAAGCGTTCACCGCGAGAGCACCGGCGCTAACGAGCTTGTACGCGGTGCTCCTCAAATGCTAAGCCGAAGAAACTTGCTCGCAAAAAAAGTGATTGAATACTTACTTGTATACGTAAAAATTTATACTTTTTTCTTTCACAAAATATTTTATTCTCCATTGAAAATTCAAAATTTTTCTGTATAAAAAATTAATTTTAAAAGAAAGTTATAATAATGTGGGAAAAAATTGGGAGTTTAAAAAATTTAATTTTACAAAAGGTTTATTGTACTTTTTTTACAATTAGAAAAATAAACATTTTTATTACATTTTCTCTTAATAACTAAAAGTAAACACAAATTCACATTTTTAATTTTACAAAACGTTTTCTAATCGAAATTTCGAATAATAAACATTTTTCGAATTACATTTTTCTCTTAAATTTAATAACTAAAATAAAATAAACTTAATTTTTACAAACATATTTATTTAGTATACATATTTATATTCGCACGAGGACAGGGAAAATCCGAGCCTTAACCTAATTTAATTTTAAGTAAATATTATATCACGTAAAACCGTAAAACGGATAAGAAAGGCGATTGTCGATAAATCTACGTTTTAATAAAACTGGAGCACATGTTTTTACTTCGTTTCGCGTTATTACCTCATGAAACGCGGTGTGACGAATTGCTTTAAATCACAGATTTATCTCTTCTCTCTCCTCTCTTTCCCTATTTAATAATAAATTATAAATACTATTAAAATTAAGCAGCCGCGAGTTTTCAAAATTTAATTTGATCCCCTTTATCTTATATATTTCATATTTGCGTCCGTCCGGTATACGTACCACGTAAAATTTCGGTCCGCCAGATACAAATGCCTTGATGAAGCTACCACATCCGTAACTTTCGAGTTCGTCAGTCATATCACCCAAAAAATTATCTGTACGCGGTTCGTACTCGTTGGGATCACCGTTGCTCGTACGTATATACAAGAATCTGTATCATAATACAATACGCACCGGTTTAATTTTTCCAAATATTCATATAATTTTAAATGCGCTTGTGCCGTCGTGTACGCCGCTTTATCACCACATTAGTTATTGGTGAAGGTACTACCGCTTCGCTCTTTAACCGCCATGAAACATATATTGCATGCTCGTTGACGGGCAATATCTCGATTATCTCGTGTTCAGGACTTGACAACAATTCGGCGAAACAATTCGTTGAGGGGTTCTTATTATTTCCGTATTCGGCAAGTTACTTCGCTGGCCGAATTTTCCCCAAAATTGAACAGAGTTTGGCGACGGAGCGTAAGCCGAAATTACGTACGATGTTGTTTTTATTAAGAATGATATCTTCGGTTGCTTCGTACTCCCTCAGATAACGTTCTTTAGCAACATCGTCGTTCTCGCACTCGCTCGGCCACCCACTCGCCTCTTGCTTTAGTTATAAAAAGGTGTTGATATATCCGGCAAACAATCCACCCTGTTGCGTTTCGGGATTATATCGCGTGGATTTGTATTGTCAAATCTCATCTACCCGTGTCACGAGATATCCTTTTTCGATTGCTTTGCGTAATTCATAGGACACCCATGTGCCCTCGAACTCACGCTCCGCAGGATCGTCGTGAGAGCACGCATCGCGAGAAAATGTTTCACAGCATGTACGACAAAGAGCGAATAATAATTTACCGCATACGCAATACGGCAGTACCGGATGGAAAAGATCACGCGGAGGGAGTACTCGACAACGTACGAGACCCTCGACTGGACTGAAATTAAAATTTGGCGCCATTTCAATTAAACTATTGCATTCCTCGCCTACATAAATATCTGGATGACCGATTGGAAAAACTCCAATCTTGAGTACGTACGGGTACAGAGAACATACATCTACGTAACGTATCTTCTCAGTACCCGAAACCTCGTATCGAGTCGCGATATTGCCGGTGCGTCCGCCAAAAAATGCGTCACGAGGATCGAGAGATGAGATTTGTATCATAGAGTAATTTTCAAGAAATTCGCGTATCTCTCGATTCTCGCGCATTTTTTCGTCAAAAACGCACTCCCATTTTTCCGTTAGGATATATCCCTGCTGACGTAACCGCCAAGACGTTGCAACCGTTCGTTCATAACGCGTGTCAATCGTATCTTTAAAATTCCCCGCGTTTTATCGCGATTTATTGGATAACAAGATGGGCATCCGTGAAAAAAGCATCTGTGAAATTGTAAGACATGACGTTGCGTCTCACCTCCATTCTCGCATTCGTAATACTCATCGACAAACATGCTTTCCGCTAATCGATACTCGCGTCCGCGTCCCGCGTGAATTATTCGATGATCGATCTCGCGTTCCTTCAAAATTAACCATTGTACGGCTTTGCGCGACTGGTTATCTTTAAATCGGTATCCACCCGATGGAATGATTTCTATTTCTCCTTCGCGCAAAAAGTTTTATCGAAAAACTCTCATGCACGTTGAAGCGATAGTTGCACATTCCTCGAATGGACACACGTTTCCCCGCTCTAAGAATATTTTTCTGAAAGCCATGCATGCTCGTTGAAGGATATCAACGTCAATGCGACAATATTCGAATATTTCGTTTTGAAAATTAAATACGGTATTTTTTTTCTGTCATTTTCGCGTGCCATGTAAGAAAACATTCGCGATCCTCTGTTTGCATTGTTTCGGGCGAGTAATATTGAACATCCGGTAGCGGCCCGACATATGTTTGATTATCAATAGTATTAAATAAGTGAGGAAAGACACCTTTGTCACACAAGTATCCGGTAACCCGAAGGCCGGTAATTCTGACAAACGCATCGGCATATAATTAATACTATCGATAAATTTCGTACGATTTGCTGATAAGACCATAATTTTTATTCCGTTCAAAATTATAGGAGGTTCTAATCCGGAGTAATTTTCAACAATGTACCGCAGGATAAACTGTGTGTCGAACGATTTCGCATTATGCGCTATACAAATGATTCGAGTAAAATGTTTCGTAGGGCGTGTTACAAATTCGATAAATTGTTTTACAGGATCCTCCCGAAAAACAAATTCGCGTACTCCACACCAGTCGCAGCGCACCGACAAATTATCTATCTCCGCGCACGAATCGCAAATCTGTTGCGCGATGCAGAAAATCGGGACGTGAATTTTTATATCGGTTCCCTCAAGCGATTGATCTTGACGCGTTTCAAAATCGTAAAACACGACTGCCGTTCGTCCCTTTTCCTGCTCATCCTCGTTATTCTGCTCGCTCTCTTTCGTAATTACAGAAGAATCCTCGTCGGACTCAACAGCGAAGGATCTGTCTTCACGAAAGAGAGATGATTTAACGGTTTTTGCGAACTGCAAATTTTACAAAAAGAAACGCCACATTCATGTTTTTTTGTCGCTTTTATAACCCGTTCGTAACCTTCGCAAAGTCGGATGGTACAGACACTCGCCGGAGTTTTTCCGTCATACGACTTTGTCGCGAAATAATGCTCGAAGCATGATATGCAATATCGGATATCGCGAGGAAAGAGGTCATCGCTGCTCAAATAAATGTTCTCGATGTAACAACGTGCCGCCGTGTGATCAGCGCGAAATCGTAGAACTTGTTAGGTGTGAGACTTGCAAATGTTCGTTCTTTGGAAACGCATAATCCTCCTCTACACCTGCCGCTTTTAAATTTAAAATAGGATTATAATGATGTTGACGTTCGTAATATATAATATTTAATTGGTATAAGAGCTCGCGTTCTAGAGAGGCGAGTACCGCAGTTCCGTCGAATAAAGGTCCTCTCGCCGCGTCCGAAAGTGGCAAAATTATAAACAACAATCGCGATGTCGGATGCGACGAGAAAGCGTTGGAAACATTCTATTTCCCGAATCCCGCAACCCTCCGCTGGAATGGTGACGCCAGCCCTCCTCGTCAAATCCTGCGCGAGATCGCATTGTAACGAGGAATTCTGACGTTTTACCGCATTCCATCGCTCGTGAAGTTCCCCCGTTTGCAACGTTCCGCGTTCATGATAAATTTGCGCGGCTACAAGAGAGCGGGGAAAACAAATTATCCGAATTGGAGATTGTTAAAATCGAACGTTTCGCAACGTCTTCCCGTGTAAGTTTATTCGAAACGCGCTCGCAACTTCTGGGTGCCGTGACATTGAAAACGCGTACGTTAAAATTTTGCGCGATATCGAGACCACCGGCGCTTTGCGCTACTGAACTCACAAGACGCTAAATGTCCTCATAAGTTAAGTCGCCGGTCGAAACGATAATCCCACCGGACCGTGCGTTAAATCCTCCGAATCGAATGAAAATCCCACGTAATCATGCGGTTCGGAGATATGCAACGCATAGGTATGAATTTCAGCGAATGCGTTTTCAAGCCAATTATAAAGCTCGACTCCTTCGGGTAGCGGACGTAAACGGAATATCGCCTCCCTTCCTAATATCTCGAAATTTCTAAACCGGCGCGAATTTTCCCCGATTATAAATAATAAATAGTAAATGGTTAAAATTTCTACCTCGTACTTGTTCCCTTTCCTCCTCTTCCTCCTCCTCTGTTTCCTCTTCCATTTGTTCCTCTCTCACCTCCTCCTCCTCCCTTTCTTCGTCATCTGTTTCTTGCTCCTGCTCCTCCTCCTCTTCCTCTTCCAAATTTTCCTGAGCAGGGAGTATTCGGTTTCCTCCACGCTGCGGCTCTTCGATGTTCGCTTCTGCACAAAAGTTACAAAAATTAAAATTTTACTTTATAGAAAATATTTCGATAATGCTTCGAATATTATGTTCGTATTTAATTTAGTAAACGTGCATACATGATATTTTTCGTCGAGATAACCCGCCTTTTAACGTTGCCGTCTCCTTCTTACATAAAGAATAGAGCTGAGGGGAATTCCTATTAAAAAAATTCGATAATTTAAAATTAAATACGAATATAAATCGAAAAATTAAGAAAAAGTTTATATACCAGCAGAAGATGTTTCTCCAATTTCCTCTTCGGCTTCTCGTTCTTCCTCGCGTTCCTCCTCCTCCTCCTCCTCCTCTTCTTCCTCCTCTTCCTTTCCCTCTTCTTCCTCTTTCTGCTCTTCTTCCCGTTCTTCCCCTCCCTCTTCCGAGATTACGGGTGAATACATATGATCGTATTCTAGGAAAAAAGTATATCATAAATTTTTATTCACGATATTAATATTATGCTCTTAATTAATATAATTATTATGTCTTTTAATTAATTTTTTCTCTTTATTAACTTACCAGTACTTACAGGCGAAAACACATATGGATCGGGAGTACTTACTTCCGTATCTGAAAAACAAAGTTGTATTAAGATTTTTATCTTTTACTTTTGTTTTAGAGATTATTTATTTGAAAATGTAAACCTACCAGATGAGAGCTGGATAATTTCTGGAGGCGCCTCCTCTTCCTGCGTTAATTCAACACGTGCCCTTCCTAAAAGCATTTAATATTTTAATCTTAGAAAATTGTAAAAAATTATATTTTTAATATTATTCCTGTCTAGTTTTTTAGTGATATTATTTACACGCTGGTCCTGCTTCTGGCTCTTCCTCCGCGCGTCGCCTCCGAATCTGCGTGAGAGGATACACCAACGCAATAACCCTTTGACGAGCATTTCCTTCTACAATTTATTATTAAAAATTAGCTAAACCGAGTTTGTTATTCGAATTACTTATATAAAAATAATAGTGCGGTGCTTACCATTATGAAAATGCGAGAGGAGATTTTGGATGTGTTCACCCACATCCTCCTCCTCGTGTCCAACTGCACGTCGCGACTCAATTATTTCTCCGGCAATCCGGAGTAACCGCGCGTCGGTACCAAAGTATCATAACTAATACAATACTCTCAATATTGTATCAGAACATTCGCACGAAAAACGTATGAAAAGCAGATAGTTAGCATCGAGCGAAACGTTGGATATTTTAGTTAAAAATTTCGCCGCGTTTATGCGAGTATCCAACATCGATGCTAACTTTATGCTTCTTCTAATTACTTCACTGCTCATTTTTCGCATCTTTATTCGCACAAAATAATTTGAAACTTTTAAAACTCGCGTGACGAAACTGAAGTGAAGCACGAAAGAGTTCAACTCAGAAATAGTTTTAGATAGCGCAAAACGCACTATATATAGAAAATCCTACCTTTTCCGTACGGAAAAGAGACTTATAAAAATTCTAGAACTATTCTGTAGTTTCAGGGAGAAAGGGAGGTAAGAATGTTATCTCAGCCCTAATAATAAACCATTTTTTCTTGAAAATTTGTATTCCTTGTATCTAGATCTTGATCCTTTTTCGATTTCACCTTTTTTTGTTTACTAACGCATAAATGGCGTCAGACATATGTCGCGTCCAAATGAATAGTTATTTAAGTTTGAGGAAAGTTCTCGCTTCTTCAAATTTAACATTTATAAAATATTTCTTACTCGTAATTCTTACTCGTTCTATTGTATATTTCGATAATTTCTTCTTCTTGAAATAGTTTTTGTATGATTTTTTCAATGATTTTTTTAAATTTTTTCATCTAATATCCAAGCATGTTCGAACGTGATCGAACTTGCAATATTTGCTTTATTCGAGAAAATTCTTTCTTTGTTGAAAAAAGAGCCGCGACAAATTATAGTTTACTCGAATGTTTAATAATTTATTTATTTAAAAAATAAAAATTTTTCTCATCTAACATCCAAGACACACGCGTGTTCGAACATGATCGAATCTGTAATAATTCTGTTATTCGAGAAAAGTTTTTCCTTGAAAAAGAGTAGAGACAAAGCGAAGAGATGCGTTTCTTCTAGAATCTTCGGTTTGATTATTATTTATAGAATGTACTTTTTTATTTA
Organism: Pogonomyrmex californicus; assembly: GCA_024349325.1. Taxonomy (NCBI): domain Eukaryota; kingdom Metazoa; phylum Arthropoda; class Insecta; order Hymenoptera; family Formicidae; genus Pogonomyrmex; species Pogonomyrmex californicus. The sequence continues at coordinate 177,481 of JAECZD010000028.1, forward strand.
TTTCGAAGGGAGGGGAGATGCTATATAAGTAGATATTGCTGTACATATCGGTACATTGCTTCATTCGAATATCGACATTCGAAGCATCCACAAAAATATCCCTCCAAGTTTTCGTTTGTTAAAAGTGAATATTTAATCAAAATTCTCTCGTTAAGTAATATGGCCAGACCACAAGAAGCTGCGAATCCCGCTAAAGTAAAAAATATTCGCAAGATATTCAAGAATTCTGTGCAAAATGTGCAACAAAATTTGTTGCTTTCTACGACGTACCCTCTCAATACCTCTCATATGAAGAAATTACACGTGGGATTATAATTATCTAAGGAGAATATCTTCGAGCCTGTCGTCAAATTGAGTGGTAATTCTGCAGAAGGAATCAGCTTTGATCCAGACACGTGGCAGCAATTTCAAGAGAGTATTCGGGACATGAACGCGTATTTTAATGGAATCAACAAAAGCAAAGTAAATCCTATCACATTTGCAAACATATTCATTAACTTCACCTCTGCCTACGGAGCGAAAGCTGTATTGGTGACGTATAAGGAAAATGAAAATTTTCCTAAAGAAAGCAGTACTAGAAATACGCAAGCAGACTCGAAAGCGGAGGAACAACCACCGTCCAAAAAAAGGAAAACTTACTCCGTCGCAGTTGTAATGCAGCAAGCTACTTTTCAAGGAATGGAAAATATCATCAAATGTGTCGATGCTCGTATAAACCAGCTAGCATCTGTCATCGATACTGTTAATGAGTACGCACATTATTTGATCAAGGAGATAGAACTATGTCTACCTAACAATTACGTCGACGCCGATATCATCAAACTCACTCTCCGAGACAACCAAAAGGATATCGAAGTTGCTGTGAGAATGCAAATAAATAATTTACCATTTTTGGATACATATTTTAATATTGTATTTTTAGAATTAATTACACTAAAATTTAAAGAAATTACTAATATAATTTTAATGAATCGAGAGTTATAATTTTTATATAATAACTGAATAATGTATTTAATTTTTTAACAAAACATTCATATATGTGAAAAATAATAAATTTAGCTTATACCTGATAACATAAATTCAAATTTACATCGTTTCTTTATCTTTCCCTTTATCCTAAATTTTTCACAACTCCTTTCCTTTTTTTTGAAAGTCATTTACGTTGACCTGCACGAACGTGTTTTCCTATTGTCTCCTAGTATCTCTATGCTTTCCTGACATGTCTCTCTCTCTCTCTCTCTTTTATCCTTCAGTATTCTTGCAAAATTATCATCGCGTCGAAAGAAAATTTTTTCAACCTACGTTTGTCATAGGATAAGAGCCTCGTATAACTCCAAATTCGTCGTCGTCGTCGTCGTCGTCAGAAACTCTAGTGCGAACCTGGCCGTTCCTGTTTTCCTTCCCCAAATACCATACAACTCGATAAATAACTCTAACGGTTATTACACTTCGAAAATCTCTCGTCTTCAAAACGTTTATTCATTTCCTCCATACAAAAAATGTCAACCAACTCGAGAAATTTATTTAAATTCGTTAGCTATGAGGCGCCGAGAAATCTTCCGTCCTAGAAAACGTGATTCATCATAGCCCATATACACGTAATAAAAATTCGTAAAAAATCAATTTTCTTTTCCTCGCTTCATCCCTCGTGTAAAAACCGCATTCCATTCTCGTCAAGTGTATTCCCTTCACACACTCTCCATCTTTCTTTTTTGTAGACGTTATTTTGTTTTCGGATCCCGAACAGTCCCAGATACTTTCTCCCCCTTTCCCTTCTTTTTCGTCTGGTATTTCGACAACCAATCACACACATGGGGCACTATGAGCAGAGCCAATCACGCGCTTTGGCAGCTTTGGCTTCAGCCAATCAGAACGGCCCCACTAATTACATAATTATCACCTGCCACGCCCACCGACCAATCAGAACGCTCCATTCCCACGCTTCATTTCATGTGACTGACAGTTTTTTGACAGCGGGAGGCCACGCCCCTGGCGCTAGTGGGGAAGTGGTGGGGGTTTGTTTTGACGGGCCATGGCTGCTCACATACTACTCGCGTTGTAATAAAATAGAACCAAAACCATATTTAGACGCATCAGTGTGCAACTCGGTACTGTCGTGTCAGTCTTATATAATCTTAAAACGGGCTTGCTCGCTAATGCTATTTTCAACTCACTAAACGCATTTCTTTCTTTTTCCTCAAAATAAAATGTAGAATCCTTTTTCAATAAATTTGTCAAGTCGCGCGATTAATGAATAATTATATATAAACTTTCGAAAATAGTCAGATAAACCCAGAAAGCTCTGAACTTGCCTGATATTTTTTAGCTCGACAAATCTCATAACCGTATCCGTCTTAGTTTCCGATAATCGCACGCTACCAGATTCGATTATATGTCCTAGAACTTCAACTCTCGCTTTCAAGAAATGACATTTATTCCAATTAATTAATAACTGACTCGTCCTCTCAAACACTCGATCAAGCTTCTGCAATGCATCTTCGTAATCTCTAGCCGGCACGATTAGATTCATATATGTCAATACTATCCCGCTATTAATTAAATCTTTAAAGACTACGTTAATGAATCTCTGAAAAACCGCTGGCGAATTGCACAAGCCAAACGGCATTTTCAGAAACTCATACTATCCATGGGGTATTATAAACGTCGTATATTTCCAGTTATCCACCTCGACAAAAATCCGTTCTCAAGATCCAGGATAGTAAATATTCTAGCATCTTGAGCTCCAGCTGGTCATCGATTAACGGCAATAGATAACGATATCTTTTACAATCCCGCGATTTAATTGCCGATAATCCACGCACAATCTATACGCGCCGCTCTTTTTCGCACCAATACCACGGGACTCGCATACTTCGACAATGACGGCCGCACAATGCCGTCGCGCATCCATTCGTCTACCTGCCGCCTAACGATTTCTTTTTCTTACTCAGTCTCCTAACTTGCTGATATATGAACTCATCGTCTTTAAGTATCAGCTTCATTTTAACGTCTATCTCACGCATTTTGTTTGGTTCGTAATTCCTGACCATGCTCTCTAGCAATTATTTCTGTAATTATTATCGAGATGTGAAATATTTAATTTATCGGTTTTATCCATACAATCTATTTGAAAGATTTCCAATAAAAAAAAGTTTTCTTTAGACTTAGAGATTGTAATTTTACCCGTCTTTATCGAGACTTCTACCGTCTTTAAAAAATCAGCACCAATTATTAGATCATGACGCATGAGCGTATCAGAAACTACCCGAACCTTAATAAAGTAAACGTTATCGTCAACGTACATATTCGTATTAAATTCGCCCAATGTTCAATTATCGACAGAGCCTATTTCGCGAAAAGAAATTTTATTTTCTCTTAACCGTAGAGCATTCAATTTAGCGTAACAATCCGCATGCATTAAACATATATCGCTACCGATATCATCATCGGTGATCACCGGTATCATCGCTCATACATGATCATTTATGCACACATCGACATAATATTTTTCATCGCAACGCTCGCTTACAGCTCCGTACAGCCACTCTTAGCAGCAATCTTTTTGCTACATCTGGCCGCCACGTGTCCACGCTCGTTGCATCGAAAACACCTCACTCCATTCTCCTTAGCGGGACAGTTCGCGCTCAAATGATCCTGCATTCCGCAACGATAGCACCGCTTCGCCCAATTCTCTCTTTCTCCACTACGTCACTGCCTCGTCCCTCTGCCGAACTTCGCAGTAGATGAACCGATTGTCTCCCAGATCTAAGGGTAATTTATTCGAATGCCTCCAATAAAGACGCTATTGTCGTAAATTTTTATATTCGCGCTTGATCTTGCAAATTAAGGTCAATTATCTCGTCTATTATGTAATCTATTAGATCGCCTTCGTCTATGGATATTAGCCAAAATGATTTTGTCATGCATATATGAGTTAAAAGTTTCGCCCTCTTCCAGACTCACGCCTCGAATTCTCGCTTCCGTACCAACTTATTTGGGCAATGATTAAACATGGCTGTCATCTCTGTGAAAAATTTGTCCATCGGCATTTCAATAAATCTAGGTTTAAAGCGAAACCACTCCGCCGCTTTGCCCTTGAGTCTCAACCCTATCAAAATCTTCATCAAATTGTCCGGCAACTTGTATGTCGTTCCGAGAAGCTGCACTTGCTTTTCCCACGTCTCGCATGAATCACTGACTCCATCGAAATAGCCAACAATTTCGCGATAGCCGCTATGCTTGCTCGGAGCGTCGTCTCAACCATCATCTGTGGCTCGTCGTGCCGTCACCCGATCCATCGCCATCTCCGTCATCGCACCTCGCTTGATCACAGATCTCTGTCCCCGTCGAAGAAGCTCCAGCTCCAGCCTCGTCACCGCCAGTTCTCGCTTCAAAAGCTCCTTGTCTCTCTTCATCACGTCCACCTTTCGCCGCGACAACTCTGCCGTACGTGCACTCATCGTGGACATCTCGATAGCATCCTGTCCCAAATCTCGTTTCGCATCATCCAACGAATCATGCACATCGTTGGAATGAGCATGAAGTCAACCCGTGGGATCGGTCTCCAAACGACGGATCAACTCAGTCTTCGATCCCGTCGCACTAACACCGAGCATCTTCAGCTTCTCTTTTAACTCCAGCATTGTGAAGCTAGACGGATCCTTCGTAAGACTCATGTGCCTTTTCACTAACTCACAAAACAATCGATCTGCACCTGACTTTGCTGCACTTCGGGCCGATTACCGATTTACGCAATACTCGATTATATATATTTTTTTAATATTGACTCGAATCAATCCCGACTGAGCCTCCAAAAATGTAAGAAGTAGGAAAACTATCGCCAATCACAGAAAGACACGAGCTTGATTATGAGACGATCACGCGATGATCGCAAGAACAATACATGATCAGCTGTTTTCGATCAGCTGCTTCGCGATATAAACACGCTCGTCACGTCCTTGCGAAATTCAAATCATAAGCGATATTAATAATACTTGGGAAACGATATTTATATTCACAGATTCTTTACAGTTATATTTAATTTCCTACATATATACAGTATGGAATGCCAGACGGTGGCGGAAAGAATATTGTGCAAAAGTCTGATTTATTAAAGTATCTTTTATACATGATTTAAAAATACGTCTGTACACGTCAATGTCTGTCGGTCGAATCTTCCGTCCGTCATTCCGTATCAGTTCTCTTCCCTATACTTTTCTCCTTCGAGATTATTCTTCAATAACAAATATCTTAATTTTTACAAACAAATAGAATTTCGAAGAAGAACCTGTTTGCTATTATTATTTGTCTCTTGTTTATTATCTTGATTGTTAAACGTTTCAAATTATGTTTTCCAACCCGCAAGAATTCAGTCTTACAAAGACTTGAAAATAACGATCATAGAATATATGTTTAGTTTCGAATAATACAAAAAGAAATTATTACAAGAAAACATAGAAAATAAATCTATTCTGTTTAGCTCATATCGGATATGAATACATGCAACGTCTTCATATTTACGTATTTAGTGTGATTCTCTGAGATAATTCGGCGAAATCCAAATATTGCCGAAAAAATATAGCCATGAGGATCATGACGATATAATCGCCACAACATAAATCAAATATTAATATAATATAAAATCTTTGTAATAAGAAAAGATAACTTCATAAAACTTTCAAGCATTTGTAAGACATTAAACAATAAGTATAAATTTAAAAACAGATATGTAATGTTTATATATTATTAATTACTATGCATTAGCGTCCGACTTTCTAATTTATAAATTTTCTACAAATTTTGAAAGATATTTATTAGAAAAATAAATCGGAAAAATAAATGGAGACCGACTGGATCTGAACTCGGATCCCTCATCTAATATCAAGACACTTAGTCTGCACGACGGCTTCTCTATGTTAGCTGTTTATATTCCAAATCTGTTTCATGACCACTTACGGTCGTCTATTTCTTACAATTTAATGTTTAATGAATACTCCCAGAGAACATTATGATGTTAAATATTATAAAACGTCTTATTAAGGGTCGGCAGGAGACACCGTAAAGATTTCTCACGGCCAGCTGCGAATTACAGATTCACTAAAGTATTATTATGGTTAAAATATAAAGAAAATCATGTAAAAATCATGATATTTGTAATCAGTAGAATCATTAGCAAATCGCTAGATAGAGCCATTTTTTGAAAAAAAGATCGAAATAAAATTTAACATAACGTGCAGATCGTGTAGTTCTTCGCGGATCAGGTGCAGTTAGCCTACTTTATTTATTATAAATTTTTGAGAGTCAAAACGTAAAGTCCGGCTCTATAGCGACCTGCATAGTTATAATATATAAGAAATATTTTAAAAAAAGCTTTCATTAAGCAATATAACTTCTCCAAAGAGAAGAAAAACGTTTTAGCAAATATTACTAGATTTATATGGGGAAATTTCAGTGGTAACATACTGATAGCTTGACAAAAAAAGATTATATGATTGTGCGTTCTTGTCTCGCTTATACTTTGTATATGTGTGATATCCGTGTAATATATATACCAATATATTGCGTACATGGATACGACTATAAAAAGAAAATGTGACACAAAAAGAGGCTATCAGTCTATCTTTGTTCCATATATGAGGAAACAAGGATAGTAATAATTATTACCTGATATCATTCAACAATTGTATACATAATAAATCGCATTATGAAATTATTGAATTACAAGATATATAAGAATAAATATATTAAAATAAAAAACAAATTATATAAATAATAAAAATATATACATATATATTTTATTTATTTTAAAAAATTTTTAATATTGTAAGATTTCTCGTGGAACACTGAATATGTAAGCGGTCATCACGCGCGATATCGGCACTCACGGCGCTCGTGGGGCATACGTCATGCTAGTGCGGGTCAGGTGACCCGGAGAAAAGAAGAAACGGAGCACGACTCCGTGATGGCGTGCTGAGGCTCCTCGTGGGGCACTTAATACTCGGAATCAGAGAGAGCAAGTCAATTTGTAGAGCCAATTCGTGAAGTCGTTAATAGCTTAAACCGCGAGGAAATACTCCCGAGAAGCAGTTATCGTCGGGGTATTCGCGCAGCGGTCGGTGTCTTTATAGTTATCGGTTGTGAGAGCGCAACTAACGGTGTTTACTTGTATTTTCCGTATGTGTGTGTGTGTGTGTGTGTGTGTGAAGAATCGAATAAAGACATTGTTTTTTTTTGTAATAAACGAACATTTTACTCGTAACGAAACCATCCTGATCCAGGTCTCATCATCCTGATCCTGGCCTGTAAGATCCTGACCTTATAGCCTTAAATTCAGAAGTAGGATTCGGCTCGCGATTTCCTCGCGAATACGCGTTCGGTGGCACGTGGTACGGCCATTTTCGGACAGTCGTGAAACTTTTTCACTTGTCGTGCTAATTTCTCCGAGGGACAGAAGAATCCTGGAAGTCATGTCCCTGGAGCAGCTTCAAGAGGAAGCGAGAAGGTACCAGATCATGGCATTGGATGATCAGTACGCATTAATTGTAGCTCTAGTAGAGCATTTTAAAAAGAACAGTCCCGTGGATCTCATAAGACCAAGGTCTGCTCCGCCTATAGTAGACGAAGCATTTACAGCGCCTGTGAATACCGCTCCGATGACGTGAGCACAGAATTCCAAGAGGAAACTCAGTGAAGAATTAGCGGCTGCCGTTTCCGCAGTTACAGAACCTATGCTGCGGATACAGCAACAGCTACAGCAGCAGCTTTATCAAAGCGAATAGATTCAACATCAACTGCTGCAGGGTCAACAGGCACAGCAGAATCTGTTGCAACAAATGGCCACAGCCTTTGCGAGGCTCCTGCTACAAAACGAAATGCCGGCTCTCACATCGGAAGAACCTACGGCGAACGAAGTAAACGTTATGTCTCGTAGCCAGGGATTCTCGGAGCGAACGGCTGCGGATGGCATGGCAATTCACTCGAACTCGGTAATGTTAGTGGCGTCACAAATCCCTGTGGAATTCGGTGGAGAAGAGGAAGAAAACGTTACATTCTGGGTGAGTCGCATAGATAAAATAGCACAAGTGTATCGGGCCTCAGATGAGGTAACTTTATTGGCTGCTACATCCAAGTTGGTTAATTCAGCGAAGAGTTGGTATGAGACACAATCCGGTATATTGTGGAGAGCTGGAGCAATCTGAAATAAGAAATAATGATTATTTGATAGTAGGATGCCCTATAAAAACTTGAGACCAGAAGGTGGCAACATTCGAAAGAAACGTTCCGTCAATACGCCTTGAATAAGATGGCGATAGCACACTATCTAAATTTCAATCAAACTGAACTAATTGATGTGCTATGTAGAGGCATAATGTTGAATTCTCTGCGAGCGATCGCTCTGGCACTCAAGTCATTGACAGTGGATCAATTTCTGAGCGAAATGAAGCACATAACCGAAAGAATCAAAGACCTGCAAAATAGGAACAAACCGCATTCCCGCGGAACAAGGCACGTGCAGCACAAAACCAGCGGAGGTCAAAGTAGCGCTCAACCGAAGGACAAGCGAAGACTAATACGGATAGAGAGATATTATCACTGCAGGGAGCATAGAATTGCTGTTTGTCCAAAATTAGTAAGGAGGAAATGTACCGGCATCCCATCGCAGCATTCAGCCTAACCCATGGTAGCAGCGATGGTGGAATCGGCCAACGAGGAGTCAACCGGTGAGTCCATCGTGGGGCGATGACTGAAGCACCGTCGGAAACGGAAAAGATACGTAAACCATTAATTAATATAACGTATATTAACGGAAATAATTGTAAATTACAAGCACTTGTAGATACCGGTAGTCAAGTATCGGTAATTGCGTTCAACCATTTCAGTCACTTTATGAACAGATCATTTTTAACATTAGAAGTCGCGGATAGAAAGATAAAAACAGCCAATAACTCGGAAATGGATATTATCAGTAAAACCGACTTAATGATTAAATTCGAGGGTATACCCGACAGAGAATTCTTATTTACTTTTTACGTATCCGCTTCCGAACTACCAGGAGTAGATCTTATCATCGGGGGCGATTTCCTGGAAAAAGAAAAGTTTAGATTAATTTATGATCCGGCAAATAAAAATGATCGGCAAATAACGCAATTACTGTTACCAACGGAAGCGTGCTGCGCGAACACAGATGCAGAATCAAGTATCGAGGGATTGCGAGATAGATTTTGATAACGTGGTTAAACAACGATTGTTAAAGTTACTGACGGATTGTGAAAATTTGGACTTACCTATCGTTGAGGACGATTATTGCGTCAAAGTTGTTCTAAGGGATGATTCCACATACGCCTATGCTCCTCGCAAACTTGCGTTGCATGAACGCAAGCAAATTCGCGAGATCACGAATGATCTGCTCACGCGAGGAATTATCCAGCCAAATCGCTCCCCGTATTGCGCGAGAATAATACTTGTGAAAAAAAAGAACGGTAGTATAAGATTGTGTATGAATTTGCGTCCACTAAATGCAAGGATACAAAAACAGAAATATCCGTTTCCCCTAAGAGAGGATTGCCTCGCGCGTTTAAGCAATAAAACCGTGTTCACTCTACTCGATCTAAAAAACGGATTCCACCAAATCAAGATCCATCCAGATTCGTCGAAGTATTTTTCGTTTGCTACGCCCGATGGACAATTTGAATACGTGCGCCTACCGTTTGATTTCTCAGAATCGCCGGCTGAATTCCAACGTAGAATTGTTCAGATCTTGCAACCGCTTATCTGCCGAGACAAGGTAATTGTCTGTATCGACGATATATTAATTCCGTCCGAAACGGTAGAGGACAACCTAAAAACATTAAAAGAAGTATTGATATTACTAAAAGTTTACAGGTTTGAACTAAATTATAATAAATGCTTTTACGACAAAGAATAGAGTATCTGGGATATATTATTTCGAGTAGTACAATCACAATGAGTCCGCGACATACGCAATCTATACGCGATTTTCCGCGACCTAAAACAGTCATTCAACTCCAATGTTTTCTGGGGCTAACCAACTATTTCAGAAAGTTTATCAAGGACTACACGATCAAAGCAAGACCATTACAAAACTTACTTAAAAAAAATCAGTAGAATTTAACTTTGATGAAGGATGTGTTGAAGCGTTTGAACAACTTAAAAAAGATCTTATTTTTTATCCGGTACTGTGCTTGTATAATTCGACGGCAGCCACAGACTTGCATATCGATACAAGTGTAGACGGCCTGGGAGCAATCTTGCTGCAATCGCAATCAGATGGAAAGTGGTCCCCAGTCGCATATTTCAGTCAAACCTTAAATAAAGCAGAGAAGAATTACCACTCGTTTGAATTAGAAATGCTCGCAATAGTACGCGCGATAGAAAGATTCCACATGTATCTATACGGGTTAGATTTTACAATTGTGACGGATTGCAACGCGTTAGTGCGTACGATTAATAAAGCTAATTTGAATCCGAGAATTGCCTGTTGGACCTTAATGTTGCAAAACTATAAATTTAATTTAATTCACCGGGTAAAAAGATGGAGCATGTAGATGCGTTAAGTAGACAAATCATGTATTTGGAATCATTGTCCTTAGGAACAAGAACTAGAGTTCCGTCAATTGCAAGATCACCGCTTGCAAGAAATAGCGCATAACCTGGAATATAACGATAACGATAAATTTGAGTTAATTCAGGGTCTAGTATATAAGAAAGGAAAAGACCGCACGTGATTCGCCGTTCCCGAAGCCATGATGAACGCTATTATACGCGTTCATCACGATGACGTGGCTCATTGCGGAGTCGAAAAAACGTATCAAGACATCAGCGGAACATACTGGTTTCCGTCGATGCGAAAGCGAATAAAGAATTACATAGACAATTGTATTACTTGCCTAATAGCGAATAGTTCTGCCCACCGATTCGAAGGGCAATCATTGGCGCAGGATTCACCGACGTCGCCATACGACACGTTGCACATTGATCATTTCGGCCCACTCAAAACTACGCATGAAGGTTATAAGTATGCTTGGTGATGGTCGATGCATTTACTCGTTACATATGGCTCTTTCCCGCCAAATCCACGAGCTCGAAAGAATCATGTTCCAGTTTGGAAACCCTATTTGATATTATGGGTTTTCCAAGGGAAATAGTTACCGATCGTGGAACTGCGTTCACGTCGGAGCAATTTCAGTCATTCGTTAATAGTGCTAAAATTAAATTGCGAAAAGTAGCCGTGGCTTCGCCTTGGGCCAACGGAACAATAGAAAGAGTAAATCGCTTCTTAAAAAGCTCGCTAAGGTAATAAATTCGCCTGAATCTTGGAAAAAATATTTAAGCACGGTTCAATATACTATTAACAACACTTATAACTCGGCGATAAAAGCATCGCCTTCAAATGTTCTTTTCGGTTTTGATCAACGAAATCATGAAGACCATAGTCTAAAAATATTGATAGAAGACATAGCAAAAACGTTAGTCGATCCGGTAGACAAAAGAGAAATGTCGAGAAATGTGGCGATCGAAGCTTCAGAAAAACTGCGTAAATACAACCGCTTATATTACGACAAACATCATAGAAAGTCCTTGAAGTATAAAGAAGATCCTTGTAAGAGATTTACAGCGGAAAGTAGGAACCAACAATAAACTTAAACCGAATTATAAAGGTCTCTACACGATCGCCAAAGTTCTCGACCATAATAGATTCGTTGTAAAAGACATTCCGGAATTCAGCATAACGCAAAAACCTTACAATACGATTCAGTCCCCGGACAAAATTAAATCGTGGATAAAACCAATAGAAATGATAAAATAATTGATAGTATATCTTATTGTGTTTTTGAATATCTGATTGTAAATAAAGTTAGAAATATGTATTAGAAAATAAGTGCTAGCTGTAAGATTTGCGAATTATTATAAATTGTTGCTAATAAATGTATGTGAAACATTCGGAGTCAAATGTGTTGTCAGAATAGTCGAAGCTGTAAGGTTTCTCGTGAAACACCGAGTATGTTAGCGGTCATCACGCGCGATATCGGCGCTCGCAGCGCTCACGTGAGGCACACGTCATGCTAGCGTCAGGTGACCTAGAGAAAAGAGGAAACGGAGCATGACTCCATGATGGCGTGCTGAGGCTCCTCGAGGAACACTTAATACTCGGAGTCAGAGAGAATAAGTCAATTTGTAGAGCCAATTCGTGAAATCGTTAATAGCTTAAACCGAACGCGGAGAAATACTCTCGAGAAGCAGTTATCGTCGGGGTATTCGCGCGGTGATCGACGTCTTTATAGTTATCGGTTGTGAGAGCGCAACCAACGGTGTTCACTTGTGTGTGTGCGTGCGTGCGTGCGTGCGTGCGTGCGTGCGTGCGTGCGTGCGTGCGTGCGTGCGTGCGTGCGTGCGTGTGTGAAGACTCGAATAAAGACATTGTTTTTTTTTGTAATAAACGAACATTTTACTCGTAATGAATAAATGCCTCATCATCCTGATCCTGGCCTGTAAGATCCTGACCTTATATATTTATTTATATTTATAATTCTCTAATTAATATAAACATGATGTATCACATATACCCCAGCAAACACTAAGTTGCATGTAATATAAATGTTGTAATTATAATTTTCTACTCAGCAATTTAATTGTTATATAATAGCAACCAAGATCCTTACCGAGAAATGGGCTATGTTTCTTGTTGTTGTTTATAAACATCTTATATTATGTCAATACTTATTGTTTATACAAGATTATTCTTTTCTACCTTTTACATCAAAATATCTCGAAAAATATAGAAGATACGGAAAAACGTTCACATTTCAGATAAAAGTTGTAGGATTTGTAGGATCAAGATCTTGATCCTGACATCAAAAGTGCCGACAGAGAGAGTTGCGCTACTGTATATATTGTGCTGTAGCTATACTAATAGAGCGTACTAAAATTCAAACCGCAATATATCGAATGATTTTATCATGCATTAGTTGAAGTACTACACATATTTCAAGGCGAAATTCGAAAGGACTATTTTTGATATTTCCCTTGTTATAAAATAATGATATAATCCAATTTCATATTTAATATTTGATAATGTCGATTTGTCAAACATCTGGCAACGTTGCTAGATTACTGTAGGTATTGCAGTACTGATGATCGTTACCGACAGTGGTTATCTACTCAGTAAAAATCGTAGCTGAGCTGAAATTCATGCCTAGCGCCACGAGTAAGAAAAATCGAAAGCTATAAGCGAGCATTTCACATTATTTGGCTCCGTAAAGTTTCTTACATCGTTTATCGTTGTAGTTTTCCCTTAAAAATATTATATTTTCGTATTCTTAAAAGTTGTAAAATATACCAAGTGAGCTATAACAATGTTACTGTGTAAAAATTGATATATTTAATGTGAAAACTCAGCTGTCAGAAACCGCCGTAACAGCTGAAAAATATGTGATATTTCAAGAGTTGTTTTATATTTTTTGGATGACATGTCGGACAGATATCTTAGTTTCTGGTATATTTTACAACTTTTAAGAATACGAAAATATAACTTAACCTCATTACAATATATCTGAATAAAGTTTTCCATATTTTTCATTTTTAAAGTTAAAAATAGGGATTTCGTTAAAAAAAAAATCGATTTTATCTTGAAATGACCTTGAAATTGGACCTTAAAATCAAGATCAAGGATACCATTGTTTGTTCTCCTACAAATCCTTCTGTTTCCACCATTTTTCTCTATCTCTCACTTTGCGATTTATTCGCCTAGGGCGATTAAAATGAAACATCCTGCATATTCATATCGCGCACACACATACTAACTAAAAACAAATTTTTAGAATATTCTAATTATAATAATGAAAGATATCTATTAGATTCGGAAAAAATTAACGGAGACCGACTGGATTTGAACTCGGGATCCCTCGTCTACCAATCCGACACTTAGTCTGCACGACCATGATGGCTCCTCTCTATTAGCTGTTTATATTCCGAATCTCTTTCATGACCGCTTACGGTCGTTTAATTCTTACAATAAGTATCTAAGCTTAATTATAAGAACTCTACGTCATTTCTTTCTATAAGCTACTAGTAGCAATAATTTTGTAAGTATAAACTGCAGAGAACTTTTATATAAAGCACATATCTTCATTAAGTACAGCTCTCGAGATGGTAGGAAATGGTAAAAAAGATCTAAATTATAAAAATTTTTCTCGTTCTTGATATGAAACTTATATGCTAGATATGTATTAATGCAACTTTAATTGTGGATTTCCAAATCTATACAGTTAATAAAAAATGAGAACAATATAAAAATTAAAATTACAAAATTACTACATTTGTTAGTATAGACAAGTTCAGCATCTCTTTAAAGAATTATACATTTGATCAGTTAAGAAAATTGTATCTCTTTACATTATTATTGTTAAAATAAATGTGTAATAGATAAATTTCGAGTTCTTTTTGATAAAACCTCGCTAGTCATTTCTGATTTTGTAGCAATAAGATCGCACGAGGATCGATTCCAAGTAAAAAGGATTAATTCTTGATTCAAATTAATGGACCGACATTCGCACTACTCATAGAGATATAGCGTTTTGTATAGGACGTTGATTCTCAATACGAAGCAATGAAAGGTGCGAGCGACTTATTTATAATTCTCTTCTCTTAAGCTGCGAGAAAAATCTGCGTCCTTTCTGATCCGAATCTTTTATTCAGAATAAAACAGAATAATCTTGGATCCTCTAGATATAACAGATAAAAGGGATAATAAATTATTTGAAGTTTAAATAACAAATCTTATTAATATTTATATTTAAATATATTCATTATTGAAACCACAGTGCATTCAAATATTGAAGAGATATTTCTTCTTGTAATTATAATATTGCGAATAGCTGTCATTTACATATGCTTACATACACATGCTTATACACATATATAATCGCATTCATCCAATACAAGTACGTTTTCATTTTTCATTAATATAAAATCATAAACGACATAAAATATATCTTCCAATATCAATCGTAAGTGAATTAGGTATCAAGAATATTATCATTAATAGTAACTAATAATAACGTCACTTCATAATTGATTACACAATTATACTATCAATCATAGTTCGGAGAAGATTATACTTCTTTTAACATAATATATTATTAAAGATCAAACGCGTTGTACGTTGCATACTTATACAAAAATAATTCAGTTCCTAGTATATCATTTTGAAATTGAAATATTTTAATAGATTGACAAATTACAAGTTCCTAAATAATGAATAAACTAAAATCATACTAAGTCCAATATTAGAAAAAAGTGTTGATTTAAAATAAATCTAAAATATATAATATTAATTCTTTTCGTCAACGATATTTATCAACATAATATTTTATGTATAAGAATTGGTAAGTTCTGAGACAATCAAATATCGCACAAATAATGTATTTTAGGAAAAAATATTTCAGATAAAGTTCTATGAGAGAAAGATAAATAATGATAAAATAAATTTTTTTTTAATCAGTTTACAATATGTAATTATATTCTTTTTTTAAATATTATGTGATTACTTGGCACTTGACAATTAATTCATCACATTAGTAAAATAAAAATATTAAGGTATCATTATCAAAAAATGAATAGTTTACGAAATATTTTTTATGTCATGTCAAAATATGCCAGAAAAACATAAAATATCTGATAAGCTATTTTTTTTATAACTTTAATACTTTTATATGTAAAATAACTAACATGGAATCATATTTATGGTATTGTGATTTTTTTTATTCATTTTACGTCTCATTTCCTAAATTTTCTATATGTTTGTTTTTCTCTTGATACATACTTCCAATCTTTTTGTTTAATTCATATTTATAAGCTATTTTGCGATTATTGATACTTATAGATGATTATGACACTATGATTGGAATTTTCCTCAAAAGATAGAAAATCATTATAATGACTTTAATAATTTCATATTTTGAAATAAGAAATATAATAAATTATAATAAATCTTGTTCTGAAGGAAAAATTATAAAATTTTAAAAATAAACTTCCCATGGGTAAAGAACAAGCTTTGTACAAAATGCACCGAGAAAAACAAAGATTTATCGAGAAATTAAAATTTATCGAGAGTTCTTTTCTTTAACAAAAAAGTTCTGTTCTTTTCTTCCATTCTATGTATAAAACAACTTGTATATATCTCACTTAATCGATACAGTGAATCACATTTTCAATTGACTAAAGTAATATTTCATTATTAAATTTTATTACAAAGCTCTATCAATTGATAAAACACACAATTTAACAGACAAAAGTATTGTTAATAAAAAGTATTGTTAATAAAGTATTGTTAATAAAGTATCATTAATTTGCAGTAATTTCTAATTGAATTTATTAAATTTTTATCAGATATATTCTCAAAAAGTAACAATTTAGGCACACGAAAAATTCTGATTATCAAAATGATTCACACATATACAAGAGAAATAGGATATTTAACAATGATCTTTCACATCTTTAAATTTCACGCTTTTTTGCTAGATTTCTTAATTAGAAGTTTTTTGTCATATGAAATTGAAAGCGCGATATTTTAACAAGCATCGATTACGCATAAAAAATAACTTTTCATCTAAGCATTCATTATCTAAACATATAGTTTCTACTCGACGTGCTTCTTATAGAAATAAATTTTTTTTTTGTTTCTTTCTTACTAATTATTCACAACTTACAATCACTCTCGTCGCTCCGTAAGTATTGTATGTACAATATTCTTTTCTAGTTTCTTTAAATAGTAAAAAGCTGTATCTATAGTTTATATACGCGTGATTATATATACAACTTCCAAATCTAATTGCGCCGAATAATATATTCGCTGTTCGTTATTTCAAAGAATATTGTATGAATATATACTATGTCCATACGAAATTCGATTATAATTTCATTTAAATTTCAGCTTAATTGATATATGTCGCTTTCAATTAATGTCCTTGCCTGATGTAATAATAATTGCACCAAATTAATTTATTTCAATTTATATAATCATTTATATAAACAATTGTGACTTATTTTTATATCGTGCGAGGGATGTTTTTTCTATTTTTTTAAAGTGAATTGAATTGAATTTTCGAAATTAAACTTTTTTAAAATATCATTACTTATTATGTTTTTATTATTATATTATTTTTATTATTTTATTTCAATCAAATTTTAAATATTAGTACTAACAATTAATATTTTCATAAGAATTTAAGAAGGGCTACTGGTGAAATTGATTGTAATATTTTTTTCGCATGTAAAAATTGATATTTCCCAATAATAAAATATATCTTGAAATATAATTGCTAATAATATATATCAATTGAAAATTTATATCAATTATAACAAATTTATGAAAATTTATACAAATTATAACAAATTTATGAATTGATGAGCGAAATATTTGTATATTCAACCAGTCTTTTTATCGATCATGATATACACAATTACATCGTAGTCTATCTTGAAAGCAGCTCACAAACTCTAAATATTTTTAACGCAGTACGATATTTTATAATAATCAATAGTAATGACAACAGATAGTACAATCACGTTAGATTGCTGCTTACTTTTTTTGCTTACATTTAAATGCTAATGTGATTGTACTAAGACAAAAAATGCAGTTCAATCAAAAGGTAGATCTATTTTTCGATGGAATCTTTTCAATGTCTTTCTGGGCATCGCTGGCAATCGGAAGTGTCTTGTATGAGCTTTTCAAAATAAGAATCAAATTCATGCGAGATATAAAAAAGAGAAAACTTATTGTCATAAATTTGGCACAGGAGCTAGTGCTGTGTGTTAACGCATCTGTGTATATTTTCCAAAACACTTCAGTAGACAGTACATGCTTAAAAATTTTATCGCAGTAATAACAATGAGCTGACTATTGAGCGCGAAATTTTCATTTTGCACTCTTCTTTGTTTTTATTCATTTAAATGTACATACATATTCTATACATATACACACTATATATACACCACATAGATGTACAGAGTAACCATTGTTAAGAGGTAACCATTGCTAAAATTACTTTAATAACTTATATCTCAACCGATATAAATCTAGTACAGAATACATTACAGAAATACATAAATATTGACATTTTCGGTTATCGAGTGAGACCTTAGATCTAATAATACTTTTTGTGAATATATATACATTCTATTTTTTAACTATAAGCCAATTGTTATTAGACTGTGTTTTAAGAAACAGTTTTATGCTAAAACTGGAATTATAATGTCACATTAAATTAATAATCAAGTTATTAACAATGCTGATAAATACGTTGTAAATTTACAAAAAATTTATTAAAAATTCTAATCTATCACTCTAAGTAGAGATTGAATCTCAGCTAAAGTTCGATCCTCAATTAAAATTCGTATATCTGAGATAATCTGAGATATTTCAAAGTCTCTTATAAAATATGTAAAAATTATGAAGTTAAAAAGTAAATTAAAGATTGATAAGATGGAAGAAAAGATATTAAAATGTTAATTTCAAATATATTTTTGGTAAGTTATTCCTTTATATAATCTTTTGTCTTTCTGATATCGAAATCAATCGATTAATTTAAATTATTTCTTTATCAATAATGTCAAGATCTTTCATAAGTAAATAAGAAAATAAATAAAATATTATTATACTAAATAACTACTAAAAATAAATAATAGAAAACTGCATCTTATATATCATTTTTGTTAGATAAAACGGTTGTTAGAGATAATGTAAGATCGTTGATTTTTATTAGATATTTTTTTATAAACGCAGGAATAAAATAAAAATATAGATTTTAAATACGTCCTAAGACATTCCCACAGGATCCTGAAATGAAATCATCATCAATTGAAAGGGATGGAGATATCTTAATTTTAGCAACTTTACCTTGTAACTCTGTACGATTCGCCGCTTCGAGAATGACGAGTAAAATTTAAATTTCTACAAGAAAGCTTGCTTTCTATAGAAAACAAACTATCGATTGTCAATCCAAACTTATCAGAAATATGCGTGTTGAATACACAGCCTTCCAGTTACTATAACGCGAAAGATCTAGATTTTAAAGAGAAGAATTTTCATAAGGTTAACAAGAATGAGCAACAATGCTCATCATTTATGTATTGACCTGAAATCTTTTTACAAATAATAATATTTAATTTTAATATTATAAGTTCTTTTTTTAATATAATTCTAAATAATTGTATGAAATAATACATAATTGTATGCCTCTTTTTTATATAAATGACTATGTACCAATATTATTTACACTTGTAATTGCTATAAATATATTAATAACTTAATTAATTATTTAATATATTGATTAGTTATTTTTTTCATTGTAAAATGCAAAACTCAGAAGAGATTTCATCATTTCCGAAAGAAATTACCAGTACGTAACAAACTTCTACATAGTTATAACTTAAGAAATTAAAAATTATTATCATAATTTAAACAACAAATCTTCTTAAGAATCAAATTTATTAAAAATAAAAATAAAACTAAAATATTAATAACAATAATTTGAAAAATAATAATAATGTGTAGAAGCTCTTGAAAATTATATCCTATAGAGTTACTTATCTTAAACATATATTAATATACCTTATCAAAGATATAACTTTCTTAAATAAATTTTAATAATATACAAAAAAACTTACATCATTACTTTACTATCATTTATCCAAATGAAATTAGATTTCTGTATCTGTTACAAATTGAATTAACATCTTTTTGAGAAATATTTAATCATATTGTGAAAAAATATGAGCAATTAGCATCTATATATCTAATTTTATTGATTAAAGGTGCATGTGAGTGTACAAATAACACACAAAAGTAGTGACAGATTTTTCCCTAATTTCTGTATTCGTTATTGTACAAATGCATATTTCTCTATACAGTTTTTACAAATTATAAATTTTTAAAAATTAAATAAACCAAAATACCAGCAGCTTTTTCGATATATTATTGTGATTAAAAGGTATCAGGATTGGCTTATTTAAACGGCGCATTTTTAAATCGAAGAAATATTTTTTTTGTTTAGATTTTTGGACCGTTTCTAATCTCTGCCTAAAATTTCACGTCATTATCTTTCTTAGTTTATAAATAAGTTTGTTTTATCATAAAAAAATTTAGTGTTCAGTGATTGACAATTCGAAACATGGTTTAATCATCATAAACTGTTTAATCATATCTCGAATCTATGATTTCTTTGATGTGTTGCTCATCTATTGAAGTGGAAAGTTTTCCGGAGCGATTGTCGTTTTCGACATGTTCTCTGCCTTCTTTGAACATTTTATACCATTTGAAAATCCTTGTTCTTCATATGCATTCATCATCGAAACATGTCCACTGTTTTCTTTCTGTATATAAAATTTCGTTCCGAAGACAAAATTTTATGCAAATTCTTTATTCAACAAAATTCAACATGTTAAAAATCGACGAAAATACTTTTTTTCAATCACAAAACAAGCATTTATTTGTAGACTAAGAAAAGTAATGATGAAATTTTTGACAGAGATTAAAAACAGTCCAACTAATCTAAAAAAAAAAAAAATATTTCTTCGATATTTTCGAAATGCGCAGTTTAAGTGAGTCAATTTCGATATTTTCTGATTACAGTAGTATTAAAGGAAGAAGAATTAACTATTCAAATGTTTCAAAAAATTTACTTCAATTTTCTAAATGAATAACATTTTTATTAATAAAGCAGCGATTAATTTATTAAATTGAACTTTTCAACACTGGTCGAATATATTACATAGTTATATATATATAAAAAAAAAAAAAAATATAGATATATATATAATATAATAGATATTGTTCCTGTTACAAAAATATTTATTTTAGATTTGCATAAATATCTTATATTGAAAACGAGATGTATCGCATAAGGAATTCAATAATCGAAAAATAATCGATTTATGAGCCATTCAGAAAAGTTCATCTAGTGGATGTAACTTGAGACACTGTAAAAGGCGTCACTTGGTACAGAAAACACCTGTTGCACACCCTCACGGGCTTTGTATGCCCAAAATGAGGCAGTGGAACGTTGTTGTTACTACAACGACCACAGAACACTTTACCACAGTTTCGGCAATGATGTCTTCGTCGCACAACCGTAAATCCCGCCTGGCAAGCCATACATCTCGGCGCATCATTATCTGGCACCCAAGCAGGTGCTCTCTCAACACATTCTTCTCCCCTTTCTGTGACAGGAAAAACTATAGAAACAAAAAGACCAACATAATTAATTTTTTACATTTAATATAACTTTCTATGCAATTCATCAAGTAACAAATGTTTATATTCATTGGGAAAAACTTGGTAAATTTTAAAATTTTTATTTATGCGAGAAATTTAATTTTATTCAAAAATTAACAAAAATATTTTAAATTCGATAAATTTATTAGATTCAAAACAAATAATTGAAACAGAAAAGCAGAAGTTGAGCAGAATCTAACATAAATACTAAACATTGTTTGTAATATATAAAAACAATATTTAAATACAATATTTAAATTAAAAAGTACATCATTTCGATCTTAGATTAGATTATTTTCGGTGTAAAATAATATTCGATTATAAAATTAAAATCGCAACGAGAAATACATTTGGTCGATTAAAATAGCATCAAAATGTAACAAAGAAAATACATATAGATACAAAACCTTAAAACGGAAAAGTTATATAATTAAACTCGGGGAGTTTGGATGGAATTTTTCTGTATTCAACTTATCGAATGCGACATTGAAATCCAAAAATGTCCTATCTTGATTATAAAATATCTCCATCTCCATCATACATATGTACAACGCATTTCATAGAGATCATTGTTGTTCATAATTAAACCAGATAAAAATGCGGCAAACAAAGCCATATTATTGAACTAAAAAAAAACATTAAACCTAAAAAAAATTACAAATATTGAAATAATAAGCAAAAATTATTTATAAAAATGGAAAGACTAAGGTATTTGCGAGATAACAGCGCGACACATATTTTAAAAAGTAATGTTAATGTTAATTGTCCTATTCTTTTTGTTCCGGATGGAAATGATATAAGGAAGAAAAATGCAAGAAGAATAGGAATAAAAGTAGGAATCTAAGCGAAATAATTAAGAGATGGGAATACAAAAAGAGGAAAAGGATCTTAATATTAGATAAAGGATGGTAAATTCAGAATAGAAAATTAACTATCAAGCAAAATATCCATATCGTTCTACTTGTTCAGATAAACAACTGCTTATTTCTTTATGTTTATCATTTTAGAGATTCTTTTACAGGACGGTTCATTGTCCACAATTTTTATATTATCCCAATTAAATTCATAATTTATCTCTAATCGTTGATTAGAAAACGAGACAACTTTTTTTATGTCCATAAAATACTCATGATTCTAATTGTTAATTATCTTTTTATTTGATCTATGTATGTATGACGAAGGTGGAGATTTTTTGTAATCAAGATAAAATCGAGCATTTTTGGAATTCAACATCACGTTCAATGAATTGAATGAAGAAAAACTCTATTGAATACAATTTAATTGTATGATTTTTTTCGTTTTGAGATTTCTGTTGTATCCATATATATTTTTTTTTGTTATTATGTATAATTTGATGTTATTTTAATCAATTATATTTCTTGCACCGATTTTAATTTTAAAATCATATATTATTTTACTAAAGATTTTATATTGATCTAAGATCGAAACAATGTCTGTATTTTTTAATATTATTATTTTTACATATTACAACTTAGCACTTGGATTCTATTTAGCTTACATACTTCTCTATTTCAATTATTTGTTTAAAAAATTTTTAAATTACATTATATTTTACATTAAAATTAAAATATAATTTTTTTTTACATTTATCTCTAAAATAATGTCACATTCATTATTTTTATATCTTACTATACTTTTATATTTTATTATATGAGATCATACTTAAAAAAAAAAACTTTGAGTTAAAAATTTAATAAACATTTTGTTATTAATATTTTCTGAAAAAATCAAATTTTGAAAATATTCGGATATTAACAAGGAGCAAACATATGTGTAATAAGACAACGAATAAAAAGGCCAACATATCCGTACTTCGATCTTGTATCACAGCAGTTTCCTCTACATCTTCATATTCTGGTAATGCTTCTTGCCGCTCATAAATATTCTCTGTTTCCACCATATTTGTTGGTGTATTTGCTATGGAAGCTAAATTCTGATTCTTTGATCCTTCGGTGTCCTCTGCTGCTTGACTACTATTCATAAGAAAAACGCATTTCAAAATATTCCGCAAATCCGATGCAAAATTGGTTTGCAATTGATCTGCCACGCCTGCTATGCAAACAAAAAGACGATGGACAAGATCTTCTGAGGATCTATAAATAAAAGAATAATAATATTTTATTGTATTTTGGAAAAAGTTGTACACATATTTTATGAAAAAGGGAAATATCAAGAGAATATTAAAAAAGGAAACATCAAAAATAGAAGTATAAAAGGTGAAAAAAATGGTAATGTGTAAATACAGAAAACATATACAAAAAAATTCAAAGAAATATCAATATCAATTAAAAATATAATGCAAAAATAAGTAAAAAAATATAAAGTGTAAATATCTACACACACACGCACAAAAACACATGCACACACGCACGCACTCTCTCTCTCTCTCTCTCTCTCTCTCTCTCTCTCTCTCTCTCTCTCTCTCTCTCTCTCTCTCTCTCTCTCTCTCTCTCTCTCTCTCTCTCTCTCTCTCTCTCTCTCTCTCTGTGTGTGTGTGTGTGTGTGTGTGTGTGTGTGTGTGTGTGTGTGTGCGCGTGTGCGTGCGTGTGTGTGTGTGTGTGTGTGTGTGTGTACTGTGCGTGCGTGCGTGCATATTTAACAAACATATGTCTTTAAAACATGTTAATAAACTAATTTAAAACATAACTACATTAATCATAAAAGAGCTTCAACCATGGGTAAATTTTTATGACAAAAACCTCCAAAAGTGATTCAAAAATGAGATTAACATTTTTTCTATATTTTAAACTAATTATAATTAGCTTATATTACATTATTAAATTCATAATTTAATATTATACATAATATAATTTTATACAAATGTAATTTTATAAATAAACATACATATTTATAATAATATAATATAGCATTGCATTACTCTCAAAATTACATCTTTTTTCTATAGTTATAATTGACATATAATCCAACATATAAATGATAACAATAAAAACGTAATTTTAAATAAAATGTTCAAATTATCAAGTTATAAACATTGTATAAGAAACATAAACATAATTAAATTACAAAATTAATATTATATTATAAACTGATTAAAATGTTAAGTATAGACATAAGAAAGACACTCGTATCCTGCATCGAACGGAAAATACCTGTTTCATTTGAAAAAAAGATAAAATCATCATGAGGTAATCTTTTTTTTTAATTGGCATAACAAAAGTCGTACACGCAGAAAATCATGATGATTTTATCGGCTATTTATACTTCTTCTAATGCAGTCTATAATAATTAATCAATTGACTTTTAACAGTAGTTAATAATTAGGAAAATGTTAAATCGACGTTTATAAAATTATATAATCAAATAAATAGCTAAATTTTTTATTTTATAAATATAAAAAATATTATGTTTTTTTGTTAAATATCTTGAAAATAGATCTACTATTACTGTGATAATATCTTATAAAAGCAAAAACATATACAATAGTGCAAATAAAATAGCAATATATTCTCTTACCGAAATTTAGCTCTGATCTGATTTCTGTTTGCAATTTCAGCAGCTTGCATTGCCAATGCGATTTCCTCATCGTCTTGACAATCGCTATGAAACTCGCTGGTCTCTGAACTTGAATCACAACAACTTGAACAACTAGAATTCGACGTTATATCGGATTTATAATTTAAAGATTGACGGGAATTAAAATATGATATGCCGGATACTGTCGATGCGTTCACTAATCTCATCGCTCGTACAGATTTATGTGTATTATTGTCTTTCAAATTTTGATATTCATGATAAACTACATTTTGCGGCATAGTTGCGACTTCAGTCACCAAACCACTCTTATCTGTTCTCGGACCCAATCCGTCATTCATTAGATTACTTCTATTTCCAGATTTTTTTTTACTATGTTCTAAACGCACATATTTATCTCGATCATATCTTTTCTTCTTCTCGACATCTCTTTTTTTCATTCTGGCGATCTGCTCAAACTTGGATCTTCTGTGATCCAGTAATTTTTTGCTTTGCGATGAATGTCGACAAGAATTTATGCAATGTGTATCAAGATTGCAACAACATTGTTGAAAGTGATGAAGTCGTGGACTTATGTGAGGACTGCGACTACTGAAATTCGGCATTTGTCTAATACTTTGGCCAAGATGTAAGCTAGCGCCAAAGCCAGTTAATCGGGTATTTAAACATCGATCTATGGAATTCGATCTGGAACTCTCGGTACTTGTAGTCGACCGCATTACATGCAATCTTTTCTCTATCGATTTACCGTGAGCTTTGTGCGTGTTTCGACTCAATTTGTGTTGATATCGCCGTCGTTGCTTCTCATTTCTTATTTTTTTCATCATGGTTTTATTCTGTGTATATTTTCCAATCTTATTATCCATTTTTTCGATACTTCGAGAAGTAGATGGGCAATTCTCACATTTCAAGTCACTCCAAAACTCATTCTTAGAACTCGATGCGTCTATATTTAAATTTAGATTTTCCCAATTTTCAGAGTAATTTATTTGAAAGGAGGATTGATTAGAATCGCAGAGAGTCAATTGACCGTTACCATATGCAATGCCGATGAATTCTTCATTAGTCCCATCAAAGTTCGACGAAATTTGTACAATGTTTTTTCCAACAGATTCTCTGTCTCCGTTTGAGTGTAAATCAGATACTTCGATGGAATGATCCAAAATAGACAACTTGCTATTCTTTGTACCGCAAACACATGAATTCACTGAAATGGCAGTATCTTTTCTCTTCGGTGAGTTTATATTAGAGCAAGAGTAGCTAGTGTTCTCTTGTGTATCTTCTTCATCCGATACGCTGCATCCCTCTTGAATCTCATTAGCAAAAGTTTTTTTTTCTTCTGGACTTTTATCATACAAACTGGTATTTTCGGACGATATTACTGTACATATACCAGAATCCGTTTGTTCTGACATCTCATTCTGGCATTCACTAGAGTCTAATAAAAGATTTGAAAGTGTTTTATTTGCTTCCGAAATAAGTTTTTTGGAGTCTAAATCGGGTAAAGTATTTTCCGGTATGTGCGCAATGTCATCATCAACAGTATTTTCGCGAACAATTTGATTAAGTAAATACTGAGTCTGTAAAATCTCTATGTTTTCAGAGCATTCCTCAAATATTAGACTTAAATCAGGAATGAAGCTTTCCTCATTCCATATGTCTTCAGTATTTAAAACACTGGTTCCCGCTACGACATCTGATGTTGTAACGTTCTGTATCATCAAGTCAGAACTCTCGCTGGTGTTGTTCCCGTCATTAGAATCACAGTCGTGAAGAAACTGTCTAATGTCACATGAAGCATTATATAACTTTTGTTCACATTGTATACATTCAATACTTTCCCCATCATTTTGTTGCATTTTTTCACTGTTGTCATATATTACGTTACTATCATATCCGTCCGAGATTATATTTAAATCTTCGCCTTCAATTCCCATATTGTTTCCCTTCTTTTTACATCCATCTCTGTCTTCATTTTTAATCGGTAACTGATCGTTTCTATTACCTTCGTCCAACAACTGAATTGCGTCATTCGCTACTTCATCCATGTTATTACCCGTATTTCTTGTCACAGTATAGAAATCAATAATAAATTCTTTACAATTTGGATAACCAGTATAAAAATTATGAACATATTCTTCCAAATCCGGTATGTCCTGACATACTGACTTCGTTGACTGCGTGATTGAACCTGATGGTTCTTCGTTTGAACATAATAATTTTTCTAACATATATAACTCATAGTTATTCAATGTCCACAACAGCTCTCTTATCTTGAGAAGAAGAGTCTGAAAATTAAATGTTTCAGTCAGGTGAAAAGAAACTGATATTTAGCTATTGATATTTAGCTAAAGATAAATCATTATGTTATATGTAATCATTATGTTATATGTAAATAAAAAAAGCTATAAATCTCTCTTTCTGTATATGCTTAAAATATTATTCATAGCATACGAAGCTTTTAAACAAAATATTTTGTTAGACTATAATTAATAATAATTAATTTCTTACTCTAAATGGTCTAAACATCTCGCTTATAGTATCAGGAGAATTGAGACACAACGGTCCTCCAGACGGTGCCAGAAGTCCCGAAACAATAGCCAAACGAGGAATAGTGAACATTAAAGCCGGTTCATAATTATCTACATCTGCCTGGTTCAACAATCCACGTTCAAGCGCTCGCTGTAAAGTCTCAGAAAATAATACACACACAAGCTCCTGTTGCTCGTATTCCTTTGTCGATTTTACTGGTACCATAGCGCCAACATAGCATAGTTCAAAATCGGCGAACAATCGATCAAAGATCTTCAATGATTCGATGAGCTTTTCCAAAGATGGATCGAGAGGGTTTTGCGCCTGAAAAGTAAACGCTTATATATCTTTATTCGCATATCGTTTCATACGATACACAAAAAAATTAAATAAGATCAATTTTCATTTTAAAAAATTATCAGAGTATAGAAAATCTTTTTCTCTTATTTATCTATTGTATTACAGAGCTCCAAAATATAAATATTAAAATTATAAGAAGTCATATTCTGAATTAACAAAATTTTACTGATACATTTAATACCTTCAAATTCATATGACCTTTGAGGGCGTACTCTCTCAGCAAATTTCTAACAATCTCCAGCGATTTAGTAAGAGCTTTTGCTAACGGCCTCATGGCCGAGCTCTCGGCTTCTCGGTTCATAATCGAAGAACCAGCTGCCAAACATTCTGCGCCGAACCAAAGTTGTCCAGCCAGATTTTCCTGCATCACGTCATCAGGAAATTTCACTCTAAAATCCCGATTGGCTCGATTTTCGGGGATCAGGTCATCCATTATTTGATTGCAAATTGTCAACACTTTATCCTGACAGTGCCGTAATTGATTCACCAATGTCGTGCATCTCTCCGGTTCTTGTCGGCCATCGAAGGAGTCCAATTCGCAGGCGACTGCATTCAGAGATTCGTCGGCGTAAAAGAATTGAGCCAATAAACTTGTATCATCTCTCTGTAATAGTAAAATAAAGAAAATTAATTCTAAAAAATACGTATTTTGATGTTTATATGCCTCTGTAATAGCAAAATAAAAAAAATTATTTTAAAAAATTATTTCACTTTCTCATCGATGTCTAGACAATTATATCAACATTTAATATACAAAATACATGTACATATACATACAAGATTAAGGAAAACTTAAAAAATATGAATCACGATTTCTTCTTTCTTGAAAAATAATGAATAATTTCTTGTGTCTATAATATATATAAACTGATAATATACAATCACATATCTGATGATCAGCAATGAAATGTTTACGTTCATAATAAAAAGATGATCCATGATATAATTAACACGTTAGCTTCGGAGTCAATTTCGGTGTTCTTTCCGTTCGACTCTCTAGAGAATCGAGCGCGAGCTGGGTCATATGAAGCATAAACAAAAGATACGCTCGATGCGACTATTCTGTTCCAATCTTTTTCTAAATCTTTTTCTAAAATTCGGCCAATACATTAACATAGGAAATAACAATACAAAAATAAATAAACGTAACATAAATTTACGTCGTAACGTTTTTGCGTTACGCATGAAAAAAAAAACCAAATTTATATTTAGACTGTTTTAATAAACTACATTGAAAAAGTGTAAAAATGTCGTTTTTATATTTTATGAAAATTTATTTATTATATGAAATTTTATTTCACTAATCTTATTTGATAAATTTAATAGTGTCGGTCCACAACCATGAATCAACACTTAGACGAAAAATGCAATGTCAGGCCCTAGGACCGACGCCGACCAAACGGAAAGATTAGTGTCGGTCCCGCCGGAGCCAACGTGTTAAAGAGTGCAGTGATAAAACTTATTGTATTATTTTTGCTGAATAAGTTTATATTAACGTCAAGCATATAAAGTATGTAAAATAAAAAGTGAAGTCGATTTAATCCTTTGTGAAACTCGCAATTTCTAACAAATATTTTAACATTTAATCATTGGTAGATATAGAAGCAATATGAATTGTCAATATTATTATGTGCCAATAAATATAGTATTTTAAAACAATGACAAATTTACACTTTATAGCTAACGTAGGTGGAACACTGAATCATATCGCTAATATTATCTATATATTTTAACAAAGTTATAATTTAAAATTCATTTTGCAAAAAATTTGCTTTATTTCTGACTACGACAAAATCTAACGCAAAAAAGATTATCAAAGTTTCAATTAATATTGATTGCATTGTTGCTCAGAATATTTATGTAACGATTTAGCAAAGCAACATATGAAAATGATTTATCTAAAAGAACATATTTAATAGTAAGATAAATCGATCGCACATGATCGCAACTCATTATTTATTAGATTATTGATCGTGCAAAGTTCAAATATGGATTTATTCTTGTCTTATCGATGAAGATAAGAATTTTATAGAAAATATGTTTACAATAATGAGAAAACATATTTAATACAGCCTATAGTGATCAATTTTTTTTCCTGACAATTCATATTACTTTTTTTTCTTAATTAAATTTTAAAATCAGAATTACAAAAGCTTGAAAAATAATCTCATTCAAAAGAGCAAAAAAGAGGAAGCAATCATTATTCAATAATATGCTAATAAGAACATGTTTTAGATATATACTTATGACGACAACTTTTATAATCATATAGATATACTTGTTATTGAATCATGTATTAAAAATGACTCAGAAGTTATTCTTATGTACGCAGCATGAAATAAATAAATCAATTAATCGTATCAACATCGTAGAACTAGAACAATGTCACATTGCGATTGCAAGCAAAAGGAGAAGCTAATTTTATATATTCAACAAGAAGAAATATTTGTTTTTTTTCACTTTGAAAACTGCACGATTACATTAATCATTCCAATTTCAAAATATTAAATTGAAACAACAAATTGTTACAAATCTCTTTCAAAAATTTTGCATTTAGAAAATGTATTACGAATATTTTGTCTTCTTGAAATGAAATTTTTTCACAATGATAATTGTAGTTAAATACAAGCAAAAATTTATTCTGTCAACAATGAAAACGAGAGAATTCAACGAACAAACCCATATATAAAATATTTTCAAGTTTTATAATTCTACAGGAACATTGTAGAATAAAAAGAGTAATAAAACAACAATTTGCTACTTTAATAATTTCGTAGAAACAAAAGATAAGGTCCAAATTAGTAATTATAATTTTTTAAAGCTTGCACTCAAAATTCTGATTTCATTTAACTTTACGAACTCTGTTTATAAATTTTCATTTCTGACATTTTAAATATAAAGCCTACATAACCACAAATTTGGAACAATAGCGAAATTAAAATTTGAGATAACATAAGCGTTATTAAAAAGGGTTATTAAATAACATCTAACTATTATTAAATAACATCTAACTATTCATAACGCCAACTAATTTTGCGACGTATTTGCGAACAATATTATTTATTTTATGCATTTTTAAAACAATTTTAAAATTGTTTCAGGCAATTTAAAATTGATTTTATATCATCTCTAATAGTTTTTATTCAAAAATCTCTAAAAGTTTTTATTAAAAAATTGTGTTTTAGAGAATTAGCTATAACTAAATTTTCAACTATAGTCGCCGTGCATCGATAAAAAAGGGAGAGGATCAATTCGGAGAAACTGTTCCACTCAAGGATACTTGTTCTTTCAGAATATTACCTTTCAATATAAAGAATGGCATGTGAACAACGAAATTATTATCCGCAAGCGTAATGATTAAAATTCAGTATATAAAAAATGAATACAATTTTGCATTATGCGAATCAAGAAAGAATGCTTAAAATTATGACATTCATCAAGTTGTGAAAGAATGCAATATTCGGCACACTGATAAGTTTTATTATCTAACGAATACATTTCGCATTTGCGTTCGTTTTGTATTCTAGCAAACACGAAATTATATAATATAAATGTTACATGTAATATGTCAGTTATAATTTCTCACTCAACAATGTAACTGTTATATGACGCGTGTATATATAACAATTATATTGTTGAATGGAAAATTACAACTAACATTTATATTATATGTAACTTAATGTTTGCTGGGTATAGATAATGGGTACTTTCCATTTAATGACAAGTCGATACAAATATCGTTCTATCTTTCTTGGCATTCAATTATTAACAAGAACAAAATGATACTTATGTCGACTTGTGTCACTAAATAGAAAGCACTCAATATCATCGAATGCGTAAAATTGCTAGGCACTGTTGTGATTTATTGTTGATTTTATTTTTTATCATCACATTATATCGGATCTATATATCTTTATTTTGTTTCGCACATTACTTTCTCTTTATGTTTGATAATATATGATCTTCCTTCCAAACGAGAGTAACTATATCGTGTCTCGAATATTATCTCTATTACTAAATGCCACGAAGTACAAAAGTACTTTATACTTTACGAGACTCTAATAAGGATTCAATTTTCGATTCGAACGCTATGTGTTGTTTTATCCTTGAATGTATCACACGATCCTCATTTCTCCAACTATTAACAGTTATTTTAAATATATTTCTATCCCGAAAAATCTTCTCGCACTCTAGATATGTTTTCTAAAAAATTTCTCACGAGACATTTTGAGATTTTTGTAATATTTTTGTTGCATACACTATAATATAAAATACTGCATAAAATATTTATTTTAATGCTGTGCAACTTAATGTCCATATGCCATTAAAATTCGTTACTTTTTGTTGTCAAGACACATATTAAATTGTGATGAAACTCAAATAACACAGAATAACATAGAAGATTATTTTACATGTCAATTATTAAAAGTCGATAATTTTACAATAATGTGTAATGCTTATCATACATCACAGATCACGTTACAAAAGACATATGTATTATGTTTCAATTATTATGTTTCATAATACAACATTAATTTACACAATAAATCGATTTACACAACATTGATTTCTCTGCTTTCATATTTCTGTAGGAACCTAGCATCTCCACAATGAAAAAAAGTTCATATTTATCAAAAGAATCTATCTATGGAAATTCTATTTTTCATATTTATAAAAAAACATATTTTACAAAATCATGATATAGGATAAAATATCATATTATTAACATATTAACAATGCAATTATAATTAATTCAATATATATATATATATATATATATATATATATATATATATACATGTATAGCTAATAATATTTTAATTTCTTAAAATATTTTTTTCTAGTCCCTTTTATTACAAACTTCAAAAACAAAATGTAAGAATTTAAATAAAGTTAATTTATCTTTTGATTAATATATCACTTAATTACATGATATTAATAATTTCTAAATAATATTATTGTTTCTAATCATATTATTAGTCATTTTACATATAAAATTATTATATGAAAGAATGTAAATACAAATCATTATAAATTATCATAAAATCATTTCAGATCTAATTTTTTTAGGACAGTAAAAAATTAAATAATTTCAATTTATTAACTAATAAATATTTCGAACTCTTCCAATTTATTTATACCAATTTCAATCATATTAGAATAATATGTTTCTCAACAAACTTAAAATAGAGAGAGATGACAACTTTAAAGTTTATTGATTTTTTTCTTGATTTTCGTGATGACATAAAAATAATGATCAATTTTTTTCTGATTAACTAAGATCTTACCATCTTACCTTATCGTCTGCAGATACTGAAAAGTTTATAAACAAATTAGATTTTGTATAATTTAAATTTTTGATGACATGTTAATTTAATCATTCGTTTCTATAAGATGATGAAAGTTAAAATTAATTTTTTTATGAATAAAAATTGATTTTTTACGGACTTTTTATATTATTCCACTATTAATGCCTGAATAAACATAATAAAATACAAATAAATATTACTCACAAATAAAAAATCATTTATAATAATAATGTAACTTTAAGAAAATAAAGTCTAGACGAGAACAAAAATAATGACTTACAATTATGTAATTTTTGACATAACATTCATTCTCTCTTAGCTTATGGTCACTATATTTATTCGTCCATTTAAAAAAATGTTGCAATATGAAAAATGGAAAATAATAATACGTTATTATATGCATTTTTTTAGAGAATGGTATAGACAATGATTCTATAGAGAAGATAAAAATTATTAT
Source organism: Pogonomyrmex californicus (assembly GCA_024349325.1). Taxonomy (NCBI): domain Eukaryota; kingdom Metazoa; phylum Arthropoda; class Insecta; order Hymenoptera; family Formicidae; genus Pogonomyrmex; species Pogonomyrmex californicus. The sequence goes on from JAECZD010000028.1 coordinate 210,944, forward strand.
TATTTATTATAATTATTATATTTATTGTAATTGTAATTTGTTATAAAGGACCACGAAATTATATATGATATACTCAAAATATATTTCTTATTTATATATTTCTTATTATATTATTTGCTGTTGTTAACACATTAAAGTTAAATTATAATTAGATTATCTATTATCATTAAAAACTTCTAATAAGTTTGTGTATCGAATCATTATCTGTTATTAGCTTGGAAATATTAGTAAATCGTTACCTTATCTCTCTTTTCGCTTACTTCGAATCAGCCAAAAAATGATAAAACTTCATTCTATAACTTTGCGAAAAATAATCATAAAATATAATATTTTAACAAGTAAGTTTTAAAGCTGGAATTCTTAGTTTTTAAATGCTGATTTTTTTCGCAGACTATTTAGGTGACACTTACAAATCGCAAAAAAAATCAATTTCAAAATCATGCACATCAAAGAAAAAATTTTCCAAAAAGGCGTTATAATAATAATTTATCAGATGTTCTATTAAAATTTAAATAAAATAAAATTTCTATATAAACATTTAAATTTTGATTAACAATAATATGGACATTTGATTAGTATGACTTTTTTATTACTATTAATTTAAAACGCTCAATGCAGAGCATTCTATTTTTTACAGCAATCATAATACATTGATTCCATGGTTTATTTTTTTCCCATATTAATGATTGATTTTCCTTAATTGATCCTTTCTTTAATTAGTAGTTGACTCATAACACATGCATAGGTATGTTAACAAATTATTAAGCAAAAACATAATTCCATATCATCAAAGGATATGGTTCCCAATTTAGCACAGTCACTAATTTAATTGGCATAATTAGATTGATAACATAGCACAAAAATTAATGAGAATTAATGAAAATAAACAAAAAATAAAAAATCTTGTGTAGAATATTTTATAGTTTCGCAATAAAATATATTCTATGTGTGTATTGGAACTAAATAAGTGATCTAATGTGCGGATAGAAAAATGGAGGAAAAACTAATATGTTTGTATCACAATTAATATACAAAATTATACAAAATTATGCACAATGTTATTTCACGAAATTGTTTATTTTAATTTAATCAATTATATAATTAAACTTATGGCGTCACTGCGGTAATATATAGCTTGTCTGAATTTATACTGCAGAAATAAGATATTTGAAAACTCAATATTTCCGGATCTAGATTGAATAAACTTGCGAAAGAATATGTTGATTTTCACTGAGAAAACCATAGGATATTTAAATGCTTTCCAATATCTCTGACGTTCGCTCTCGTAAATTTTGTGAGGATTACAATATGCATACACACGATATTCGACATGTATACGCAATATATATATATATACGGTATATAGATATATGTGTCGTACTGTGCGAACTTTTCACAAAACAGGTGGCAACAGTGCTGGAGAAGACCATAAGCGATAGGAACGAGAGAAAGGAGGGAAAAGAGCGCACGCGTCCGATCAAAACAGTGAGGTAAAAGGCCATTGCACGTGAAAAAATTTTAGTAATAATCGTAAGCAATGCGACGGTTGTAAGCGAATTGACCAACTACAATCGATTATTTTTAGACAGTAAGGAGAATAATTGATTCTGGTTGGTCAATTTGTTTACGATCTTATGAATATGACTAAAATTCTTTCATATGCAATGACCTTAAGAGACGAAAGGAAAAAGATAAAATCAATTCAATAGTAGTACACATGTAAACATGTACTTGTGAGACATAGTACAAATTTATAAGAAAATTAATTCAAAATAACATGCTGAGAAAAATATAAAGTAACAAAAATATACAAAAAAACAAGAAAAGAAGAAAGAGAAATAGAGAAACACGAAATAGAAAAAACAAAGACAAATACGAGCATAACATGAGGATGAGAAATATATACATAAGTGACGAAAAAATATAACAAAGAATGAAGTAGATCGCAAGCAGTAGTCTAATGTAACAAAGTACGCGATGTATTCACCTTAGGCCTGTAAAACCATTTTCTGATGGACTCCATCATATCGTAACACAGCTGACGTCATCGGAGTATTCTAACGGAAATTCGTCACTGCGCTTGTCGCGATCAAGTCACAAACGATGTCAATGTCGACATGTTTACTCCGGATTTCTAGTCTGGAGATTTGATCAATGTATCGACGATGTATTGAGCGATATGGGTAATAATGATGATACTGACTATGACAATGATGACAACAATGATAATAATAATGATAGTGACATTCACACGTTCGTACGAGTATCGATGATAATACGGTGATAGTGACGACAACAGTTATGACAATGTAATGATAATGATGATGCGATAATGACAATGACGGTGACGACGGCGACGACGGCGACGACGGCGACGACGGCGACGACGATGATGACAACGACGATGACAATGATGACAACGATGACAACGACGACGACGACAACGACGACGACGACAACGACGACGACGACGACGACGACGACGACTTCCGCGCAACGACCAGCCTATTCACTCTTTATTCACTCGCGTGTCGATTTAAACGCGCGTTCGTAAAACTAAAGAGATAAGATAAGCTTGAAATATAGTCTGTAAAAAGACGTAACTGTCTAATCCGTATTCATCGATGCAATCGCTGTACTCACCTAGCGGTCCAACCTATAAACTATATAACTGGCGGTAGATACGAATTACAAGACTTTGTCTTTAATTTTGTAAATATAAGTATAATAATTATCAGAAAAATTTAATATAATTATTATATTTATGTTTACAAAATTAAGGACTTGTAATTCGTATCCTAACAAAATTACCTTTTAAAAAAGGTAAAAAATAACGCCAAGTTCACACGTCTCTTTTCTTGTTTATGTAAAAGAAAGAAAGAATTTTATATAAAAATTTCTATAAAAGTCTTTTTAATAATAAATTTCATATTGGTACAAAAGATGTGATATGAAGAATTAGTGCCAAATTCTAATTTAATAAAATAAAAAGAACTTTACAGTGAAATACATTTGATAACTATAAATTGATATCAGTTTTCTATAAAAAAATCAGTGCAATTAGTTACCTCTGTTTATTGGCTACCTCTATTTAATCGATAAGTTTTACATTTTTGGTTTTGCTATATTTCCACTTTGATATGGAATCGTGCGATGCATTGAAAAAGAAAGTAAAACGAGAAGCTTGGCTTACTGATGAGCGATTTAAATTTTGGATACGAAAATTACCCTTTGATAATAATCTTTTTCATTGTATCGTATGCGCTAAAAATTTTTCGTGTGGTCCAATATCGAATATTATAAGACATGCAGAATCTGCGCATAAAAAAAATATTGACAAAGATGTATCATCATGTGATAATGATAACGTAACTTTTGAACAAAAACCATTGCATCCGAATGTATTTAAGCAACAATGGTTAGAGATCGAGCAATTTAAGCCATGGCTACGCGAAATGCAATGTGATGTAAATTCATTTGCATCATGTACGATTTGCGAAAAAACTATTGCTGGCGGTTTATCGCAAATCTATCGTCACGTCGAATCTAAAATACATAAGAATAATTGCGAAAAGTTTGATGAAATAACAAGCAAATTGAATGAAGATTGTAACATAGAAATTAGCGAACTGTTTTCGTCCTTTGAGGAGTGGAAAAAATTCGCGAAGATTCAATATGCTGCTTTAATCGCTGAAAAAAATATTTCACACGAAAATGTAAAAATAATATTCGATTTTTTTAAAGACGTAGGCAAAAATCCTAACGTTTTGAAAAGCATGACTATGAGTCGACAAAAATGTACAAATATAATTACGAATGTTTTATATCCAGTTGAGACGGATCGATGTGATAGAAAATATTCAAAATACAAAATTTTCTATTTTTATAGATGAATCAACAGATATTTCTAGTGAAAAATGGATGACATTTCACGTTTGATACATTCATATTGAAACATTAGAAGTTCATTCGCAACTAGTAAAATTAATTGATATCGATGCAACAGATTGCAGCGCGGAAAATTTGTTTAATGCATTTAATGCATTTAATTGTTTAATGCATTTAAATATGAAATGTGGAAACTACAAATACCTTTTTCAAATATTGTTGCCTTGTCATGCGACAATGCGTCCGTTATGGTCGGAAAACATTTATCTTTCAAGAAAAAATTGGAAAAGATGTGCAATAATGTATTGACATTATCATGCCATTCTGCTTCATTAGCTTCGCATGCCGCGTGTGCTAAGATACCTCAAGCTTGTGAGGAATTCTTAAAAAGAATTACAAGCTATATAACTTGTAGTCCCAAGCGATGGTCTATTTTCACCGAATTAAGTGAATGTTTTGAAGAAAGGACTCACAAAATTGTAAAGTTATGTAATACACGATAGCTTTCTCACCACGCGTGTATCGACAGACTTCTTCAATTTTGGAATAAAATACAACATTTTTTGAATGAAATGATCGTGAGCGAGAAAGGTACATCTGCAGAAAATTTGTTACGTGTCATACAGAATGTAGATACAAAAGCATATTTGCTATTCTTAAAATATACATTACATTTTTTTAATGTATTTAATGCATTTTTCCAAGCTGAGGAAACGAGGATACATCTGTTACAGTCAAAATCAATTGATTTTTTAAAAGAAATTTGTACAAATTTTATAAAACCAGAAATTTTGAAACATTTGCCAAATATAACATTTTGTAAGACAGAAAATTATAAATCTTTAAATGATATTTTTTTAGGATCGGAGTGCGAAGAATATCTTCATCAATTGATAGAGGATGGATACGCAAACATGGTTGCAACTGTTCGAGAGAACTGTTTGCGATTTTACATAACTGCAGTCAAAGAAATTTTCAAAAGATTAAGTGATACATTTTTAAAATTATTCAAAATTACAAATTCTTTTACCACATATAGCTTTATTGAGTACTGATAAGGAAATGAGATAAGGAGATTATTTCATGATCTTTCTTTTATTGCTACAAAAATAGATAGTTTTGACGAAAACTATTTAAAGAAAGAATTGCCTTAAATTCAGATTTTTCAGTAACAGAGAAACAAGATTTGTTAAAATTAAATTTTGATAATATGTGGAAGAAGATTTTACAAAGACAATATTTAATTAAATAATAATTAAATAATAAAACCAAATATCCCAATTTAAGAGCCTTCTTCTATTAAATTCTATTAGAGCACTCCGAAATTCAAATGCAGTTCCGGAAAGAATATTTTCCCTCTTAACAGATGTTAAAACAAAAAAACGAAACAGATTATCGTCGATTGTAAATGCCATTTGTATATTGAAGTCAGCATTAAAAGCAAGAACCGAAACTGCTTTAAACATGAAGCTGGATGAAAAGCATTTATCTTTTATGTCGGCAGATAAATTATATGTTACTTCTTTGGTAAAGCAAAAGAAAAGTTTTCACCTACATGCTGCAGACGATATTGCTGGTCCATCTTCGTCTAATATACAACAATAAAAAGGATAATTGCTTGTGTTTCATCAAATGCATTAAAGCATTAAGTTAAATAAATACTAATAATAATAGTAAATAATAATAATAGCAATAAGTTTAAATAAATAATATACAATATCTATAAAGAACATCGCATCTGCACAAGACTTTATCTTGTTTTAATGTGCACATATTACACTTGTTACAAAGATAAATGTGTAAAAAGTATAATAAAAAATAAAATTAAAAAATATAAAATATACAAAAAAGTACAAAAAATACAAAAATACAAAAAAATATAATAAAATTTTTTATTTTTCTAATTTTTCTATCTTCTATTATATCTATTCTTTATTATTTTCTAATTACAGATATAACTCTTTCTAATAACAGATATAGTTTCCATTTTTTTTAAATATAACGAACATTGTCAATGTTATTAATATAATGCTTACAACTGTAAGCGCTAAAGCGAACGTAGCCTATATCGTAAAGCGCGATCGTTTCGATGATCAGAAATCAGAATCGCCGAATGAGCAGGCTAGTTGTGAGAATAAAAAGCGAAAGAGTCAGGACTAGGTTTGCTGGCCTCTATTACCCGACGGCGGCCGAACTTCCGAACTCTCACGGACATGCTTTCTCCTTGTGTGCGGCATCCCTGACTCTCTCGTGACTCTCGACTTGAATTTAGCATTACTGCCTCAGCGTACTCGCGTCGGTGTGAAATCGCCGAGTGTCCCTTCGAGGCGCCACGTTGTGGACGGGATCGAATTCTATCTTGCGTAGCCGCCAGGCGATTGGCTGGTTGCGAAATCCGGTTCTGGTGTCGCTGGCTTAATGAAGAGCGAAAGGGTACGCTCCGGCGTCGACGGGCATTCGGGAACCGTGTTATCCCTCTCCGGTGAATCCTCCGGCCGAAAAGTGGTCGCTGCAGGCTAACTGTTCTCTGGTGATAACGCCGAGCCGAAGAGTTCCTCCAGGCGTCTCCTAAAGCTGGATACTCGGCGCTTTCGCCTGCCGGGCTGTGGCGATGCTGTCCCCGAGTCCGGCACCGGCGGTCGGATATAATTATTATTCAAGTCCGGTGCTGTGGGCCGTGCGGCGATAGCAGAGTTCGCCCGAACACGGGCGAATAGTGCGGCGCTTAGGCCGCGAGGGATCCTGCGGGACGAAATGGTGGCGCCGCGGCGTTGACGGCCGCCGAGGATAGCGTGGCGTTTACTGCTGTGGGGAGGAACGCCCGGAAACGAGCGGTTGGCGCAGCATTGACTGCTGCGGAAAGTCGCCCGGAAACGAGCGATTGAAGCAGTGTTAACTGCTGCAAGGAGTCCCACGGCATTAAAACGGCGTTTACGGCTGCTGAGAGAGGTTTCCTGGAACAGCGTTTACTGCTGCGAAGGCTGGCTTGGTCGAGGCGCTTCTCCAATTGAGTAGGCTCTGGCAACTGCGGTGAAAAGCGATGCTGAGTGCTGCTCTTTATATACCCGCGACGGAGTAAGTTAAACGTGAGAAAATGGTCTCGCGCTTCGCCACCACGTGGCGGGCCCGCGAATCGTTATCATGACTGGGACACGTGTTATCGCCGTGGTGTGGCAGTAACCTCCACAAGTATATAGACATGGAGGAGGAATGGCTTATATTTTCTATAAACTGAAAGTGTGTTCAAAGTATGTGCGAAAGAGAAAGATATACGTGTGATACTCTCGTATCAATACGAGTCGTCTCTGCGTATGCGTCAAAATCGTAAACAATAGCTTATTCACTGAAATTGATGAGAAATAATTATCTGCTGATATATATTAGGTGTACAACAAAGTTCTGAGCTTTTTTTGTAAAATTCAATCTTTATTCAAAAACAAACAAAAAAATATTAATCAGCGAAATATTCCCCGGTCAACGACCTTTTGTCATCTTTCGGGTAGCTTGCGAATTCCTTGATGATAGAAGCTCACCGGCTTCGAAGCGATAGTCATCAATACATTTTCGTATCTTTTCAAATCTCACGAAATGTGTATCAGCCAAATGATGCTGCAGCGACCGGAATAGGTAGTAATCGGAAGCGCCATGTCTGGGCTATATGCCGCGTGCGGGAGAAGTTCCCAGCCTAACGCAAAGATATGGTCCTGAGTTGCTTTCGCAACATGTGGTCGAGCATTGTCATGAAGCAATATCACTTTACGACGTTCTTGGCCAGTAAATGGTCTCTTTTCTTCTAATGCATCGCTCAAATTGGTCAATTGTTGTTGGCGGTCTGCCGTGATTGTTTCACCCGATTGTAACAATTCGTAATACAACACACCTTTCCAATCCCATCAAATATAGAGCAAAACCTTCTTGGCGTGGATATTGGGCTTTGGCGTCGATGTCGAAGGTTGACCAGGGTCAACCCATGATTTTCTACATTTAGGGTTATAAAGAATCCACTTTTCATCGCCTGTAATGATTTTGTGCAGAAAATCTTTTTTCCGGAACTTTGAAAGAAAAGTGAGTGCAGTGTCACGCCGACGATTTTTGTTGTCTTCGGACAATTCATACGGAATCCATCTGCCTTCCTTCTGAACCTTTCCCATCGTATGTAAACGTACGGAAATGGTTTGCTGCGTACGCCAAGCTGTTCTGCAAGCTTCTTTTCAGTTTGCGCAGAGTTTATATCCAGCAGTGCTTGCAATTCGTCCGTTTCAATCTTTTGAGGGCGTCCAGCACGCGGTTCATCTTCAAGACTGAAATCTCCTTGGCGAAATTTTTGATACCATCTTTTACATGTAGTATGACTTACAGCGTTCTCTCCATATGCAGCACAAATCATTGCAGTGGCTTCAGCAGCATTTTTCTTCAGATAAAACGCGAAGTGGATGGAAAATCGAATATGCTCTTTTGTTATTGCCATCGTGAACACTACTGATTTTTGAAGTTATGTGCATCAAACGCCAAACCGTATGGCATTTTAGAAGGTCAAATGTCAACGCTTTAAAACCGCAAAAGGGCGAGAAGATATATAAAATTTAAATTGTTATTTCGGTTGTATGAAATCTCAGAACTTTTTTACACCTAATATTTGATCATAATTATTTAGCAACGTTAACAATACTCAGTCCATATGTCGATGACGTATTTAAATATATCATGATGGATTTGTTGTAAGAAAGTTATTAGGACATATTTATCATATTTGTGCAACTTTTGTCACTACAAAATCGACTGACTTAATTTTGATTACTGTCAAAAACTGATTACTGTCAAAAAGTAATTTAATTTTTCCTTCGGACGATGTCATAAAAATAATACAATGCTCTGAAGCAATTATTCGATCAAATTATAATATAATTCGCACTAGAACAAATATTAAGACAATTATGATTATGAAAGTGTTTAACGATGTTTGTCATTTAGTGCTTAATGACAGCGCAATGACAGAACACATTTTGCAGCAAGATGTACTTGACAACCATAAAACGCAACTTATTAAAAGCATAATTGTAATTTACGTTAATTTGCGTTTATTCCATGAGATTAAGTGTACTACCGATTCAATACACAAGTATTATATTAGACATAAGTTTACAAAATTGATTCATTTTAAACATCAATAAAAATTATTTTCTTGTGTTATAATGGTAATGGTAAAAAAATGGCGCCAAGTATCAGTGCTTCGCACATACGTGTCGTATGGTGACAAATACGTGATAGAAAGAATATTATCTAAAATCTGATTAACATATCATTTAAATTTACATGTTAAAAGGACTTGTATAATGTAAAAGTTAGAACAGATTATAGATTAGATATTTCTATTATAGAAATATATTAATATAGAAATACATTAGATATTTCTATTATAGAAATATCTAATGTATAGGTATTTCTATAATAGAAAGAGAAAAGTAATGTCGAATTTTCGTTGGCTATATTCTCTAGTGAACATGTATGCGTAGTCTGTAAATATATCACATAATCTGAGTGTATGTGATTACTTATTATATTAAAATACTATCATAATTGTGAAAAAAAATTTTATTTCATTTTATTATTATGTTATGAAAGATTGTAATATTTTAAGTGTGATTTATTATATAAAAAGTTAAGAATGTTTGTTTAATGTAAATGGTTTAATTTTCTACAAAAAAATAATAAAATAAAAATAATTGCGCCACTTTACATATAGCGGCGAAATGATCGGTCTAATTATAAACGTGATATAGCATCTCTGTAAGGGAATTAAAATGAATATAAGAGATAGCAATATAAAATAAAACAATTAAATAATCTTCTTTTAATTCGCTCAACTTCAATCCAATTAAATTTTCTTTTTCTGCATATATTGACATAATGACTATCATCGATACACAAACCATAATGAAGTACAACATTCATTACTTTATACAACTGCCCAGCTATTTCTACTTTAATCGTTGGAACAGCACATAGGTTTAAGTTACATGCTATTTTCATCAGTTTATCATCTTGCAATGAAAACAGCATTAAACGAATAATAATTATTTTTTTTGTCAATGTTATTTCATTTCTAAATATTATATCTTTTTCAGTATAGTGCTTACATGATTCATTAAGTAATTGACGCCACTGTGAAAATGTTATAAAAAAAATTGTATATATATATATATATATATATATATATATATATATTATATATATATATATATATATATATATATATATTAGGTGTACAAAAAAGTTCTGAGCTTTAGATTTCATACAACCGAAATAACAATTTAAATTTTATATATCTTCCCGCCCTTTTGCGGGTTTAAAGCGTTGACATTTGGCCTTCTAAAATGCCATACGATTTGGCATTTGATGCACATAACCTCAAAAATCAGTAGTATTCACGATGGCAATAACAAAAGAGCATATTCGATTTTTTATCCACTTCGCGTTTCATCTGAAGAAAAATACTGCTGAAGCCACTGCAATGATTTGTGCTGCATATGGAGAGAACGCTGTAAGTCATACTACATGTAAAAGATGGTATCAAAAATTTCGCCAAGGAGATTTCAGTCTTGAAGATGAACCGCGTGCTGGACGCCCTCAAAAAATTGAAACGGACGAATTGCAAGCACTGCTGGATATAAACTCTGCGCAAACTGAAAAGGAGCTTGCAGAACATCTTGGCGTTACGCAGCAAACCATTTCCGTACGTTTACATACGATGGGAAAGGTTCAGAAGGAAGGCAAATGGGTTCCGTATGAATTGTCTGAAGACAACAAAAATCGTCGGCATGACACTGCACTCACTTTGCTTTCAAAGTTCCGGAAAAAAGATTTTCTGCACAAAATCATTACAGGCGATGAAAAGTGGATTCTTTATGATAACCCTAAATGTAGAAAATCGTGGGTTGACCCTGGTCAACCTTCGACATCGACGCCAAAGCCCAATATCCACGCCAAGAAGGTTTTGCTCTATATTTGATGGGATTGGAAAGGTGTGTTGTATTACGAATTGTTACAATCGGGTGAAACAATCACGGCAGACCGCCAACAACAATTGACCAATTTGAGCGATGCATTAGAAGAAAAGAGACCATTTACTGGCCAAGGACGTCGTAAAGTGATCTTGCTTCATGACAATGCTCGACCACATGTTGCGAAAGCGACTCAGGACCATATCTCTGCGTTAGGCTGGGAACTTCTCCCGCACGCGGCGTATAGCCCAGACATGGCGCCTTCCGATTACTACCTATTCCGGTCGCTGCAGCATCATTTGGCTGATACACATTTCGTGAGATTTGAAAAGATACGAAAATGCATTGATGACTTTATCGTTTCGAAACCGGTGAGCTTCTATCGTCAAGAAATTGGCAAGCTACCCGAAAGATGACAAAAGGTCGTTGACCGAGGAATATTTCGCTAATTAATATTTTTTTGTTTTTGAATAAAGATTGAATTTTACAAAAAAAAGCTCAGAACTTTTTTGTACACCTAATAAATGATATCATTTGAATCGAGTTGGCAATGTGAAGACAAATTTTTTTGTTTTTAATTAAAGCTAGTATCATTTGGATTAGAATAAGAAGACTCTTCAATAAATACAAAGATCACAAAGATACTAGCATTTAGATTTTATTTTTTGATCATAACTAGAATTGAGTTAGATACAATTTCGTAACATAATTTTTACCACATGAGTTGGAGTAAAAAGATTCTTCAATGAAGATACAAAGATACGTACTACTTAGATTCTATTTCTTTAAAATAAAAGATATTGTCAATTAGATTCTATTTTTTAACTTGGTACAACAATTTCTTTTTTTTTTTCAAGCGTCTGCTATACTTGACACCCTTTTTTTACCTTTTTTTAAAAAAGTAATTTTATAGTGATATCAGACATTTTGTAATATTAATAATCTTTCTGTGTTCGAAAAGCGTGTCTATAATTGACACCTTTTATACTTGACATTTTTTTTCTATAATACGCACAACAAGAGTAAATAGGAACAAAAGAATGAGCGAGATAGCATACTTGTTCTTTTTCCACATGTCCGATTGTTGGTCGACGATGCGTTGAGTTTCGCGGCGAGTTTGATAATTGTCGTAGTTCGTTTCGGAGTGATGTTTATGCGTCATAATCTATTATCTTGTAAATAAGTTCTAAGAATCAACATGAGTACTGTCACTCATTTTAAATGCATGTATTTTTCATTGTATTGTACTTTTACGTATGTATATGTTTGTTTTTTTAATTTTTAATATTTTTCCTTAATTTACTTAAGATTGAAGTATTTCAAGATACTGTTTTACAATTTTTTTCTGAATATCCAAAAAATGGGGAAGGATTCACTGGCCGGCCACGTAGACATCACGTGGAAAGCGCGAGCACGCCTTGCTGATGTAGCCTTCAAATAATCCGGCAGCACTTCTTATTACTTCACTTCTGAACTTTCCGATGAGAGAGTCTTTAATATTAGAGCTCCTTTTATAATTTTATTAACGAGAAACTCAAGAGATTAAAGATCTAATTAAAGCGATATGCGATGCGCATAAGTGTCGGTCCACATATAAGTATTTAATCCTTAAGCCATAAGAAATTGACCAATCATAATCGATTATTCTTTTCATATTCGATTATAATTGGTCAATTTCTTACGTCTTAAAGCTTAAATCATCTATTGTGGACCGACATTAATGGCCGAATAGAGAATGCTGGAGTGAGAGCGCAATAGAAAAGATAGAGATACATAATCAGAGATTGGCCACGAAAAAGCAACTTTTGATTGATCCTCTTTTGGCTATTCCCACTTATTTTCAAATACATTAACTACATTAATCTTAAATTGTAATATTATAATTTAAAAACATAAGCGTTTTAAAGGTAATAAAATGTGTATATTTATAAAACTTTATTTTACATAATTATATTACCAATTTATTAATATATATCCTTTAATTTTAACGATTTTAAATTTATTTATTTTTTTTGCTATTTATCTTTTTCAACACAAGAGCAAAAATTAATATAATTACTATTATACTACTGTTACACTATAATATTTTTAACTTTTTAATACACAATTGTCAAAATGATCCTCTGTGAAATCAATACAATGACAGCTATTCACAAAATTAGCGCAGCGAGAGAACCCATTACGGAAAAGTCAACAATAAACTTCGAGGAAATTTCGAGAAATGCAAGTATCGATATCATGCCTTTTTTTTAGAAAGGATTATTATATATATATATTTATTATTATTATAAACAAACTTTATTACAATATAAAATAAAATTTAAGTAAAAAAATGAACATCCACCCATTTTTTATATTGATTTATCATAATTAATTAATTTATGACTATATTTTGCAAGTTTAGTATCTCTATTATTTAATAATATTACGCTTTCCACGTATTTAATATACATGCACAATATACTTAAATCAATGCACATACAAAATAAAAAATATTACTATTGGTTAGAGTGAGATAATGTATATTTCTTTCACTCTAACCAAAACATGTTATTGGTTAGAATGAGATGGTGTATATTTCTTTCTTTCTCGTAGGATTTAGCCAAAACATGGCGGATCAGAGTCTCTGATTGGCGGATCAGAGTCGTGGCCAGTCTCTGATTGTAGTGTCTCTAGAGAAGAAGACCGACAGCGCGCTCAGACGGCCAATTTCGGACGCTCATGAATGATGCACAAGCGTCCGTGAGATGCTGCCATCTGAGACAGAGACGCCTGCGCGCGACTTTCAGATGATGAGAGACTCATTTCCGAACACATTCAAAGGCAAATAATATAAAAGCAAGATAAAACATTCAATATTGAAAATTTTTCAAATATTTTAATTCCTATATTGTTATACAAAGATTAAGAGTTAAAATATCCTCAAAGTTTTCAACATTGAATGCTTTATATTCGACCTTATATTCGCATTTCATGTGATTTTTATATGCTTTTTGTGTGACTTTTATATATGATTTTTACAATAAAGGTAATCTCTAATTTGTAAGTGGTACACTAGCGGCTAAAAATGCCTTCCCCCTTAAGTTAGTAGTGTTTCAGGCAGAATATACCCAGTTATATTGCATCTAGATATTCACACATCAGAATGTCAACTCCTTGAGAAAAAAAATATTAGCTAATTAAACAGATAATCAATCGGGTAAGTATTTACATTTAATATTTCACTCTAATCGATTTTGAGACAAGCGACACGAGGCAACGTTGTCGAACTTAACATGATGTATGAATATCTATGCAATATAACTGGGTATATTCTGCTTGAAACGGTATTAACTTAAGGGAGAAGGCATTTTTGGCCGCTAGTGTACAGTTTTATGAAAACAAATATATTTTGACATCTTTAAGACATCTTATATCTCGATTTTCAGCTTGGTGTTGTCTGAGTTAAGTAGTTTTCATAATTTCTTACAAAATATTTACAAGTCATTTTTAATCACTGAAGACGTATGGCAAATATAATAAGTACAGTATCGAGACGAGAAGTCTATGATTATTGATTGAATATTCATAAATTTTTAATATCATATTTGAATCATTTATCTAACTTCTTATTTTTTTTTCATTAAACATCTTCATATACTACTTATTAACTTTATATTCAATTTCTCTTTATATGTTGCTACATCATATAAATTTTACAATAGATAAAATTCCATTATTAGTATCATCAATCTTTATTAGAGCAGTATTATTATTATTATTATTATTATTATTATTATTATTATTATTATTATCCTTATCAATTTTTGCAGGAGCTATCACAATACTATTAACTGAACAAAATTTAAACACAACTTTCTTTGATCCTTCTGGAAGTGGAGATTCTATTCTTTATCAACACCTATTTTGATTTATTGGACATCCTGAAGTCTATATTCTTATTCTTCCAGGATTTGAATTAATTTCTCACATCATCAAAAATGTAAGTTTTACGAATTCCAAAAGATTATTGCAACTATTTTGTCATTATATAATAATAAAGCATATACTGAATCAATATAAAAAGTGCATACAGACATTTGTTCTACTTTATTAAGAAATAATAAAGATTTAATGAAAAAAATGTTACTCTTTTTAGATGTAATCCGCAAGTTACATTTAAATGTAACAAATGAGGAAATTGCACTAATGAAAACATGGCTTGCCTATGCAAAAGAACGCATGGCAAAAGAAAAGCAAAAAGAAGCAGAAGATACTCTAGAAAATTCCAAGAAATAGAAGATATTATATTCCTTTTTATTCCATTGATATTACATTCCATTGATATTACACCATTGTAGAAGTTAAGCGGCATCGAGCAGGATCCCAAGTAGGATGGGCGACCGTTTTAGAAATATGCAATGAATCAAGATAAAAAAATGTTTCATCACTCTTTCTCATTTTTTTATATTTTTTTCATTTTTCCGTAAAAGATATTACGTATATTGTAGATTTTTACGAGCTATCTGGCTGTCTGGGATACCGTTATGCATACTCTACATGATATACTGTTTTTAAACCATTTTCATCCTATGGCCATACTGCCATATGTACTGGGATATTTTCCAGTATATATTACAGATTAGGTTAGTAAGCGGTAGTAAAATTCTAAGTATATTTCATAGTATATCGTAGTATGTATTTCGAATGTTCGAACAATATCTCGAATATACTTGTATGATATCCCGTGAAACATTCTCAGAATAGACGAGTGCTATTAGGGAATATAATAACTCAAGTTCAAAAAGAATTAATTTTTATATCACTAATTCTAAATTCATTTTTAAATGCAAAATATTCTTTTTGTATCTGAAAATAAATTCAGAAATTATTGATGGCAAAAATTAATTCTTTTTGAATTCTCTGCTATCTAGGTATATGATATATATACAAGCGTGAGCGAGATATACTCGTACAAACTGAGAATATGCTAATAATATTTTGTAGATATCCTAAATATATACTGAATATTTTCAGTAATTATTACGAATCGCTGTAGAGCGGTCATATGTAATTAATGAGTATATATATTTCATATATTGTAATAATACGTATGTTGAATTTTCTGATAATATTAGCAATATACTGCCATGATATTCTTCGAAGATTTTCAGATGCTACTTGTTCTATATATTGTCATATAAATAGGGTATATTGTCATATAAATAGTTTAAGCAGGTCAAGGAGGAATATATAATATAAGATTATATCCATGTCATTACGTGACAAGATAACAGAAAAGGTAAAGTGACATCTAGTAATTCTAACCTACAAGATCAAGATCGATAACGTAGGAAGAAACTGACGGTAAATAAAGGTAGGAAAAATAGTCTGATCGATAAATCAGGAAACAATATATGAATAGCACGAGCGAACAGAGAACAACACAGGAAGAGAGAACGCCGACGAGGGAGAAAAGAGAAGGAAACAAAAAAGGAAAAACAATTTTAGATCTAATACCAAAATCGAAAGCGGGAAGTGAGGGGTCAATCGATATTTTAAACAAACGAAGAGGAAGACAGAATCGAAGCGGAAAGAGAGTTTTTAAGAAAATTTGAAAAAGCAAGGAAAATCACAAGATCATCACCAGGAAGAAAAAATATATTATAAGGAAGAAAAAGAATTGATAACGGAAACAGAGAGAGGTGCAAAAGAAGACAGAAATATGATGAAAGAAGACATAAGAACAATAAAAGAATTTATGAAAGACATCAGAGAAGAATTGAAAAATGCAATGGGAGAAATAAAAGCAATCAAAGATGAATGGAGAAAGAAAGAGGAAAAGTGGGAAAAAAGAATCAAGAAAGCTGAGAACAAGATAGAAAATTTGATGATAGGAAGTAGAGAAGATGAAAATCTACGGGAAAAAATTAGGAAATTAGAAGAATTAGAAGATGCAAGAGAGAGAAGAGAAAGAAGAAATAATATTGTAATAAAAAGATGGGAAGTGCTAAAAAGAGAATTATTAGAAGCGGCGGTGAAAGAAATGTTAAAGAATGAACTCAATGTCGAAGCGATTGTAGAAGAAGCATACTGGACGAGAAAAGGAACAAATATGGTAACAGTAAAAATTAAAGGCAAGGACCAGAAAACAGAAATTATGATAAAAAAAAAGAATCTGAAAGGTAAGAATATATTCAGAGATAATGATTTAAATTGGAAGAAGAGGCAAGTACAAAAAAAATACGCTTGATAACGGAAGCAGAAAAGGAGAGGGGAGCCAAAGTGAAGATCGGTTATAGAAAGCTGCAAGTTAACGAAAAGAAGTTTGTATGGAAAGGGGAGGAAGAGTTAAAAGAGCAAAATTTGTAAAGCAGACAAAGCTTCGTAGGCTCATAGATAATGAGCAGAAAGGAGAGAGAAAGAGTCTGCATAGCCATTCTGCTGAGGTCTGCGAGAGCAGACCACAGGGGAGGGTGGGGCAGAAAAAAAGAAGCAGAGAAACAGAAGAGGGACAAAATACAAGAGCAGCAACACAGAAATACAGGAAAGGAATATAAGAAAGAAGACAAAAATGAAGAAAATAAAAATATTGAAATCGGACCACTTATCAATTTGTGTATATATACAGATAAGATAAAATACATGCCTTTGAACACAGGACAAGAAGACAAAGGCATAAACTTCAAGCAACAAATATGCACAGAAGAAGGAATTGAGAAGTTTAGGGAAATTTTAAGTTCTCGAAAATTTAAGGAAACAACGTGGAAGATGCATGGATAGAGTTAAAAGAAGGGATAAAAGCAGTTACACAGGAGAAAGAATAAAAATATTTATTAAAAAAAAACACTAGGTGAATGAAAGTGGTAGAATAAAGAATGTAAAGAGAAAAAAAGAGAATTCAGGAGATTGCTCAGAAGAGCAAAGAATAGAGAGCTATTAGAAGAATTTATTGGGTGTGGGAAAAAGTTCATTTTTTTAGTAAAATTCAAATGTTTTTCTTAGAGTATTAAAATCAATTTATTCAAACCAAATATGCTCCATTATTTTCGATAATATTTTGCCATTTTTGAGGCAGAGCTATAATCCCATCGCAATAGAACTTCTGTGATTTCTGGCCGAAAAACTGCTTCAAGTGATTTTCAGGCCTATTTTGAAGTCAGCTTTACACCATTAAGAAAGTTCTGCAGAAATCTAAACAAATGATAGTCTGAGGATGCTATGTCAGAACTATATCAGGACGGTGGATGCATCAAAACTTGCCAGCCAAGCTCTCGCAATTTTTGCCGAGTCATCAAAGATGTGTGTGGTCGAGCATTGTGATGGAAGACGACACTCCTCCTATTGATTAATTCTGGTCGCTTCCTCTCAATTATTTGTTATAATCTCTTCAGTTGTTCACAGTAGAGTTCGGAATTAATTATTTGACCGGGCGGTAACAGCTCATAGTGAACGATTCCTTTCCAATCCCACCACACATGTAACTTTCTTCGTCGTTGATCCAGGTTTTGCGATTGCCTTTTCTCCTCTCTTTGTCCACAATCTTTTTTGAGTTCGATTGTCATACGTGATTCATTTTTCATCACTAGTTATCATTCTCTTCAGAAATGGCTCAATTTCATTGCATTTCAATAGCATATTTTGGAGACTTATTACACGATACCGAATGTAAACGCTTCGAACAATACATTTTATTTTGGCAAAGACGACACAGAAATTACGATTCCCGATGAGTCGTATAAAGTAGACCATAAATGAATTTTTGAGACGTGAGATTTTACGGAAACGACTGCGACGCGACGCGTCCGATGGTAACGCTGGTGACACCGCGCGCGGCGATGACGAGATCGGGGAATACCCGATAGTGCTCCGCGCAAATTATAACACAATGAGGTGTGAGATTAAATGCATCTACAAAATAAATTTTAACAAGCCTAATAACATTAAATCGCTGCTGGGTTCTCGAAGCGCATACTGCAACTGCAAAGGTGGCATGAATTGGATCGTGTCGATCAACATAATGAACGTAAACATTATCCGTATAGAGTGCAACGTGACCGCAGGCGCGTACAGCAACGACAAAAGTACACGATACGATGAATTTTCGCCGAACGTGCCGCCAGGATATAAGATATCGGAAAGGCTGAGGTAAATCATTTACCTGTCAGTTATCGTACGGAGCATTACGGAGCATTACGGAACAATACGCATTGTTGACCAGAACGGACGATTGCTTGATTTCAGAGGAGAAGAGATCACCATCAGATTGCACGTACGACGGCGACAGCGATAACGCGAGCGTGACATTTGAGATGCTCGTGTTGAACGAAGCGAAGCATACGCAGAGAGATAACGCATTTTTTACAAAGAAAACATCGATTGACAATACTCACTCATCCGGCTGTATCAAGAAGAGAAAGAAACTCAACGCATCGAACATTAAATTTTTACAAGCTTTAGGATTCGCGGTGCGCAACTTATGAGATGACTGATATCCTATCGAAGACTGATATCCTATTGAAAACTAGTCAATCTTCGACGCATCGTCAAGATTGAGACTCATGCGTACAACCCGTTCGCCAATACAGCGATGAGATAAGACTACCCATATAGCAACAAGATCTGTATACATTGCCGTACAAAAGCTTTCTATATGTCGAGAGAAAACTAACGAAGAACAGAGTTGTCGATGGATATGGTGTTGGGAAATAATTTTATCGCGTTCATGTTCGATGAGATTCGATACGAGCTCGATGACGTGGAGATTGATCGTAACAGAAACGTGGGCATAACTAGCACGCTCAAACTATGTCGTTACTATGTAACGTCATCTGACAGAACCGTGATTCTGAGGAATGCCGGCTGGGATGCACGTATTAATGGGGATGGATATTTTAACTTCTCTACGCAGTGTTGGGATTCTGCGAGGATTACAGACGCGTGCTAATCAACACTTCTCACGAGTTGATTTTGATACGATCACATAATGACAACAATTGTCTGATGAGAAATTCGGCGTTGGATCCCGGCGTGGTTGACTTATTCAAGATACAACATGGCGAATGCCGCACGTGTTATTGAGCGAGATAAAAAAAACTATCGATACTGCGCTTTGGAAAGCGGACGATATTTGAGCATGGCTTTTCGCTCGTGGGATTTGTACGAGTTTCCGCTGTTACAATGTACAAAGCATTTGTAGGCTATTACCGTTTCTCAGCTCGAGAAGCCGCGATATGTCATCTTCGCTCTGCAAACAAGTCGAAAAAACGTCATGGTTGAGGACACAAGCCGATTTGACGACTGCAATTTAACCAACGTGAAACTCTATCTGATCTCAGAATGTTATCCGTACGACGATATGAATCTGGATTTCGACAAAAACAGATGGTCCGTGTTGTACGAAACGTACACGCGTTTCTGCAAGAGTTACTACGGACACGAGTATCTCGAGCTGTGTTCCGAGTCTCGCCGTCTTTTCTATATAACGGTCCGTATTCGTAATCATCGATTGTTTTTGACAAAACGAATCGGTCAAGAGCACAACCGTGGACGTGAGATTGGAATTTGAGACTAAGGATAATATACAATGAATACCACCGCGTACTGTCTCATTACATGATCGCGTGATTCAGTACAATCCGTTGACCAATGTTGTACGCAAGATCACTTAAGAGCATCACTGGCATATGAGAGAGAGACAATAAAATCTATTATACATCGAAATCGTAGTCTCGAAAAATTGCTCGTCAAATTGCGCGTGCCAATGTTCGTAGACCTGCAAGGTTTCCTCGTTGGAGGACAGTTTGTCGTAAAGAAGTTTGCTGCTCTCAGAGAACGTATCGTTCTCTCTCACTACATTTTTGCAAGTCCTATACCATGGCATTTCCTCGCAAGTCTCGCGCACGCTGGTTGATACGTCATCACCATAGACTGTGATGGGACAACGGAACGATACAGCAAAGCTAAGAGTTTGATACAAAAGTTGTGCACGGAACGAAAGATGACGACGACGACGACGACGATGCTGTCGTATATGTCGAAGGAAAACAAACAACGAAAAACGACAATAGTTGTGAAATTTGCTTCTGGACAATGAGCGAGAGCGCTTGTACATCGAGACTTTGGATGTTGATTAAGACATAGATTCTCTGAACAATCTGGACGCTGATAATACTGTGCGATGCGGATATCACTATACTAATTGCGCTTTACAAAATATATTTAAATTGTTTAATTAGTGGTCAGATAACCATGAATAAAGTAAATAAATATGATATACGAAATGTTTTTTAATGTTTTTTTATGTTTTAAATGTTTTTTTTTATTCCTTTCCATTACATTGATAATATTCTAACGATCGATGTACCGCTTCTTAGCGCCGCGAGAAGTTTATTTTGCCGGGGTGACTCATCGCGCGTCGGGCAGGAATGTAGGTCAGTTTGTCGGTCATGCAGATGACAAAGAAATTGCATCACGATTTAAAAAGTGAAAACTTTTTTTATTCATTTTTTTAAATGATTTGTTTGATACAATGACGATATTTAATAATTGATTAAATGATTAATTGATTAATTGATTAATTAATTGATTAATTAATTGATACCGACGCGCTCTCTTTTTTTATTTTTCTATCTGAATGGCCGATATAACAGTTATAGTGGTCGCGAAATGATCTATGCAATTGAACACCTCCGTGCAATTGAACGATCCTTTGCCTTTTTCTTGGCCGCTATAACACGCTCGTTCAGCTTCTTTAAAAATTTCTATCATAGAGTCAGCGATATCCATTGCCCATTGCTGCCCATTTTTGTCCATTGACAATGATATATTGTACGCATTTCCTCTGTAATGGCGGTATACTCATATCTCAGAAATTTTTTGGAAGGAATCGAGAAGTGAGGGAATCGGGGATTGCGTTTCTTCACAAAATTGTGGGGATTCGGGGTGTAATCTCTTCAAAAAATAATCCGTCACGTTCACCGGTGGATAGGCCGTCACGTTCCGTAACGGAGAAACTCGTTAACTCTTCGATTGGTCGACAATTGCATATCTCGTCATTTATTAATTTAGCGCCACAGTATTCACAATGACTGCGTGTCACGATTTCTCTCAATGAGAAGCTCATTGTAAAGTTTCTTGTCTCTCTTTAGCAGTACCCTCACTATATAAAAAAAGATTAAAAAATGATTATGAGCCATCATGTATACACACCTCATTATTCTTATAATATACTCATAACTGACCTTGTCTTATCAATAATTTCTACAAATGAGTAATTAGCAGACAGGAGTAAAGCACCGTTATAAGTGTTAATCAATAAATGCGACACTTCACGTTTTTTTTGTACGCAACGGCTTTCTCTCACATTAGATTTTCATTTATTGTGATCCCGTGCATCCAATGATCTATTATATATCAACAATTTCTTTGTCCCTTTGTCTAAAATTTTAGCTAATTAAAGAATTTGCTGATCGAACGGCGCGTGATATTGGTTAATCAATACTGCGAAATCAATTGATAAATGGCCAGAACGCTGATCGTGTATCAATTGTTATTATATAAACGGTTACCCAAGGACGGGAGGACGGAGTCAAAATTACAAGTTAATCGAAGTCGCGAGATATTGACCAAATCCGTCGCCAAGCTCACGCGATATTAGAAAATCTCAAATGTCATACCCGGTCGACGGCCAAAGTAACGCGAGACGCGCTGAGCCGCCCGTCGACATTCAATCGTGTGTGAGAACTATAACAAGTGAAATGTTAAACTATTTGTGCCAATGTAAAAATAAATTAATTAATTTAGAGGAAAGTGTGTGTCAGTAATTCTTCACTCAACGATCCTGCTCAGGGTTCCAACCTCTTAGGCTTGGCGAACCCGATTATCTCTTTAAAGAATTAAAGAATTTGCTGATCGGCTTTTCGCAACGATCTTCGCGATCGCGCGATGCGTCTCTGCGGTCTTTCGAAAGACTGATTGCGGTTTTTGCGATCACGCACTTCTGCCGTCTTTCGAAAGACTCTTTTCGTAATTCACGTACTTTTGTTATTAGTTGTAGATCTGGCTACAACATTCCCTCCCCTCCGTTAGTAAAAAAAAACGAAGGTACAAGGTTTTTACAAAAAAATTTTTCCCGATACATTTTTTGTTATAATCGTTTATTTAAAATCGCGTACTTTCGCTTCTTCTAACGGCGCGATCTATAGTACGTAATTCTATTTCTACTTAGCTTTGCTAATATTTGTTTAATAGTGTTTCATTGTTTTTTCTTTTTTGTTACAACTATTATTGCTATGACCGCGATGACTATTATTAATGTGGTGCTACTTATTGATATAGGATATACAAAGTGCTTTTGTAAAAAGGGCGATATATCATTAGTGTTTATTTCGTTATTCATTTTATTTAATTTTTTTGTTAATTCTGTCAGGTCTATCGCGTCTTGTACAACTTTAATTTAATTTTTTCCGCTTTGTTCGCTTTGAGAGTTTCGCCCAGTATTGTAATGTTATAATTTGGTAAATAAGTTTTTATTTCTTTTCCATGTTTTATAAGTTTCGATTTTATTATCGCATCCGCTGTGACTATTCTACAATCATTTGATAGTGTTATTTTTTTTCTGTATTTGTGATAGTTTTACGCGTTTCTTTGTTATTTTTAGATGAAATTGTAATAGTTTGTTTCGCTGGTGTAGAATATAATCAAGAGTGTGAATTACTTAAGGCTATCCATATGCTATTTTTTATTGTTATATATTTAATTTTACAATTTTTATAATGGTTATCGGTTTCTATATATATATATATATATCTACATATTTCGCATAATGGGTCGGTCTTAACATTATTAATCGGGAAAATTTGCTCGCACAAATAGTTTGAATTTCTTTACATTGTCTTTTCTTGAGTCAGTCTTGCGTACGTGTGTCTGTCAGTATCTAAGGCTATCAATGTTGATTAGTGTGGATGTGTTTTGCTTATGTGATACTTGTAACGGTATTATGTTTAATATTTCGTATATTAGTGAAATTAGTGGGAAATGTAAAATTGTGTAAACGTCTGTTTTGTTGCAATGTGCACTCATCATCGTTTCTCCATTGTAGTCCAATCTTCTTCGCTTATTTTAAATGGAAAATATAGTCCTTGAGGTATTTGTGTTGTTGCTTCTTTAAGGTTTTCTTCTAGTGGTATTAGTCGCGGGTGTAATATTCCATTCTTTATCGCAGTTAGATATTCTAGTGTATCTTCCGCATGCTGTATCAATTCGTTGAGGACTGCATTTGTAATTATAAAATGTTCCTTGATATTCTCATGACTTATTTCCGTTGTTATTAGTAGTTTCTAGTTCTTTGATTGCATCAACTAAAACAGTTTTGTTATTTTGAAGTACTTTTTTTTAATTGTTTATATGCGCTATCGTTGCATTTATAATTTTAATTTGGTTTTTTATTATATGCTCTGTTGTTTGTTGTTTATGATATTTAATTGTTCGCTGATTAGATTTCTGTCCATCGTTCCAAATTATGTTTTGGCAACGGTTCCTATTCCGTTGATCAGTTCTCGTTTTATTTTCGTATCTTTCATCTTATACAGAGAATTTATTCTTTTCATTAAATGCTTTTAATCGCTGATAATTATTTTCAATTATATTATAATAATTGTGACCTTTATTTCTCAATTCTAACATGGTATATACGTTTTGTGTTTTAAAAATGTATTCTTCTATTTGGCTCTGCTCGTTTTTCGATTGGTGAAATATCTATTCTTATAACTGTTTTCCAAAATGATTATGTTCAGTTTTCTTATCTCTTCGAAGTATACTCCTGGGTGGTGTTTAAAGTTCTCTATTTCAACCGGTAATTTCTCTTCCTTCTCCATAGCTCCATTGGTGATACATTTATTCTGTTATATGTTTATAATGTTAAAATAAAATTTCTTATTTCTCATGAAACGTTTGCGGTGTTCGTAGTAGACGTTTCTTTTTTATCTGGCATAATGTTATTTTATTCTTATTTCGCTTTCTTAATTAAAAAGAATCTCCTTTGGATCTGTTGAGTTCGCTTCTTTATAACGTTTATAAAGAAGCGAACTCCTGGTCCATTTCTCCTGGTGTCTTTTGTAACGATAACTTTTTACCATTTCTCCTGGTGTCTTTTGTAATGATAATTTTGCTGGTCTATCTTCTTTATTATATCAGTGTTAGGTATTTTGTGTGAACCTTCTAATATTTTATCTTTTGCGATAGGCAAAAGATAAAATATTATGTCTGCATATCGACAGTTGTTGAAATGTCTTCCTCGTGTCAACGTGGGCAATTTCTCCGCTCGCGACATGTCGTCTGATGAGGATTTCATCGAATGATCGGGAATCCGAGGGTGATGATCCGGTGCTGAACGAGTTTTTTCATCTTTTCACTCGCGAACGTTTCGTTCAGATACGCTGGATGCGTGTTATATTGACTGTTTATAATGATGGTGTTTTCCGGAAAACCGAATTTTATATATTCCCAATGATTCGGATGCTAAGACTGTGGAGTTGCCTTGGTCGGTCGAACTGTGTGAATTATTGAATTGTTTCCTTTCTTGGGAAGGTGCGCCGACCAATGATTTAGACAAGGATAAGCTTCCGCCCTCGTCGGGTAGTTCCCGTAACATCTAACGCTTATTATTTTTAGTTTTTTAGTGTAGTGTTTTAGTTTTTTAGTGTAATGTGCTAGTTGTTAGTTTTTAATTTTTTGTAGTAGTTTGTAGTGTGCTAGTCTATTTTTAGTGTTGACTTTATTGTGGAGCATCCTTTGGGATTTTATGTTTGCTCTTCGTTTTCGTCTTTGGTAAGTCTCCACATTTTTCTTTTATTGTTTATGTTTTGCTTTTCTCTTTAGTCTACGAATGCTTTTAGACGATTGCATTTAACATTCGGCGCCGTTTTTATTCTATAGTTTACCTCTCCTATTTTCTCTAATATTACGTAGGGGTCCAATCCATATTACATATAGTTTTATCGATGATCCTCGTCGAACTGTTTCGTCGTAGGACTTTGTAGTAGAACTTTGTCTTCCACTTCGAATACGCGAATACGTATTTTTGTTTTTCTATCATAATGTTCCTTCGCTTTTTGTTTTTCTTCTTTAACGCTTTCTTTCGCTATTTGATTCGCGGCTTGTCCTTTCGCTCGTATTCTTGCGCATAGTCATCGTATGTATACGAGGATTTAGGTGAGCTAGCTAGAGTCGTAGGTAACGGTGCTTGATGCCCGTAAACAAATTCAAACGGCATGAAACCCATGACGGTATGCGGGGTTGTATTATAGGCAAATCGCGTACGGGATCCATTCGTCCCAATCCGTTTGGTCTTCATTAATATAGTGTCGTAAACATTCTGTTAAGATACGGTGTGATCTTTCAAGAGCTCCGTTTGTCTCTGGATGGTAGGCTGTCATTTGTAATTTTTGTATTTTTAATAATTTACACGTATTTTTTAATAACTCGCAGATGAAATTTGTTCCTTGATCAGTCAGGATTTTATCTGGGATTCCGTATTCTAATACGATTTTTTTCACGAATTCTTTAGCAATTGTAGCTGCCTTTTGATTTTGTACCGGTATTTTGTACTTTTGCTAAACTTTGTTAAGCTATCTTGGAATGTTAGTATATACTTGTTTCCCATTGTTATAGGCAAAAATCCTACGATGTCTAATGCGCATTTCTCAAACGGTTTTGTCGGTGTATCTGTTAATATTAAGGGCTTTAGCGCGTCGTTGCAATTTATTTTTCTGGCAATATTTGCATTTTGAGATGTATTGTTCAACATCTCGTTTTAATCCTGGCTAGTTGTGGTGTAGTCGAATTCTACTTATTGTTTGTTCAATGCCCTGGTGTCCTCCTACAGGTGCGTCATGGTATTCATCTAATATTTGTTTCTTATCTTCTTCTTTGTATTATTTTTCTGACGCGGCATCAATCTGTTGTTCTTTCGTTATTACTGCCATGTTACGGTTTAACGCATCGGCGTTAACGTTGGCTTTTCCAGCTTTGTGTATTATTTCATAATTGTATTCTTCTAGCTTTAATCTCCACCTGATTAAACGCGAACCGCGATCTGTTAGGTTAAATAATCACATTAAAGGTTTATGGTCGGTAATTATTTTGAATTTTGTCTCATATAAGTAGAGTCTGAAATGCTTAGCAATTCGAATCTTAATTCATGCAATTTTGCTATTGCGACTGTGGAGGTGTGAGCCGGAGCATTGTCATGATGAAAGATGACTTTTTTGCGCGCCAATCTCGGCTGTTTCGTTTGCAGCTCTTCGTACAAACGATTCAGAAGTGTAGAATAATATATTCTTGTAACTGTTTGACCCTTCTGTAAGTAGTCAATGAAGATGATTCCTTGGGAATCCCAAAACAGTGGCCGTTATCTTCCCGGCCGATAAAACAATCTTCGCCTTCTTCGACGCACATTCACCAGGCGTTGTCCACTGCTTCGACTGCTGTTTTGACTCGTGTACAGTGATGGATCCAAGTCTCGTCTACGGTCACGAATCGACTCCAAAAGTCTTGTGGATTGCGCTTAAGCATCGACAAACACTGCTGCGAAATGTCTTTTCGCATGCGTTTTTGATCGATGGTCAGCAATCGCGGCACTCATTGTGAACAAAGCTTTTTCATTTTTAATTTTTTGTACAGGATATATTATGCACCCTATCTACTGAGATGCCTACAATTTCAGCTATGTCACGTACCTTCATTCATGATCTTCCATGACGGATTTTTACAATCATTTCTGGCGTAGTAACTTTAACTGGACGTCCGGGGCGCGCTTCATCTTTGGTTGATGTCCGGTCTCTTTTGAATTCATTAATCCAAAAATAAATGATCTTCAACGCTGGTGCAGAGTCCCCGTGAACTTCGTCCAATTCGGCTTTAATCTGCGCAGCCGTCCACTTCTTTAAATAAAAATGTTTAATCACTGCACGGAATTTTTCTTTTTTTACGACAACTGCTGCCATGTTCACTTCCAACGTCTGCCATATGTAAACTAAGCGTCGCTTTTGGCTGAAACTTGATATGAGGCAGTTTGAATAGTGTTCCTGGCCATATGCTACACAGTTCATTGTAGCGCTATCTCGCAAAAATTTACCTGACTTATCGAACGACCCTCGTATTTTAATATCGGTGCCGTTGTTAATTTATTTTTTAGCGTATCAAATGCATTTTGCTGTGGTCCATTCAAATTTCTCTCCTTTCTCTGTGAGTTTGGTTAATGGCTTTGCGATTCGCGAGAAATCTTCTATAAATTTTCTGTAGTATCCGACTAATTCAATGAATGCTTGCACGTCCTTTATCTTTCTGAGCGTAGAAAAGTTTTTTACGGCGTGTAATTTTGATGGATCTGGCGAAATTTCATTTTCGTTAATTATATGCCCTAAATAAACTACTTCTTTTCGTAAGAATTCGCACTTATCTGGTTAGAGCTTTAAATTGTTTTCTCTTAATCTTCGAAGAACTAATTCTAATCTTTTGTTCTTTAAGGCTAGAACTATATATATATATATATATATATATATATATATATATATATATATATATATATATATATACAATATCATCGAGATATACTAGACATTTAATCCCTTGTAGACTCATTAGAATTGAATTCATTAACTCTTAGAGGGTTAATAAACTTTTAAAAACTAAAAAAGCTTGTTATTCCCATAAAAAAGAGTTTTGGTTCTCATCCAGGACCCAAACAGGACCGATGTGTACAAGTCAGCCCATGACGCCCTGAGGCGTCATAACAGTCCGGTACGGTATGACGCAATGTTAAAATTTTCAAAATTTTTAAAAACACAATTTTTTAAGTTTTTATGATTATTGATGATATTTTTTCAGTTTTCAGATGATAAAAAAACAGTATTGTTCGCTCTTAGCATTACCCAGAATCAACGATGTGGACATGGTGAGCATCTGACTCAATGTGTGTATGTGTATATGTGTGTGCGTGCGTGCGTGTGTGCGCGCGCGCGAGTGTGTGTGTGTGTGGGGGGGAGGAGGAAAGAAGATAAGAGTGTTACAAATAAAATATTAGAATATGATTTGCATTTTTTTTTTAAATAACCAATAATTTTCTCAATTTATGGTAAATCAGATTTAATATGATAGATATAGAAATAAGATGTAGTACATAACATAACACGACATTCATTACATTCGATTGTGCACTCTGTTCTTTTTTTCATCATGTAGCATAAGTCGCATCTCTTTTTCTTTCCCTCTGACACAGGAAGATATTTTCCTACAAGACGAGCAAGAGCTGCTTGAATTGTAACATTTGGCTCGTCTTTCAAATTGAGGATTGCCAAGACTAATTGTAGTCGAAACTTTGAGAAAGATAATCTTTCATTATTTAGGTTGTACATTGCATGTGCATTTATAAGTACCAAATCAAGTAAGTGGAAAAATAATTTTTTATACCACTTCATTAATTTTCTGATTGTCTCAGTCAATGATAATTGTTTATCAATATTGTCAATTCCTCCCATACTTTTGTTGTAGTCAATTATGCACGATAGCTTCATTGTATTCTCTTTAGTCTTATAACTTTTCTTTTCCGTTTTTTGAAATCCAAATTCATGCGCCGAAGTGATCATGTATACTTCTTTTTTATCTTGCCATTTTATAGCCATCCAGATATTGTGAGCTATTTCTACTTGTCCTTTTTCAAGATGCATATCCAAGTTAGATAATCCTTTCTATTTTTTCTTACTGTACCGCATAATCCTGTATCTTTTTCATGTATCTTCAGAAATTCAGTCAATATAGGAGAAATATACCAATTGTCTACGTAAACAATGTGACCTTTGAAAATAAGGTTTCAAAAAATGTGCAACAATGATTTTAACACTGATATTCTATATTAAAGCTATGACGCCCTGAAGCGTCATACCGGTCCTCTAAGGGTTAACCGTTGAAAAGTCGCAGGTGCATTTTTCAAACCAAATGGCATTCTATTAAATTCGTAATGACCTGTATGGCGTAGAGAATGCAGTTTTATTTTTATCTCGCTCCGCCATTGGTATCTGGTAGTAATCTGATGCGAGATCTAATGTCGTAAAATACTTTGTGTTGCCCAGCTAATCAAGTATATCCATTATGTTGGGCAACGGGAATGAATCTCCGATTGTGAGATCATTCAATTTCCTAAAATCAACCACAATTCGTAATTTTTACCTGAAGCGTCTGTATTTTTCGGCACGACTAATAGTGGTGCGTTCCATTGGTTGACGCTCTGATAATGTCCTGCTCTAACATTTCTTGGATTTGTTTGTTTACTTCATCTTTATGTTTTTCGGGTAAACGATAAGGGCACATTTACCGATGACGAATCTGTTCATACTGATATTTCGTATTTTATTTTTGTTGTGCACGTTAATGTGTCTTCTTATAAATGAAACATATCGTTATATTCGCGACATAATTCTAATAAAGATTTTCATTCCTCCTGATTTAAATGCTCTGTGCGTAATGAATTCTTTATTCGTTGTTCTCGAGAGATTAATTTTGTACTTTTACTTCTTGTCTGTATTGCGTACACGGATGCTTGTGTTATTTCTTCTTGCATCTATCTCTTCTAATGTTACTTGCGGTACTTTGAACAATTTTTTCTTTTTCTGTAACATTCAGTATGCTGATTGGACATGTATAATTTTGTAATTCGACTAGGCAACATGCTATAAAAATTCCAAGCATATTTCTTCTGGTTTCGTTGTGTATTTTGTTTTAATTAGTCATGACCTGTACGATTGTTTCGCTGCGCGGCCCTAAAGTTACGCGCCTGTATGAGTAGAGCTTGAAATTTGTATTTTTAAATCGTACAGAATTTGTTTTACGATCAAACGTGGTTGTATATCGTGGTTATATATAATAGATGGAATCTACTCTTAAGATTGCGTCATATTCTATTGGCGCGTTAGCGCGTCTCGCACTATATATATACTGAGTGTCATATCTTTTTTGAGATAGTTGAATTGTAAATTGTGCGTTTTGCTTAGCGTTATTATTTCATGTTCTGTTGTGCCTGTTAACTTAGTTTTTTCCTCGTAAATTAGGACGTAATTTAATACATATTTCAATTATTATTATTGTCGCTATTATTGATGCGCCTGTGTCAAATAAGAAGTTTATTTTTCTGCTTTTGACTTCTGCAACAGATAATGTGATCGCGTTTAGTCCGGTGTTAACGAGCAATGTCTCCTTGACGTGTGCCACGCGATACTCTGACGCGGGACGTGGACCGGTCGATTTACTTTCATTGGTTTTGCTCTTTTTATTTTTAAAATTTTTCGTAGAATTTTTTCTTCGCGAATTTAAAAAAATTTTTTCTGGTGGATTTCTACCACTTTTTTCTAGTTTCCCGTTTAATGTCCAACATTCTTGGTGTAAATATTCTATTGTATGGCAATAACCACATTGCTTTTCAATTGTGTTTATGCGGGGTTGCCCTTCTGGCTTAGGCAGAATGAATTTATTTGCGAAGCAGCTAGTCCTGCAGTCGCGTCCGTAATGACCGATTTTTCCACATTTGTCACAACGCGGGTTTCGGATTTGTGCCGTATTAGAATTATACGTACTTCTATGTGCGAGCATTCGCGTACTAAACCCTCGCGTTTTTCCCTCTGCACTAGCTCCTGCGATTGTTTCTTGCAATGTGTTATAACGCTGTGACCGTATGATTAATTTAATGTCCTCGTGCAAGCCATTCTGATAATTGTGCAACGCCTGTTCTTTTATGTTTTTTAAAATCGCGCGTTGCTGCTCACAGTATGATTTTTGCCCTCTTCCATGGACTCGTAGAGTTCCATGGCTAAGTTATCTATTCGCCTGCTGAATTCTTGTGCGTTTTCATTTGTGCGATTTTTGCTTGAGCGAGTTAAATTTGAGTTGTAGGTAAGCAGTACTTCGTTTGCTCAAGTATTCTTTTTCTAATTCTCGCTTTAGTTACTCAAAATTTACTCGCATACGGAAGTCCATCATGGCCTTGCCCTTGAATTTGGTGCAAAGGATGGCCTCCAATAAAGATTGTTCGTCCGCAGGGTGTATATTTTTTATAGCGTACGTGCTTGCATTTAGAAATTCGTACACGCGTCATCGTACACGCGTCCTCGTGACGTGCCGTCGATCTCATGTCGGGATCATGTTACGCGCATCCTTCAATGTTAGAAATACTAATGCGTTTCCCGATTGGTTTCGTATGTCCTGATACGAACGTCCGTACGTTAAATCTAACGGGTGAGGCAGGAAATTTTGTGATACTCTCGTTCGCTCTCCCATAATTGTGCCTGTCGGCTTAGTTCATTTATTTATACGCGAGGAGATCGTGTATTTCGTCCATTAATTCACGGAGATTGTCGGGCGATGCGTCAATTGTAACGCGGCGATTAGTTCGATTTTCCTGTGGACCGTTTCTATCGATTGAATGCCGTAATTGCAAGATTTTATTGTCAATTTCGTTCTGTTGTTCAGCGAGCGAGTGAGCCATTTCGTTTATTAACGATTGATATGTTAAAAGATCCAATATGCTTCCGTCTCGTAAGTTTGTTAGTTGCTCTTGTGTGGGTGAGTCCGTCGCTTTACCAGGTGTATGCACAAGTTTTTTCCGGTTTAACTAAGAGATGTCGCTAGCGAAAAGTACGCAGCGTATTAATTTGACACATACATCATTTTGTTCGTCTGACATTTAAAACTACAAACACACACAAATTGAGTCCGCCAAAAACTAGCGTCTTTGTTTTATCGTTCAGTGATCATGTCGAGTTTTGTGCCTGAAAAAGAACATTTGCGGCACGCATTGCTTTTTTTATTTAATCAAAAGAAAAAGGCTGTTGAAAGTCATCGTTTGCTGGTAGAAACATATGGTGAACACGCTTCATCGATTAGAACATGTGAGACATGGTTTCGACAATTTAAAAGTGGTGATTTCAATGTGAAAGACAGTGAGTGCTCTGGTAGATCACAAAAATGCGAAGACGAGCAATTGCAGGAGTTATTGAATGATGACCCAACTCAAACTCAACGGCAATTAGCAAAAGCATTACATGTATCACAAGAAACAATCAGCAGACGTTTACGAGCAATGGGAAAGATCAATAAACTCGGTAAATGGGTCCCACACGATTTGAATGAACGTCAAATGGAAAATCGCAAAGTCACTTGTGAAATGGTGCTTCAACGCCACGAAAGGAAATCATTTTTGTATCGAATTGTGACGGGTGACGAAAAATGGATTTATTTTGAAAACCCGAAGCGGAAAAAATCGTGGCTTCCACCTGGCGAAGCCGGTCCATCAACACCAAGGCCAAATCGCTTCGGCAAGAAGACCATGCTCTGTGTCTGGTGGGACCAGAGCGGTATTGTGTATTATGAACTCTTGAAGCCTGGCGAAACCGTTAATACACAACGCTATCGCCAACAAATGATTAATTTAAACCACGCATTAATCGAAAGACGACCGGAATGGGCCAGAAGACATGGCAAAGTGATTTTGTTACACGACAATGCGCCGTCTCACACAGCAAAACCAGTGAAAGACACCTTGAAATCGCTTGGATGGGACATCCTTCCGCACCCGCCGTACTCCCCAGACCTGGCACCATCTGATTATCACCTCTTCGCATCAATGGGGCACGCGCTCGCAGAGCAGCACTTCAGCAATTTCGAGGAAGTTGGAAAATGGCTCGACGAATGGTTTGCCGCAAAAGACAAGCAGTTTTTCTGGCATGGTATTCATAAATTACCTGAAAGATGGGCGAAATGTGTAGAAGCCGATGGCCAATATTTTGAATAAAAAAAAAATTAATTTCCCTTGAAAATTACGTGTCTTTTTTTACTAAAAAACCGGAAAAAACTTATGCATACACCTGGTAGTTTGGGAGTCGGAGTGATTTAACGCGAGCAAACTATAATCCTCTTCGTTGTACGGAAATTCGTGTTTAGTTATGACGTGAACGTCTTCGTCGCTTTCGTATTTTAGTACACGGCGCACGTTGTCGCGTATTTCTACTAACGCATTTCTCGCGGTATTTATCGCGAAAATAGTGTTCGGAAGTTTTACATTTTTATTCGTTGGCCGCGGCTTTGGTCAGGTCGCATACGCTATGATGTCTCTCGTTGTGGACATTCGCTTTTACAAAATATGGCTTTTATGACTTACATTAATAGATATATCGGATATGCTTGCATGGTCACTGCTGCTTGAGCTGATGTCTCGACTGACTGCACTGATAGTAGTGCGTCGGTGAAGCGTCCTTGCTGCCTGGTGTCGGTGTACACGGTCGGCGCTGGCTGGCTCTCGGTGCTTGTGGACTCTTCGGTTGCTCCGCTGCTACTGGACACTCGTTGTCTTAGGTCAGCATTCTGCTGATTTTTCACTACTCTGGCACAGTTTCGTGAGCTCATTTTCTGATAAAGTCTTCTCCGTCCGCTTGTTTTCTACAGGTCTTGATTTTTCGATTCGAGGGTGAAAGGAAAAAATTTGTTTCTTCTGTCTACAGCCTTCAGTCTGCTACTGCAGGTCTTAATACTTGAAAATTTTTTTTCTCCCCTTTTTGCCCGTGATTTGATACAGCAGGACTTACCCTTTGGTTCTGCTGGCTTGGTCAGTAATGGTTTCCTCAAGCTGTTGCTCTTGGGAGATGGTTTTGACTATTCCACCGCTGCCACCAAAATATTGTATCCCGATGGGATAACGTTATTATTAGGAATAATCAGGTTCGCCAAGCCTAATGGATTGGAATCCCGAGCAGGATCGTTGGATAAAGGAATTCCTCAAAATCACTGACACACTTTCCTCTAAATTAATTGATTTATTTTTACAATAGTACAAATGGTTTAACATTTCACTTGCTATAGTTCTCACATACGATTGAATGTCGACGGGCGACGCGTCTCGCGTTACTCTGGCGGCCGTCGACCGGATATAACATTCGAGATTTTCTGATATCGCGACTCACGTGAATTTGGTGACGGACTTGGTCAATATCTCGCGATATACGACTTCGATTAGCTTGTAATTTTGACTTCGTCCTCCCGTCTTCGGGTAACCGTTTATATAATAACAATCGATGCACGATCAGCGTTCTGATTATTCATCGATTGATTTCGAAGTATCGATTGACCAACGTCACGCGCCATTCGATCAGCAAATTAAAGAATTTGCTGATCGGCTTTCAATGATCTTGCGCGATGCGTCTCTGCAATCTTTCGAAAGACTGATCGCAGCTTTTGCGATGCACTTCTGCCGTCTTTCGAAAGACTCTTTTCGAAATTCACGCGGATTATTTTTGTTATTAATTGTAGATCTGGCTACAACAACATTTTCCACATGTCGTTCTTAAGAGTGCAACCGTGCGCCTTCAATATCGAATACATGGAATAATGATTAACGTTATGTTTTTTCAAAAGTTTCTGCACATCGGCGTTGTAAAACTCCTTCCCCATATTCGTTTGGAAGTTTCTCGGGCATCTTCCGCTCTCTCGAATTATCTCAACGATAGCGTTAGCCGTCTCGCTTCCGATCTTGCTCTTGAGCGATACGATCCAGGCATATTTGTTCAATGCATCGATGAGTAATGATGACTTCTGTTGAAACTCGAGTACGGGCGCATTTCGATGCATATCAGCTTGTCACGGATCGTCATATTCCCGAATTATGACACGTCTTCGTGGAAAATTTCTTCTTGTCGGAGTAAATTTTTCAATCGTCGCCTGACGGAGTTAACATTTTTTTCACGTCCATCGGATTTTGACGATCATGTTTCAACGATGTTTGATATTAATATGTGTAAATTAAATATATTATGATTAAAGTTATTTTTTTTCTTCACTGACGTCAATCGACTGGCTCGTTTCGTCGACACACGATTTAATTTATAATAATACCGACTTCGCGAAGTTCCTCGATGATCGACAGCATCTCGTTATCGTGAGCGTTGTGATCAGTGCGAAGCGTCGAGCAATCGGAGTCGGTCTACCAGTTCGTTGAGATCGTCCCAATGCACGTAATCGATCTTGTTGTCACTTAACTTCATGGTGGATGGCATATTACCCACGCCCATCCTTTTTACTGTTTCTTTTATATGTAGATACGAGCGGATGTAGGAGCGATGATGTTAATGTATTTACTGTATCTCTTGTTGCCCATGATAGAATTATGGACGCTGTGACCATGTCCATGAGCATTCGTTGTTAATAGTATATTTTTATACGTTTTATACGTTTGTTTATCATCTTCGATGAATATAGCCTCATCGTGAAGTCTCTTGAAGATCAATTCGTATAATACTGGTGTACCATTGTATCTCACATTGTCTATAATTATGGAGTCATTTTTGTCAACGTCAAACATTTTGTCACCGAGCATTGTACCATTTTTGTCAAAATAAATACCATACACATTATTGATCGCTTTCTCTATGTCCTCACCGAGAAGGAGGCCCACGTACTTTCGTCCCAATGGTCCTAGCTGACCATGAAGCGTCTCACGACTTCCATGCGTTTGCAGACTCTGTTTGATGATTGTTTCGAATGACGAGTCCCTGACGTCTTTCGTTTCAAAAACATCTTTATTTCGCAAAAAGCAGTATTTTCGATGGTTCTTTAGTTCTTTAGTTCTTTTGATGGTTCTATCGATATAGAATCGAACGTAAATGAATCTGACGTGGCATTCAATTGTTTTGTACGTCGCTTTTTAGGTTGCGGCGATAATTTCAACCATCCAACATCCGTTCAATATGAATCCCTGTTAGTAGTAGTATCGTCATCGTCGTCATCGCTGTCTTCACGTTTATTTTTTTTTCTTAATACCAATATTCTTTGCAACATTGGCTTCTTTTTTAATTGGATGTGACTTCTCGGTGTTTTCGACAATCTGTTTTAGAGGTTCGACGATGAGCTTAACGTGTCTCTTCAACATTAGATCTTCATCTATAATATTTTATCAGTTTTCAAAACGCGATATTTTTTACGAATCGAATCGCTCGTTTTCGCAATCCGTTATGCTATTTTCTCGCGATCTTTAATATTATCCATGTTGCCTAGTTGACGTATCGACATCTAATCACGTTATGGTACCGCGAATGTGTTAAATTTTTTTCTGTACCGCTCGTTGATAAACGGACTGTCCTTGTCTATTACTACGAATTCGTATCACTAGGGATCGCGGCATAACGCACAGAATTCATCGTACGACATGCCAATATTCACGTGATCGTTGTGTAAGATATGTGACTGAAACGACGTAGACACTCCGACCGGCCGCGCGACGGCACCAGCTCTCGGTTGCCTTTATCGTAATGTTGCACCTTTGAGTACCAAGTGTATGCATAAGTTTTTTCCGGTTTTTTAGTAAAAAAAGACACGTAATTTTCAAGGGAAATTAATTTTTTTATTCAAAATATTGGCCATCGGCTTCTACACATTTCGCCCATCTTTCAGGTAATTTATGAATACCATGCCAGATAAACTGCTTGTCTTTTGCGGCAAACCATTCATCGAGCCATTTTCCAACTTCCTCGAAATTGCTGAAGTGCTGCTCTGCGAGCGCGTGTCCCATTGATGCGAAGAGGTGATAGTCAGATGGCGCCAGGTCTGGGGAGTACGGCGGGTGCGGAAGGATGTCCCATCCAAGCGATTTCAAGGTGTCTTTCACTGGTTTTGCTGTGTGAGACGGCGCATTGTCGTGTAACAAAATCACTTTGTCATGTCTTCTGGCCCATTCCGGTCGTCTTTCGATTAATGCGTGGTTTAAATTAATCATTTGTTGGCGATAGCGTTGTGTATTAACGGTTTCGCCGGGCTTCAAGAGTTCATAATACACAATACCGCTCTGGTCCCACCAGACATAGAGCATGGTCTTCTTGTCGATTTGGCCTTGGTGTTGATGGACCGGCTTCGCCAGGTGAAACGATTTTTTCCGCTTCGGGTTTTCAAAATAAATCCATTTTTCGTCACCCGTCACAATTCGATACAAAAATAATTTCCTTTCGTGGCGTTGAAGCAGCATTTCACAAGTGACTTTGCGATTTTCCATTTGACGTTCATTCAAATCGTGTGGGACCCATTTACCGAGTTTATTGATCTTTCCTATTGCTCGTAAACGTCTGCTGATTGTTTCTTGTGATACATGTAATGCTTCTGCTAATTGCCGTTGAGTTTGAGTTGGATCATCATCTAATAACTCCTGCAATTGCTCGTATTCGCATTTTTGTGGTCTACCAGAGCGCTCACTGTCTTTCACATTGAAATCACCACTTTTAAATCGAAACCATATCTCACATGTTCTAATCGATGGAGCGTGTTCACCATATGTTTCTATCAGCAAACGATGACTCAACAGCCTTTTTCTTTTGATTAAATAAAAAAAACAATGCGTGCCGCAAATGTTCTTTTTCAGGCACAAAACTCGACATGATCACTGAACGATAAAACAAAGACGCTAGTTTTTGGCGGACTCAACTTGTGTGTGTTTGTAGTTTTAAATGTCAGACGAACAAAATGATGTATGTGTTAAATTAATACGCTGCGTACTTTTCGCTGGCGATATCTCTTAGTTAAACCGGAAAAAACTTATGCATACACCTGGTATATAGACATGGAGGAGGAATTGTATATTTCCTATATTTCCTATAACCCGAAAGTATGTGCGAGAGAGAAACTTGTCGTCTCTGCGCATGTGTCAAAATCGTAAGCAATAGTTTATTCACTGAAATTGATGAGAAACAATTATCTGCTGATATATTTGACCATAATTATTTATCAACATTAACAATATTCGGTCCATATGTCGACGACGTACTTAAATATATCAGTGAATTTGTTGAAAGTTATTAGGACATATTTGTCACATTTGTGCAACTTTTGTCACTATAAAATCGACTGACTCAATTTTGATTACTATTAAAAACAAAAGTAATTAAATTTTTCCTTCGGATGATGTCATAAAAACACGATGTTCTGAAGCAGTTATTCGATCAAATTATAATATAATTTGCACTAGAAAAAAAATTAAGACAATTGTGACTATGAAACGATGTTTGTCATTCAGTGTTTAATGACAGCGCAATGACAGAACACATTTTGCAGCAAGATGTGTTTGACAACCATAAAATGCAACTTATTAAAAGCATAATTGTAATTTACGTTTATTGTAATTTGCATTTATTCCATGAGGCAAAGTGCGCTACCGATTCAATACACAAAGATTGTATCAAGTTTACAAAATTGATTCATTTTAAACATCAATAAAAATTATTTTCTTGTGTTATGTAACGGAGCACATGTAAAAGCTCCGTTACTAGCGCGCGTTGTATGGCGTTATCATCCAAGGCCGTCCGAACATCCCCGACTGCGACCGAACAATACACGCGCGGATCAGTCACGCGCCGACGGCGTTGGAGGGTGTCGCCGCTGCAGTCCGACCTGCATCCATCGAGAGAATAGAACCCTCATCTCTCTGGAGTACCGGTCGTGGGGATTCGAGAAAATATACATATATATATATATATATGTATATTGTAATATATGTATATGTGTGTATGTCATTGTATTGTTGACTTGTTGTTCTAAACACGTTATTGCAATAAATATCATCACATGCCTCGGTAGTCGAAAGGATAAGATGCCTGCCCGGTAAGCAAGAGATCCAGCTTCGATTCCTGGCTAAGGTTGTATTTTTTCGCAAAAATAATTACGAGTTTTCACGACTGGTTCGTGGTCGGGCCCCATGTCGTGACGCACACCCTCCCTTCTTATTTGGGGAATCCAAGTCGTGAAAACTCGTAATTATTTTTCCAGATGATATCTATACGCGCGCCGCGGATCAGTCACGCGCGTTCGTCTGACAAATCAGCTGATCTTTTAAACAATTTTAACAAATCGTGTGTTGCGTCAACAAAACAAAAATGAGTATATAAACTCGACAAATTTTTGGAAAGACAATCAGACCTGTCCGATTATCCGATCTGTCCGCTTCCGAATCACCGATCCGCTCTGAACGACGCAAGAATCTTCTCGTCGTTCCGAAGCCGAGCGTTCTCTGTATTCACGTTCTTTTCTTACAAGAAAAATCGGAGTATTCTCAGAATTTTCATCTACGGAATACCGAGCGTTCTCAGTATTCTCGCCTTCTCCTATCCGAAAAAGTTGGAGCTCTTTTCTCGGACTTTTCTCTTGCGGGATACCGGGTGCTCGTGATATTCTTACTTTCTCCCATTCGAGAAAGTCATTCTCAGACTTTTCTCCCAACGTACGCAGAAACACGCATCGCGAAAGCGTCTATGATTGCTTAGCAACCCATGCATCCGAACGCTTGGCAACATGCGAGCCCGGTTGTCTAGCAACGCATTGCGTAACCGATCCAGGCGCAATCCGGCGACTATCACTGTTTCATTCACTATTCAACCACACTGCGAATATCACAATCCGCGAACAATATGCGAATGAAGTTACGCTGTGAAGACCATCCTCTATGTACAATAAATTAGCTTCACATATTAGGTGTACAAAAAAGTTGTGATAATATTAATTTAAAATAAATCTAATTTTTTATTGTAATTATACCCAAGCGTCTGCGAATTCTTTACCGAACCCGGCATCCGACGAGCATTTCCGAGTTCTTGATATATGTCTTCGTCTCCGTACCGTTCACTAATTAACCGTGCAAGGACGTACCGTTACATGGCGCCCGAACAGGGAACGTTTTAAAAAAAATTGCAGATGCCAGTTTGGGTACAAAATCTCTCGAAGCAGGACGCTCTTCGTGTAGCGTAATCGTTCAGTATCGATACGACCGCAACTCTCGAAAACCTTCGCCGCCGATTACGAACGTACGCAAACGCTCATCCGAACATCGTGCCGACCGTAAAAGCTGGAACGTCTACGGATTCCGAACCGGAACAATCTCCAGTTCTAACTCCTTTACTCGTCGTACCTTCCACCGAATCTAACCATGCCGAGACCATGAACCAAATCTGAAAATGGGGATGCCACTTCGACGTTCTCGACCCTTTCTCTTTTTTGGAGAGACTCGTCGAATTACAAAGGCAATATCGATATTCCAATGAGATCATATTGGAAGGGCTGCCCAAATTACTTAAAGGCAAGGCCCTTTTGTGACATTGCAACAACGAAAGCGAATGGTCAAGCTGTGAAGATTTTTTAATTAATTTCCGCCGTCATTTTCTACCGCGCCGTTATCGAGTGAAATTAGCACAAAAGATTCGCAATTGAAGGCAACGCCCCGGCAAAACATTCTTCCAGTACGTGACTCACATACTCACATTAATGCGCCGCGCGGGTAATTACTCGAGAACTACACCGGAGAAAGTAGACCGATTTTATGAAAACATGCGAGCTGAATATAAAATGTTCGTGCGGATAAATGAGAGAACAATGCTGCACGATTTTATTGATCAAACAGCAGAATACGAGCAGATCCGGATGGCCCGCGAAATAAAAAATAAAGAAGAACGACGCTGTGTGAACGCCGCTATACCTTCTCAACCGGTTCCTTACAATCGCGAACATACATGTTGGAGATGCAAACAACGAGGCCACGATCGTTTTTCGTGCAAACGATCCTCCCGAAAATTTTGTTCGCAATGTGACAAAGATGGGGTACTTACGAAGGATTGCCATCCTCCGGTCCGAAAAATTCGCCACAACGATCGGGGCCCCGGCCGGAAAATTCGCCGTCATAAGGTACACACCGTGCCTGCACATCACCATCAGAATTGGCACG
The DNA here is from genome assembly GCA_024349325.1 of Pogonomyrmex californicus. Lineage (NCBI taxonomy): Eukaryota > Metazoa > Arthropoda > Insecta > Hymenoptera > Formicidae > Pogonomyrmex > Pogonomyrmex californicus. Next base: position 252,602 of record JAECZD010000028.1, read on the forward strand.
CGCAAATTCCCCGCTCTTTTGGACACAGGATCCGAAATCTCAATAATAAATTCCGAGACTGCGCGCTATGCTCAAGAAATCGGTTATGAAGTCATCCCCGCCTAGCCGATGGGGCACTCGCCAATAATAGTGGAAGAATCACACTATCCCTGATCACTCATCAAAAGAATCTCGAGCACACCTTTCAAATCTTCTCAACCCTAGATATCCTGATTCTCGTGGGTATAGATTTATGGACATGTCTCCATTTTATACTTCCTCCGCCTACTGCAATCGAGCATCATCATACCTCCTATGCCATTACTATAGGATTAACGCATCGCATGCCACGAGAAGATCGCGATTAAGATCGCGGCTTTTCTCGATACAAAATTAAAAAAATTTGAGGACGTAAAAATCGCATCCATCCAATCGCATTACTTACGTCATCCGAGTCACCACCGGTACCGATGAAACAGCGATATCGCCCCCGAAATCCCGCGGAAAATTATCAACGAAGAGATGCAAAAAATGGAGGATGAGGCATAATCGAACTCTACACCAGCGCGTGGAATTCCCCCGTCGTGATCGTCCGAAAGAAAGATGGCAAACATCGATTTTGCATTGATTTTCGTAAAGTAAACAGCGTAAAGTAAACAGCAAGTTAACAGAAAAAGATCGCGTATCCGCTGCCTCACATCGCCGCTACTCTCGATAAATTTCGCAGGTACCTATCCACGCTCGATCTCAAACAGGGTTATTGGCAGGTACCCTTCGCCCTTGAAAGCCGACCCATGATCACTTTTACTATACTCGGACGAGGACTGATGCAGTTTAAAGTCATGCCTTTTGGATTACATTCCGCACCGGTCACGTTTTAGCGGCTCCTCAATAGCATATTCGGCCTCGAACCGCACGTTTTTGTGTATCTAGATGACATCGTGATCGCTAGCCCGTCTTTCGAGTCATATCTAGAACATTTCGCGGAAGTATTTCGACGCCTGTCTCCATCTGAACCCCGAAAAATGCCATTTTTGTCTCACCGAGCTCAAATATCTTGGTCACGTAATTAATCGCCACGGCATCCAGATCGACCCCGACAGAGTTAAAGCCATTGTTCAATGGCCCACACCCACGAATGTCAAACAAATTCGACAATTCGTGGGTGTGGTCTCTTGGTACAAACGATTTATACCGAATTTTTCTACAACTGCCGCACCACTAACTAAATTGACTAAAAAGGGCATAAAATGGCAATGGGGGTCGGAAGAAGAGCAATCATTTAATGAACTTAAGAAGGCACTTACTACTGCCTCGATCCTCGCCTGTCCAGATTTTAATCGCCGTTTCATACTGCAGACCGATGCAAATGTTTACGAACTCGGAGCGATTTTGACTCAACATCTAGAGGAAGGTGAACACGTAATCACATACGCCAGCCGAACACTCAACGGGACCGAGCGAAATTACAACGCGATCGAGCTTGAATGTCTAGTGATCGTCCGACATCTGCGCGACTATCTGGAGGGATTACGAATTTACCGATCATAACCGATCATCAGGCCCTCCGATGGCTGCGACGCCTAGAGTCTCCGCCAGGACGTTTAGACCGCTAGGCACTCGAGCTCCAGCAATATACATTCGATATTAAATACCGGAAGGGGCAGTTGAATCGCGTGACCGACGCGCTTTCCCGCCAATCACCTGTGCACTCCGCTCGACAAGGAAATCAATACCTGTGGTTTCAACAGCAGTGTCAGCGGGTAAAAGGAAGGCCTGCCGATTTCCCCGAATATCGGATCGCGCGACGACCGGGGAAGGTGGCATCGACACGTACATATACAAGATTTAAAACCGTCACCGATCGAAAACATAAATATTACCGAAAATAACGAAAATTGAAAGCGTTGTAATCTGAAACAAAATGGTAAACGACGAATTGTTAAGTCACGAACCATTCTTACCCTGAGCTGGGTAATGTATAGTTTTTATAACGCTGTTTCGATATATATACGCGAGCTTGCCCGTCGACGGAAAAATCGCGCCGATTTTCCACTTACGAGGGGACGCTCTAAACAAATCATCGACGAAGCTATGGATCAGCACAACACCGCATTATGCTATGACTCAGAGTTTGAGATCCTCTGGGAGCGGTTGGAGAGAATCGCCGCAACGCCGCGTTGTCCACCGAGCCGCGTTATCAGCCGGCCGCCAAGACCACCACAGTAACAAAGTCGGAAGCTGCCCCTGCCAATCATCCGGAGCGTGACCACCATCCGCCCCGCGTGGTTCCAGCCGTGGGCACGAAAGTCCACGGGCACTAACTTGAAGAAACTGCAAGGGCTACTCCAAGTACCACCACCAATATCGAAGAAGACGACCTCGTACACGCTCTCGCCAGCAAGCCGTTGTGCAGCAAGACTCGTCGAATTATTCGGCGATTTGTCGGATTTATGACCATGACGAACAGTCGCCACCCGCTTGTCATAAGCCAGCCGCCACTACTATCCGGGCGACACCGACCGTCCACGAGGCCGTGGGCAAAGCTAGCGGCAGAACTAGCCGCTCCCGACCAGCCGCATCGATGGACCACCGCTTCGCAACCGCCAGAGCTTCATCAGCCGTACCCTATACCATCGATAGACCATTACTCCGCATCCACCAGCTCTGCATCGGCCGTATCCCACCACCGTCCTCCGTCAGCCGTCTATTCCAGTCGGGTCTAACCAGCGCCTGCCGCGTCGACCGCTGAGATCGACGGCGTCCCAGCCATCCCTACGGAAGGGTCAACACCACCCACCGACCGACCGACGATACCGACGTTCGGACCAGTGGGATTACCATCGGTCGAGATAACCGTCGACGACGGAACCAAACGTGCCCTATTTTGCGGCGCACATCTCACGCCTTTACAAAGACGAGTAGGAGCCAAAAGGTTCCTGCTCAGATTCAACAAAAATAGCCATTGCCATTATAAACATGAGCTGTAGTGTCCGAAATAGGGCACTTCTTTTAACAAAAGGGGAGATGTAATGGAACATATGTAAAAGCTCATTACTAGCGCGCACTATACGACCCACGTCATCCGAAGCCGCCCAAACATCCCCGACTGCGACCGAACAATACACGCGTGCCGCGGAAGTCACCCGCCGGCGGCGTGACAGATCAGCTGATCTTTTAAACAATTTTAACAAATCGCGTGTTGACGCATCAACACAAAGATGAATATATAAACCCGGCAAATTTTTGCAAAGACAACCAGACTTGTCTGATCATTCGATTCGTCCGCTTCCGAATCACCGATCGGCTCCGAATGATGCGAGAATCTTCTCGTTCCGAATACCGAGCGTTCTCTTTATTCACGTTCTTTCCTTACAAGAAAAATCAAAGTGTTCTCGGATTTTTCATCCATGGAATATCGAACGTTCTCAGTATTCTTGTTTCCTTCCAGTCCGAAAAGTCGGAGTGTTCTCGAACTTTTCTCCTGCAGAATGTCGCTCGCGGTATTCTCGCCTTCTCTTATCCGAGAAAGTCAGAGCGTTCTCGGACTTTTCTCCCAACGTACGCAGAAACACGCGTCGCGAAAGCGTCTGTAGTTGCTTAGCAACCTGTGCATCCGAACGCTTGGCAACACGCGGGCCTAGTTGCCAAGCAACGCGCAGCGTAGCCAACCCACGCACGATCCGGCGACTATCACCGTCTTATTCACTATTCAACCGCGTCGCGAATATCACAATCCGCGAACAAAGCATATACGAACGACGTTACGCTGTGAAGACCATCCTCTATGTAAATTAGCTTCACATATTAGTTTAAAATAAATCTAATTATTTTATTGTAATTACACCCAAGCATCGGCGAATTCTTTACCGGACCCGGCATCCGACGAGCATTTCCGAGCTCTCGATATACCTCGCCGCCGTACCGCTCATTAGTTAACTGCGTAGGGATATACCATTATAATGATATATATTAATATTTATTTAACATTTCACTATTATATCCCTATATAATATCATTTATGATAGTGTTTGTCACTTATTGTTTTTCACATCACATTATATATTACTTGTCTATAGTATCTGTCAATTTCAACGCATGCGCAAAAAGGACGAGAATCACTCGTATATCTTTCTCTCTCGCACATACTTTCGGACACACTTTCGGTGCCAATATTCCCCCTCCATGTCTATATAATCAAAACGTTGCACGCGCAAGGCGCGCCGGCGCAATTAGTTTAATACATAGAGTGGCAATAAGGAACCGGAAACGAATCCGGTTCCTACCGATTCCAGGGAGCAGATTCGACCATGTGCTTAATCAGACACTCTTCATCGCGTCATGCGACGGTTGAAAGAACGCGTACTCCGGGAGTCGCTCCGTTCGGTATTACTTTAGTAAATTGATAAGACTTGTAACTTGATGATCAAATAAAGTATTATTCTCATTTCGTGTGTGTGTGTATATATATATATGACTGTCTTTTTATATATATATATATATATATATATACACACGAAATGAGAATAGTACTTTATTTGATCATCAAGTTACAAGTCTTATCAATTATATGGTATATATATATATATATATATATATATATATATATACCAGGTGTATGCATAAGTTTTTTTCGGTTTTTTAGTAAAAAAAGACACGTAATTTTCAAGGGAAATTAATTTTTTTTTATTCAAAATATTGGCCATCGGCTTCTACACATTTCGCCCATCTTTCAGGTAATTTATGAATACCATGCCAGAAAAACTGCTTGTCTTTTGCGGCAAACCATTCGTCGAGCCATTTTCCAACTTCCTCGAAATTGCTGAAGTGCTGCTCTGCGAGCGCGTGCCCCATTGATGCGAAGAGATGATAGTCAGATGGCGCCAGGTCTGGGGAGTACGGCGGGTGCGGAAGGATGTCCCATCCAAGCGATTTCAAGGTGTCTTTCACTGGTTTTGCTGTGTGAGACGGCGCATTGTCGTGTAACAAAATCACTTTGCCATGTCTTCTGGCCCATTCCGGTCGTCTTTCGATTAATGCGTGGTTTAAATTAATCATTTGTTGGCGATAGCGTTGTGTATTAACGGTTTCGCCGGGCTTCAAGAGTTCATAATACACAATACCGCTCTGGTCCCACCAGACACAGAGCATGGTCTTCTTGCCGAAGCGATTTGGCCTTGGTGTTGATGGACCGGCTTCGCCAGGTGAAAGCCACGATTTTTTCCGCTTCGGGTTTTCAAAATAAATCCATTTTTCGTCACCCGTCACAATTCGATACAAAAATGATTTCCTTTCGTGGCGTTGAAGCAGCATTTCACAAGTGACTTTGCGATTTTCCATTTGACGTTCATTCAAATTGTGTGGGACCCATTTACCGAGTTTATTGATCTTTCCCATTGCTCGTAAACGTCTGCTGATTGTTTCTTGTGATACATGTAATGCTTCTGTTATTTGCCGTTGAGTTTGAGTTGGGTCATCATCCAATAACTCCTGCAATTGCTCGTCTTTGCATTTTTGTGGTCTACCAGAGCGCTCACTGTCTTTCACATTGAAATCACCACTTTTAAATTGTCGAAATTATGTCTCACATGTTCTAATCAATGGAGCATGTTCACCATATGTTTCTACCAGCAAATGATGACTTTCAACAGTCTTTTTCTTTTGATTAAATAAAAAAAGCAATGCGTGCCGCAAATGTTCTTTTTTAGGCACAAAACTCGACATGATCATTGAACGATAAAACAAAGACGCTAGTTTTTGGCGGACTCAACTTGTGTGTGTTTGTAGTTTTAAATGTCAGACGAACAAAATGATGTATGTGTCAAATTAATACGCTGCGTACTTTTCGCTGGCGACATCTCTTAGTTAAACCGGAAAAAACTTATGCATACACCTGGTATATATTTGAAATCGGATCGAACTATATTTTAGAGAAATCCTCCTGAATCCCGTCAAGTACAAGACAATCTTACAATTTCAGAAATGGGATAAGTCCGGAAATGGAATAAATCCCACTCCGGAGTTTCGGTTTAAAAAGTGAAAATCAGGCTCGCGAAGTGAGGCGGAATGCCGAAGACACGCTCGAGGATGGATCGTGCGGCGCTTGAGACGGCGACTCTGGAGTAACTGCAGAAGGAGGCGCGTCGATATGACCTGCAAGTCATGGCCGATCGCCAGGCGTTTATTGAAGCGATTTTATCGCATTTGAAGAAGCATGGCCCGTTAGATTTAATTTCGGAGACTTCAGACGGTTGCAGAGGAAGATGCCGCTTGCAGTGGTCTGTCGACGGCCCCGGAACTTCCAGATGAGCCACTTACGGTTGTATTCATTGAGTCGATGGCGAGGATGTCGCAGTTTATCCTTCGCTAACAACAAGAATTCCACAAACAGCAATAGCAATTTCTGGATCAGATGCTGAGGCACCTCTCGAGGGGAGACAGAGAGTCCCCGCAGGACAGACGGGGAGAGGAGGATCGGAGCCCCACTGAGAATTTGGAAGCGAGGCCAGTCAGATCAGCAACGTCCGCGTCTCCGGATCGAAGCGCCGAAGTCTTTAGAAAACCCCGCCGGTAGAAAACACAGTGGCATGGATCGCCACGCAGATACCGGAGTTTGGAGGAACGGAGGAGGAGAACGTCCACACGTGGGTTCGCCAGGTGAACAAGATAGCGCAAATACACGGTATTTCAGATGGCATAATTTTATTGGCTGCTTCGAGTAAACTGACAAAATTCGCGCGTCAGTGGTATGAATTTCAAACCAGGCCGGAAATAGAGTCTTGGAGTTCGCTTCGCCTGGAAGTATTAAAAATTTTTGAGAGGGAAGTTTCTTTTTACAAGATCAAAAGGCGGAAGCGAGAAAATGGATGATGAACAAAGAGACAATACGCAATCGCGAAGTTGGCATTAATACATCCACTGGACTTACCGGAGAAGAACGCCATCCTGTTGGTAAGCGGCATCACCCAAAGGACGCTCAGGGCTACGACTTTCTGGATTGCGGACAGTTCAATAGATTAGTTCCTGCAAAGAATGAGAGGTATCGCTGAAAGCGTGATGGAGGTAGACAGAAGACCGGTTAGTATACCTAGCCGAGCAAAAGACATTGTGTGCCGAAATTGTGGAAAAAAAAGTCACAGTCACAAAGATTGTCGAGGTAACCTTACCTGTTTCTACTGCAAGGCGTGGGGTTACCGGAAGTTCGACTGTCTAGCGTTGAGGAAGAGATCCAGACAACTTCCCGTCCAGCCGGTCTCAGTCCCAGATCGCAGCTCCTGTTACCAGCCAAAATTCAGCCAGTGAGATCGTGGCAACGGTTGCTGCTCAAAGAAAGGAGCCAAGCTGGAAATGTCCAGATCATATATTACAGTATCTGAAATTTGTAATAAAAAATGTGATTTAATTACGCTTGTAGATACGGGGTAGTTCGGTCTCGTTCGTGAAATACAATGTTTATGAGAGTTTAATTCGTCCATTTACCAAAATTTTAGCGTTACCGATTAAGAAATTCGTAAATTTAAATAATACGCCGTTGGACATACTCGGAGTCATATTGGTGAGATTGTCTTTCTCTTCGTTAGGAAATCCGGTAAATCCTTTGAATTTACATGTAATTCGAGACAGCGCGTTTGATGATCACTTAATTTTGGGACGCGACTTTATTAAAAAGGAAAAACTTATTGGTATATAAGCTCCATGGTTCAGATTCGGATGAGCCAGACTCGTGTGCTAAGTTGTTCTCGCAGTTATGCGTGAACGATGAGCCCTCGGAAAGTCTGGAACAAATAATTAAAGAAAGTAACATAGATTTCGATTTGATATTTAAAACTAAGTTAATAGAAATGAGTCTAGAAGTCGAAGGCAGAGATATTTCCCCCGGTGAAAGACGACTATTGTGTACGATTAAAAGATAATTCAATTTATGCATACGCTCCGAGGCGTTTTGCTTATGCGGAAAGACTAAAAATTAGAGAGATCACGAATGATCCATTAAACCGCGATATAATAAAGTGATATAAAAAAGTATTGCGCTCGCGTTATTCCAGTCAGGAAAAGAAATGATCCGATCAGGTATGTGGATCTGAGACCGTTGAATACCCGGATGCTGAAACAAAAATATCCAATTATTGAGGATGCTTGTCGAAACTGCATGGTAAATCAGTGTTTACATTATTGTAACGGAGCATCCGAAAGATGCTCCGTTACTAGCGCGCGCTAATGCGGCCCGCACCATCCGGGGCCGCCCGAACACTCCCGACTGCGACCGACCGACACGCGCGCCGGCGAGCTGTCACGCATCGACGACGTGATCAGCTATTTTACTTAACAAACGATTAACCAACTAAACGTTGACACGTGGTGCGGAGACGGGTATAAATACCCGACGAATTTTACAGAAGACACAGTCCTAGCCGCTCCTCCGACCTGTCCGTTACAAACAACCATTCCGACCAGAACAGCGAGAGAAGATTCTCTCAAAGAATACCGAGCGTTCTCTGTATTCTTGTTCTATTCCTTCTTGAGAAATCGGAGTGTTCTCGGATTTTTCGCTTCACAAGAATACCGAGCGTTCTCTGTATTCTTGTTCCTCCCTTCTCGGGAAAAAAAACGGAGTGTTTTCGGATTTTTCTTCCCACGACAATACCGAGCATTCTCAGTATTGTCGCTCCATCTCATCCCGAAAGTCGGAGTGTTCTCGGACTTTCCCGCGACATCCGCCCCACGTGTCACGGCCAGCGTCGACGGTTGCCTAGTAACGCACACGCGCGGGCCCGGTTTCCTGGCAACGCGTTACTGATACGACCACCGTCATCCATCACATCAGCAATCGAATCGCGTTACGGGCATCGCAAAACGACCGGCGAAAAAACGAACGACCGCGCGACGAGAGGCGTCATAAATTATTGTAAAGTAATTAAAACCCGGCGGCCGCAAGCTTCTCCTGAACCCGGCATCCGACGAGCAACAATCGAGCGCATGTCCCCGCGTTCGTGCCGTGGAATAAACCGAGCGCGCAGGGACGTACCGTTACATTATTAGATTTGAAAGACAGCTTTCATCAGATCAAAGTTCATCCAGATAGTACAAAATATTTTTCTTTTGCTACGCCAGATGGGCAATTCGAGTACAATAGATTACCTTCCGAATTTTGCGAAGCTCCGGCTGAGTTTCAGAAAAGACTTGCTCAAATTCTGAGTCCGCTGGCGTGTGATGACAAGATAATCGTCTATATGGACGACGTTCTGATACCAGCCGAAACAGAGGAGTAAAATTTGGAAATTCTGAAAGAAACATTAATTCTATTAAGAAAGTATCGTTTTGAGTTAAATTATAATAAGTGTTAATTTTTGAGAAAAGTAGAATTTCTAGGATATATTATTTCAGCAAACGGCATAACTTTGAGTTCAAGACACACAGAGGCAATAAGCAATTTCCATGAGTCGCGTAATGTACACGAAGTACAACGATTTTTTGATCTAGCCAGCTATTTTCGAAAATTTATTAAGGATTTTGCTCTCAAAGTTAAGCCATTGCAAGATTTGTTGAAGAAGAATATAAATTTCGAATGATCGGTGCAAGCAAGCGTTTAATTTACTTAAAGAAGAACTTACCAAATCGCCCGTGTTGGCATTGTATAATCCACTGATCGAACTGCACACAGAAGTCTGCTGCCAAGGCCCAGGCGCGATTTTGTTACAGAAACAGGCGAATAGTAAATGGTCGGTCGTAGCCTATTTCAGTTAGACGCCCACCCAGGCTGAAAAGAATTATCACAGCTTTGAATTAGAGACGTTAGCCATTGTTAGGGCGGTAGAAAGATTTCACTTACGTGTGGTATTAATTTCATTGTCGTGACAGATTGTAACTTATTAGTATACACAATTAACAAAACTAACCTAAATTCACGTATAGCTCGCTGGACTCTTGCCTTGCAAAACTATCAATTCAGAGTTGTATACTGATCCGGCCAAAGGATGCAACACGTAGATGCACTGAGTTGCGTAGGGTTCGTAAACGAACTTCCTCTTGAGAGAGAATTCGAATTTAGACAGCTGACAGACCCTAAAATCCAACAGATAAGCGAAAATTTAAAATTAAAAGGTCATAGCGATAAGTTTACTCTAGTGGTTTAGTCTATCAAAGGGACGGAGAAAATTTAAAATTTGTAATACCTGATGTTATGGTTCCCAGTCTACTTAAAATTCACTACGATGAAATGACCTATAGTGGCTTGGAAAAAACGTTTCAAGAAGTCAGTCAAAATTTTTGATTTCCGAGGATGAGGAAAAAATTAATGAATACATTGAAAATTATTTTACCTGTATAATGGCTAATGATTCGGTTAATTGGTTTGAAGGAGAAACCCAACGTTTATCCTTCGCCAAAAGAAATGCTGGAAGTCCTTCATGTCGATCATTTCGGACCCCTACAAGAAACAGAAGATCATTATAAATATATATTTGTCGCAGTAGATGCCTTCTCACGATTCACTTGGTTATACGCAACAAAATCAATCATATCGCGTGAAATAATTGCTAATTTAAAAAATCTATTTTCAATGGTAAACCGCAGACAATTGTCTCAGGAAGGGAGACTGCTTTTACGTCGGCCGAATTTTCAGAATTTATTAATAAGCTCGAAATTAAACATAGAAAAGTCGCTCCGTGGGCTAATAGGATCGTAGAACGCGTTAATCGATTTATAAAAAGTTCATTGACAAAATTAATAGAAGAATCATCTGACTGGAAGGAAAAGCTACCTCACTTGCAGTATATTATTAATAATTCGTATCACGCAGTAATAAAATCCACACCGTCAAAAGCAGTTTTTGGTTACGAACAACGAAATCACATGGATAATTCATTAGCACGATTCATGCAAGAATTCGCGAACATTGATATACAAATTGAGGAGAATAAAAGCTCGCAACATAGCAAAAATCCGGCCACGGATGTAATCCGACAGTACAATAAAGAATATAGAGACGCCCGGTTGAGAAAGCCAATTCTGTATAAACCCGAGGATTACGTTCTAGTGAGAAACGACCGAAGGAAACCCAGAAATAATTCAAAGCTCGCTGCAAAATATAAAGGACTATACGAGATTAGTAAAGATTTAGGAATTAACAAGTATGTAATTAAAGACATACTTGACTAAAATTTGATTATCCGTCCGTTAAATACGATTCTCCGATAGACTAAAATCCTGGATTAAAAGAGTACCTGAAATGTAAAGAGACATTGTAAGCGATAGACATATAAAATAAGAAGCATCGCGAATTTCTGTTAGTATTAAATTAGATATAAGCCTTGTTAATGACTTTGTTGAAGAAAGCACTTAACGCTTTCCTATCGTATATAATTTCAAATGGTTAACCGTCTGTATTGATCTTTTACTTCGCACAGTTACATTTTTTATGTGTTTGATTATCTTAAGTATTTTTAGAGTAAATATTAGATTTAAGCTTTGTTAAAGAAAGCACTCTTAGCTTTCTTATTCGGAGAGATTTGGCAATGGTAATCTTTCATATTATTATTATTTTTTTTTATTTTGTACAGTAGTTATATTATTTCCATTTGTTTTGGTTACCTCTGTGATATTGATTCCGATCAGCCAAGGTTGTTACATGTAAAGCGACGTGACACGATCACGTATTAGAAATATAAGAGTTATTTACTTGCGATGAAAAAGTCAACACGACGTTACATAAACAAGTCCTTCCCCCTCGAGGGCGAAGGACATGTCAGGCCGAAATTGTAAGATACGCGGCTGAGCGGCATAGACACTCGGACCGACCGTGCAGCGGCGTCAGCTCTCGGCTTATCATAACGTTGCACGCGCAAGGCGCGCCGGCGCAATTAGTTTAATACATAGGGTGGCGCTAAGGAACCGGAAACGAACCCGGTTTCTACCGATTCCGAAGCAGGAAGATTCGACCATGTGCTCCATTAATCAGGCACTCTCCATCAAGAGGGGACACGCGACGAAAAAACGCGTGCTCCGGGAGTCGCTCCGTTCGGTATTACTTTAGTAAATTGATGTACTGTGATGATCAAATAAAGTGCTATTCTCATTTCGTATATACATATTTGAAATCAGATCGAACTATATTTTGAGAAATTCTCCTGAATCCGGTCAGGTACAAAACAATCTTACAGTTGTAAATATGTTTCAAGTTGATACCGTCCTGTTTTAATAGAATCAGCAGGTTCGCATTATCGCGTATCAGATGTTTGGATATCTTCGCATACGTCTGACAGAGATAGAAGTAGTCCACGTTCGAGTGGCGACTTATCGAGAAGTACTCTTTCACCACATCTTGCTTATCGCATGCAATGACGTCGAAGACGAAGATCGAACTGGGATGTGCCTCGCTCGGAGGAATAACATCATGTTATTAAAAAACGTAAAATAGCCGATTTCATCGAACGATATCAACAAAGTTTTGAGATATCGATATTTTGGTTGTTGCAACTTCGAGTATACGTACACGTTCTCATACACGTGCGGACTCTCGAGCAAGCTTGTAGTGGATAATGCATTGCCAGTCTATAACTTGATAAGGCTGATCTCTGAAAAGTCGGAGAAGCAGGAAGGTTGCAAGACAACTAAGTAGTACCACCACGATTTGAGGTTTGACCGTCGCCAGCAAAGTCTCGTGAAGTTCTAGCTCGGTCTCGTTTATTTCAACAGATAACGGATAATAATTTCTAGAACAGTCGATTATTTGACAAATAAAAACGCAAACGCGATATTTACACGGCTTACAGCTAATATCACAAAGACAAAGAGAATCGCGACGATACAATGCCCAAAGGGCACCGCGAACACGAAGAATGCGCATGACAATTGTTATCTTGCGAACGTACAATGCCTGCAAGGGCACCGCAGACGCAAAGGAACATTTGAGACTAGAAAACGCTGAAACAAAGAGAAACAAAGAGAAACAGAAACGCTGAAAAAGATCGCTCGCGAAAGAGGAGGCGGATCGCCGGAAGACGCACATTGCGTAACCACGCCTAACGCTGATTAAAAACTAAAAAGACGCAACGCAGACGAGTATGAAACGCAACGCGGACGCGGGTAAAACAGAGCGCACGTGAAAGAGAAACGCAGAGAGCGAGACGCGGAACTTTGACGACGCACAGAACGCGGTTAAAACGCAGAATAAGACGGGACGGAACAGACAGAGACGCGGATGAAACGCATGCAGATCGCGGATAGGACACACGCTCGCGAGCGAGAGAGAATCACAAGGCTGACCGCGCGCGAACGAGAAAGAAAAATGACGGATCACACGCGAGCGAGAAGGAAAGAACGAGCGCACCAGCGTCTCGCGCGCAGACGAGAGAGGTGGAGGCGCACGGAGAGCGAGAGGGGCGGCGAACAGGCGGCACGCTGCACGTGGCCGCACGACACAGACACGATTGAATTCGCGACACAGCACAGAACCCGGCACGGACGCGGCACTTGACACCGAACTGGGCGCGGTCACGCACTTGCACGATGCGATGATGACAATGATACCAGGCTCTCTCTCTCTCTCTCCGCTAGACGTGTGGCTGTCTGCGCGTTCCGATGGTTGGCACGAAGAGACACGTAATGGCCGCTCAACACGATATAACTGACGGGGAAGAAGGTGGAAGTTACCACACTGGTCGTGGTATAATCGTCTGCTCCCTCGGTGGACGGTGGCGCTCGGCGGCAGGCGCGCCAAACGGCGCAGCGGAAGTAGGCAAGGGCGCCACAAACTTATGAGAACGTTGGTTTTACCGCAATTCAGACTGCAAATAATCGCGCGTATAGTACTCAGTAGCATTTTACTATGCTTGCGCTTCGTTGCGATGTTCCCCATCATTCGCGCTTTTTCGTCGTAGTTTACGATGCGTATCGTCTGCGGGTGCGGCACGAATTTCATGTTCACACTGCATTATCTAGGCTTCGATTGAACGCCTATTTATAGGCGCGCAAAAACCGCGAATCACTCAGTAGCACAAATGTATCTCGCGCTATCGCATCTTTTCAATATTTGGGACTTGAGCGCTAAACAGTTGCAATATATACCGAAGATCATATTATTACGCGTGTGCGGCGATTATATCGACCACGTGTGGAACAAGCTTCCGGAGCATATAAAAGCGGATTTGGAGATTCGAACCTATCGTCGCTGCGTCGAGCATTATAACCAATCGTGGCAACACATTCGCACATCGACGGTTCTGCACCGAAGATAAAAGATTGTGGCGTATGTTAGCAGCAACGTTGAATGAAGGTTGCGTTGAAGATTTGCTCAATCGAATGATAAATGCGCTGCTTTTCGAGTACATATTCCCGGCTATCAGTTTTGCGGCCCGGGCTCAGCTGAAGAAGCAATTAGCCAGAGGTGAAATGAGCATAAATCCATTAGACCCGGCGTGCCGTGAACACGACATTGCGTATTCTCGGAGATCGATCTCGCTAATAAGCACGCGGCGGACATGTTACTTGCCGATAAAGCCCTAGGATGCGTCATCTCGCGAAATTCGACTCTGTGCGAGAGAGCCACCGCTGCAGCCGTTTGGCAGCGATGAAAACCAAGACCAAGATCGGCATGAGTATGAGAGCAAGGACGAGGAAAGAGTTGGTAAAAAGGAAACGAATACTTCCGACGGCGAAACGAGGCTATGTATTACCTATTCTGCCATTCTTAGGCGCTCGGATTCATGATTGGCGGAGCGTCCAGCGTGGCGAAAGCGGTAAATGACAAGAAAGCCGCGCAACGTCAACTCGAAAAACTACAACGTCAAACTCGCGCGATAAGGAACGCGCAGACAAGGTCTGTATCAACTGTACAAGTACGGACGGGGAATATATCTCGTTCCGTACAAAGGCGAACGAGGCGTAATAGCAAAAAAAGAAAAAAAAATGCCAAAAAGACAATAAAAACCTACGGGCGTAATCACCAACATACAATTGGATTAGCTGGCGAGGCATATGCGCGTACCATACTTCAAAGGTGTTTCATGCGTGACGCATTACCGATTAACGGCGCGCGTCGAAAGGAGAGCGGTATCGTAAATCTGGTTGATACGATGGGTCCTAGTACTCATTAGGGTAGCGTACGCAAAGAGGAACGATCGTGTATATTTCGACAGTTTCGTATATTTCGACAATTTTGGCAATCTTCGACCGCCCAAGAAACTGGTACGATATTTCGGGGACAGCATTACGATGATAGAGTATAATCGAACGTCCTATCAGACATACGATCGTTTGCAGACAGCTGTGTCTGTGATTTCTCCAAACGGTCAACGCGCATGAATTTAAAAAGTCTGACAAAATGCCGTGATGTCTCAGTATTCGTCGAACGCTTTTTCCATCATGTCGCTGACACTTACGCTGAGCGGGAAAAGCAGCGTCCTCATGGCAAACTACTTTCCATCCATAGATTTGAGTGACGATGACTACGAGCTCGATCTAACAATTTTGGAGTAATTTACTTATCACATGATATCGAATGTAAACGCTTCGAACAATACATTTTATTTTGGCAAAGACAACACAGAAATTACGATTCCCGATGAGTCGTACGAACTGCATGCCATAAATGAATTTTTGAGACGTGAGATTTTATGGAAACATCCACGACACGATGCGTCTGATGGCAACGCTGGTGGCCGCGCACGGCGATAATGTGATTAAAGAATATCCGCTAGTGCTCCGCGCAAATTACAAGACGATGAGATGTGAAATTAAATGCGCCTACAGAATAAACTTTAACAAGCCTAACAATATTAGATCGCTGCTGGGTTTCTCAAGGCGTATATTGCAACCGCGAAGATGGCATGAATCAGACGTGTCGATCAACATAATGAATGTGAACATCATCCATGTAGAATGCACCACGGGTGCGTATAGCAACGACAAAAGTATGCACACGATACACGAATTTTTGTCAAGCGTGCCGCCAGGATATAAGATATCGGAAAGGCTGATCATTTACCTACCAGTCATCACACGGAGCTAACAATACGCATTGTTGACCAGAACAGATAATTGCTCGATTTTAGAGGAAAAGAAATCACCGTTAAATTGCACATACGACAGTGACAGCGATAATGCGAGCGTGTACGTGACATTTGAGATGCTCGTGTTGAACGGAGCGAAGCACACGCAGAGAGATAATGCATTCTTTACAAAGAAGACGGTGACGTCACCGATCGACAATATTCGCTCATCCGACTGCATCAAGAAGAGAAAGGAGCTCAACGCGTCGAATAAGAGTAAATTTTTACAGGCTTTGGGATTCGTAGTGCGCAATTTGTGAGATGATTGACATCCTAAACATCAAAGATGAGTCAATCTTCGACGATTGCATCGTTAAGATTGAGACTCATACGTACAACCCGTTCGCTAATACAACGTTCGCGTACAGCGACGAGATAAGAATATCCATACAGCAACAGGATTTGTACACATTGTCACACGAAAGCTTTCTATATATCGAGGGAAAACTGATGAAGAACAGAGTGATCGACGAAACAGATGTGATATTGGGACATAATTGCGTCGCGTTCATGTTCGATGAAATTCGAATGCCGTGAAGATTGATCGTAACAGAAACGTGAGCATAACTAGCACGCTCAAACACTACGTAACGATGTCCGACAGAAGCGTGATTCTGAGGAATGCCGGCTGGGATGCGCATACTAACGCGGATGGATATTTTAATTTCTGTGTACCTCTCTACGCACTATTGGGATTCTGCAAGGATTATAGACGTGTGGTGATCAACGCTCGAAGTCACGAAGTGATCTTGATACAATCGCGTTTTAAAATGTTCCAAAGAATATTTTTAAAAGGAAATGCGTCAGTTTTGGGACACCCTATATATTTAGTTAATTCCTTTGTTTAATAATGCATATAATTATTTCTCCCCGCTCTCAATACACCGGAGCAGATATGCAGAAATCTAAAACGTAATATAAAGCTCAAAAGCGTGACATACCTATTAATAAACGTGAACTAGAAAAGCACCAAATTGTTGACTCCGATGTGATCGCCCAGACACCCGACACAATTGGTCAAGATCAGCATTGCTATAAAAATGCCGACGGATCAGTCGCCCCCAACAGGTTATTCAAGTCAAGGCGAACAGTCCGAACCTAGTAGTCAAATAGTTATTGATGTGCATCCACCGCTCGACGCTCCTCGATCGATGCCATGTAGATAGTAAGAATTCCGCCATTTTAGAGAGACAAGCCATCCTTATGGTTTGCTCAGGTTGAAGCCGCGCTCGGCATCGCCAGAATTACTGCGGGTGAAACGAAATTCAGGTACGTCGTAATCAACTTAGAAGCCTTGCTTATTGTCGCGGATATCTTAGCTTATCTCCTTTTTGAAGGAAAATATCTCGCAATTAAGAATAGAATAATATTCTCTTTTGAAGAGACTAGTGAGTCAAAGTTACGAAAACTGCTAAACGAACTAGGTAATGATAAGCCATCTATTTTTCTTCAACATCTGCGTAACTTGGCAGGAGACCAGTGTTCTGTCTCTGTGCTGCGCATTATTTTTGGAACAGCTTTCAGACAATGTAAAAGCAGTTTTGGCCCCCGTTCGTATCCGACGGGAAAGATTCATCCAAGTTAGTTCAACAGGCTGATAAAATTATGGACTTGTATAAACCATTTGTTTTAGCAATCACTATTGAGAACACTCTTCAAGCAACTAACTCTACGGACAGGCAGATTGCTGAGTTCAGAGCCGTGATCGAATCGTTCTCTACGCAATTTCATGGAAGTCGTTCACGAGGACGCCCCCAAATACTCCTTTCGGCCAACATAAAAGATTATCCTCACGCCGTCGCAACAACAACAACACATATGGCAACTGCTATTATCACACAAGATTTGGCAGTGAGGCCAAAAAGTGCCAATAGCCCTACTCATGACAGAAAAACAAACAACCGGATTTGGAAAACTCTCTAAACGCTCTTTCAGTTGCAGGGAACAGCGTCACTAATAAGAATCGTCTATTCCTCAGAGATCACAAAAGAGGGGAGACATACGAGGGTAGTCTGAAAAGTTTTGAGCCTAACATAGAAACAAGTATTTTTTCGGTCAAATATAGTTTTATTTTTCAATCTTATCTCCTTTTAAGTCGATACACTTTTTCCATCGATACTCTAACCTCTTTAACCCCTCCAAATAGTAGTTGGCGTCTTGCTCCGCAAAATAGGCGTTTACATATGCGATGACCTCTTCGTTCGATGAAAATCTCTGTCCTCCAAGTGAAACTTTAAGCTTAGAAAATAGGAAAAAGTCGCTGGGAGCCAGATCTGGTAAATATGGTGGGTGGTCAATCAATTCGAAGTGCAGTTCGTGAATTTTGGCCATGGCGACCGCCGAAGTGTGAGCAGGTGCGTTGTCTTGATGGAACAGCACTTTCTTCTTCTTCAAATGCGGTCGTTTTTTGCAATTTCTGCCTTCAGCTTATCAAGTAATGATGCGTAATACGCTCCTGTTATTGTTTTACCTTTTTCAAGATAGTCGATACACACAATTCCGTGATCTATCCCAAAAAACAGTCGCCATTATCTTCCCAGCTGATGGAACCGTCTTCACCTTTTTCAGAGCAGGTTCACCCTTTGCAGTCCACTGTTTTGACTGTTCTTTTGTCTCTGGAATGTAGTGGTGGATCCAAGTTTCATCTACAGTTATGAATTGACGCAAAAAATCTGACTTGTTTCGCTTGAACCGCTCCAACAGGGAAATGTTCATTTGAATTCGTTTTTGGTCCAAAGTGAGCAAGCGCGGCACCCAACGCGCGGATAGCTTGCGCATATCCAATTCTTCAGTCAATATATGACAAACGCATTCTTTCGATATGCCCATAGCCTCTGCTATCTCTCTAACCTTGATTCGACGATCGTCCAGTACCATTTGGTGAACATTTTCGATGTTATCAGCGGTGGTCGCAGTTTTTGGCCGTCCTGAACGCTCAGCCAAGCTGGTACGACCACGTTTAAACTCAGCTGCCCATCTTTTTACGGTGGCAAATGATGGGGCAGAGTTCCCGTAAACAGCATCCAACTCGATTTTAATTTGCGCAAGTGTATTGCCTTTCAAATGTAAGAATTTAATCACAGCACGATATTCAATTTTTTCCATTTTTACAAAAACACTGACATCGACTGACATAAACGACTGTCAAACAACAACTGAGCGTCCAAAATGACTGAAATTTTCACAAAAGTCTTTCAAAGCATATACTATTGTAGTACTAGAATGGTTTTGATGAGTAACGTCATCTTCATGTTAAGGCTTAAAACTTTTCAGACTTCCCTCGTATCTCATAGATACCGGAGCCGACATATCGGTCGTTCCAAAACATTTTGCTAAAACCAAATAACATTCAGATTTTAAACTTTTTGCAGCCAATGGAACTGAGACTTGAACGTTTGGAAACAGAACTCTCAACCTTGATCTCGGATTAAGACAACAATTTTTCTGGAGATTTATAGTTGCTGACGTCCACCAATCAATTATAGGTGCAGACTTTCTTACATCCTATAAGCTATTAGTAGACGTAGCAAATCATCGACTCTTAGACATTGTTACGCATCTGCATACCTAGGGACGAGTGAACAAAACAAGTACACCTACGCTCTCAACAATCAATTCAAGCTGTAAGTAGCTGTATTACGATTTACTCAAAGAACATATAGATATTACAAAACCTAGTCAGAAAAAAAAGGTGTACATGAGGTTCAGCACTATATAACAACTAGAGGGGAGCGTCCCAGATGCGCACATTTTCAATCGGACATACCACTTACATCAGTCGATGCCTAGGAATTTTCTAGTGAGCCACCTATCAAAAATTTTTTTATTTAATCGACCAATCGGTAACGTGTCCGATTGGACTTCACCCCAACTAGAGGACCCCCAGTTGCGGAACGCACACCACCTAGCTCCGGATAAATATCGAGCCGCAAAAGCTGAATTCGAAATGATGCTACGAAGGGTTATGTAAGTCCTCTAGTCAATGGACTTCACCCTTATATTCGTTTTTAAGAAGGATAGTGGTTGGCGCCCTTGTGGCGATTATCGTCGTTTAAACGCCTTAACTATTCCAGATAGATATCCTTTAAGGCATATATACGATTTTTCCTATACGCTACATTCCTATAAGATATTTATCAAGCTAGACCTTACACGTGCTTTTCATCAAGTTCTTGTTGCTCCAGAAGATCGTCCGAAGATGATAACTCCGTTTGAACTCTTCGAGTTCAACGTAATAATCTTCGGCTTAAGAAATGCCCCTCAGACTTTTCAGCGTTTAATTGATACCGCTCTAAGAGGAAGATTTTTGTTATCCTTACATAGATGACATTCTTATTGCCTCGCCAAACCATGAAGTACATATCGAACACTTATGAACCATCTTCAAGCAACTACGAAAATTCGGACTTTCAATTAACTATTCTAAATGCCTATTAGGAAGAAATAGATTTTGAAGAAATAGATTTTTTAGGTTATCGCATAAACAAACACGGAACTAGGCTTCTTGAGGATCGTATAACTGCCATTCGAGATTATCCAAGGTTCTTCAAGAACTTCGAAACTTGGAACAATCAATTTCTATCGCAGGTTCATTAATAAAGCATACACTCAAGCCTACATGCACTCTTCCTGGTGCTAGGAAAAGAGAAGATTGAATAAAAGAAAGATTGGACAAGCGATCTGGACGAGCGAGTTTGAAAACGCATTTAAGGCTAACCAAACAACAGTTTATTGACACCATTTTATTGGCCCTCAAGCTAACTCTTTGCTCGCTTTATCCACCGATGCATCGGATTCTGTTATGAGCGCTACATTGGAACAATTTGTCAACAATTGGCAACCGCTAGGATTTTACTCAAAAAGCTTACTTCTGCACAACGTAAATACAGTACGTATGATAAAGAGCTTCTTGTCATTTATAGTGCATTAAAATTTTTCAGACATCTAATCGAAGGTCAAGAATTAATCATAAAAACGGATTATAAGCCACTTATTTATGCTTTTCAACAAAACTCTGACAAAGCATCGCCTAGACAATCACGTCACCTTAACTATATTGCATAATTCTCTACAAAAATTATTCTCGCTGGAGAAGACAATATAGTTCTAGATTCACTCTCACGCATAGACACAATCGACATGCCCATGATAACGACAAGAGTTTAACCAAGTCCAAATAAACGATGAAAAACTTAAGGCACTCCTACTAAGGAACTAAGGAACTTTCTCGCTCCAATTCTTCGTCATTAGATCTGCGAAAACTGCATTTTAACGATTCCAACCTTATACTGCAACGTGTCAGTGGATGACGTCAGACCTTATTCCTTTAAATGTCAGATGTCAAATTTTTAATATTGTTCATTTTCATAATCTCTCGCATCCCAGCGGAAGAATAACTCGCAGTTTAATAAGTAAATGATTTGTTTGACCATCGATGCGAAAAGACATAACTGAATGGGCGCGTTCATGCTTTGCCTATCAGCGTAACAAGATTCACAAACACACTATCAATTCGCTACAAAAGATAGCTATACCAGACGATCGTCTTAAGCACGTTTACATGGACATAATTCCACTTCCTCTATCGAAAAATTTCAAATTTTGTCTTACGATTATAGATCGCTTTACCCGCTGGCCTGAAGCTATATATATTTCAGACCTATTTCAGGAGACAGTGTAGTCCAAACATTTCTGGCTTCCTGGATAACGAAATTCGGAACACCGGCTACAATAACCACTGATCGTGGTACTCAATTCGAATCGCAATTATTTACAGCGAATTTAATCGGAGCAAAGAAGATCTATACTATTTTCTATCATCCTGCGTCAATCATTAAACGATGGCACCGTACCTTGAAAGCAACAATAATGTGTCAAACTTCACAATATTAGATGCCTTACCCTCCCCCCCCCTAGTACTTCTGGGTCTTCGTGCAAGCCTGAAGGAAGACATCAACGTCTCCGCTGCTGAGCTTGTGTATGGCACTTCACTTTCCTTGCCCAGTGAGTTCTTTACAGACATTAAATCTAATGAACCCCACCCTTGTTCTTAGAGAACCTTCGTAAATACGCCTATGCGCCAGATTAGATCTACAGCCACAAGTCATCACCATGAGATCAAATTCTTCTTAATTTAATTAGATTTACTCACACACTTGATCGATAGAATGACCTATTTACAAATGAATCTATTAGTTTGTTATTATCATAATCCATATTGTTCATGTTGTCAACGATGTTTTAATAATCAAAGGTTGTTATAAAACGTTTCCACTTCCTCGCGATTCCTGGATCGGCGTGTTTCGCGGGATAGCGCGATCGGTCAGGTGTGGTCAGGATTAGTCGGAGAGAAATAAAATATCGAGAAACTAATTTGTTATATACAAATATCTATATTTAAAGGTAATGTTGTAGCCAGACCTACAACTAATAATAAAAGTAGTCCGCATGGCAACAAAAGTAGCCCGAATGAATCTCGGAAAAAGTCTTTCGAAAGACGACACAAATATGTGACCGCCGAAATTGCGATCAGTTTTTCGAAAGACCGCAGAAATGCATCGCGCGAGAATATTGCAAAACGCTTATCAGCAAATTCCTAAATTTGACAATCGAACCGAGCGTGATATTGATCAATCAATATTACGCAATCGATCGACGCAATCGATCGGAATGTTGATCGAGCATCAATCAGTCTATATAATCGGTTATACAAAGCGGAATGGGGGAGAGTCAAAATTATAAGTCGTGCAGAATTATTATTATAAAAAAAGTCGCTCAAGATACTACGAAATCCCGTCGCGAAGTTCACGCGAGCCGTATTATCAGCAGCTCAGGTGTCACACTCGGTCGTCGACCGCCCGAGTAACACGAGACGGGCCGAGCCGTCCGACGACGCGTAAACGTGTGTAAAATATAATCGTCATAATATCAAGTATTTGTGCACTTGTTAAAATAAATCAATTAAATTAAAGAAAGTGTGTATCAGTGATTTCATGAGGATCCCTAAATTCTTTTGATCCTGCTCGGAGTTCCAACTCCTTAGGCTTGACGAACCTTAACTATCCCGAATATTAACGTTGTAGCCCATCCGGGGTACAACAGTAATCTGAGTTATTTACAGTTACTGGCTGTGTTTTCTTTATGTACAATATTTACAATGCGCTTTTCCCGGAATCTGGTCTTTCATTGTTTCGCGAAAAGCGTCATAGATTCCAAGAATCGTTACAACAGATTTGCTCGCAGTCTGTTCCGTAAATCTGACGCGTTCGCAGTGGTAGACGCGCGGGAGCGCGACGGTGCGAGGGGTCTTGGAGTGCGTGTTATTATCGGTCAGCTGTTCGTCTCGTTTTCGATTCGTCGGGCTGAGATTGAGATGTTCTGTTTTGCTGTGGCTGAGATGCAGGAAGCTCCCTGCTTCTTGGCCGTCAGCGGAGGATGCGCACAAGAGCTTGCCTTTAGAGCCCAGGTTAAGAAGCTCCTTAACCTATGGAGAAGCTTGTGTGCTCTGATGAGAGGAGCGATTGGCCAGAAACTCCCGACGCGATAGGAAGCATCCTAGATCGCTTTTATTGGATAGTAATGGAAATGTCGAAAGCAGTACTGGATGCTTTACTGTCTCGCCGATGATAGTCCTGATCATCCACCGGAGTTGCTTAATATACCCAAGTCGACCGTCGGTCGGGAGTAGTCGGGTACAGGTCGGCCGAACTCGGGTCTGGGGCGATTCCGGAGATGATCTCGCCGGAAGATTCGAGATAATTCGTTGAACGCGCTCGGTGATTCCGCGAAGATGGCGCAGTCGGTGGCGGGGCCGGCGACGGTGGCCCAACCGGCGCGTCTATTGTTTCCCCATGCTCTGTACACATGAAGCCGTGCGATTTCGGTTTGTCTACGTCTGGTATTTGACGTGAATTTACCCGATGGGATCGCGGGGGAATCGCCGTGTTGGTACCCCGACGGTTGATCGGTCGGGGGTTGAGAATTTTATATTTATAAAATTCGCGAATATTATTATAATGGGGGTGATTCAGGTGTCGTTACAAAAGGAGTGAGGTATCGATATCGTCTTGATAAGACGTTCGATTCGACGTTCTAAAAATCGATAGATTGTTAATGTCAGTTTAATAATCGTCGGGGGCCGACCGTTTTTATCAGAACTACAACGATACCTCGCTAAATAATTCTTCGATTATTAAAACGTTCTTATCAGAGCGACATCGATACTTCCTCAATAATTCTTTGATTATTATTAGGTGTACAAAAAAGTTTTGAGCTTTAGATTTCATACAACCGAAATAACAATTTAAATTTTATATATCTTTCTGCCCTTTTGCGGTTTTAAAGCGTTGACATTTGGCCTCCTAAAATGTCATACGGTTTGGCGTTTGATGCACATAACCTCAAAAATCAGTAATGTTCACGATGGCAATAACAAAAGAGCATATTCGATTTTCCATCCACTTCGCGTTTCATCTGAAGAAAAATGCTGCTGAAGCCACTGCAATGATTTGTGCTGCATATGGAGAGAACGCTGTAAGTCATACTACATGTAAAAGATGGTATCAAAAATTTTGCCAAGGAGATTTCAGTCTTGAAGATGAACCGCGTGCTGGACACCCTCAAAAGATTGAAACGGACGAATTGCAAGCACTGCTGGATATAAACTCTGCGCAAACTGAAAAGGAGCTTGCAGAACAGCTTGGCGTTACGCAGCAAACCATTTCCGTACGTTTACATACGATGGGAAAGGTTCAGAAGGAAGGCAGATGGGTTCCGCATGAATTGTCCGAAGACAACAAAAATCGTCGGCGTGACACTGCACTCACTTTGCTTTCAAAGTTCCGGAAAAAGATTTTCTGCACAAAATCATTACAGGCGATGAAAAATGGATTCTTTATGATAACCCTAAACGTAGAAAATCATGGGTTGACCCTGGTCAATCTTCGACATCGACGCCAAAGCCCAATATCCACGCCAAGAAGATTTTGCTCTGTATCTGATGGGATTGGAAAGGTGTGTTGTATTACGAGTTATTACAACCGGGTGAAACAATCACGGCAGATCGCTACCAACAACAATTGACCAATTTGAGCGATGCATTAGAAGAAAAGAGGCCATTTACTGGCCAAGGACGTCGTAAAGTGATCTTGCTTTATGACAATGCTCGACCACATGTTGCGAAAGCGACTCAGGACCATATCTTTGCGTTAGGCTAGGAACTTCTCCCGCACGCGGCGTATAGCCCAGACATGGCGCCTTCCGATTACTACCTATTCCGGTCGCTGCAGCATCATTTGGCTGATACACATTTCGTGAGATTTGAAGAGATACGAAAATGCATTGACTTTATCGCTTCGAAGCCGGTGAGCTTCTATCGTCAAGGAATTCGCAAGCTACCTGAAAGATGGCAAAAGGTCGTTGATGCAAACTGGGAATATTTCGTTGATTAATGTTTTTTGTTTGTTTTTAAAGAATTAAGATTGAATTTTACAAAAAAGCTCAGAACTTTTTGTACACCTAATAGAAGGTCCTTGTCAGGATGACATGAACGATATGGCAGCCTACAAAGAGTATTACGACATGATGATGGTACTTGGCGAGTGTCAAGGGCAATATCATGTTGCTGCGAGGAGATACGTCGAATTATATCCGAAGCAAGACATCTAAGATCTAACGTTACATTTGAAGCGGCTCAAAGATTATATGAAACCGGAAGCGTGTTATCAAAAAGAAAGGACAGTGGTAGACATCGTGTTGCAAGAAATTTACAAAACGTGGAAACAGTCCTTCGTGTTGTTGAGCAAAAATCTGAAATTAGTATTCGAGACATTGCTCAAGAGTACGAATTATCTTATTCTATCGTCCAAATACTCAAAGAAGAAAAATGACATGCTTATCATTATACTCGCGTGCAATATTTGCGACAAGAAGACTATCCTCGGAGAAAAAGATTTTGCGAGAATTTCTTGAGAAGAGTAGACAAAGATCAAGAATTTCCTTCTTGTATAATATTCAGTTATGAATCTGTTCACATGAGAAGGAATTTTGAACTCGCATAATATGCATATGTGGGACAATAAGAATCCTCGAGCGACGTGACTCAGAAATCATCAAGTTCGTTGGAAATTATCAAATTTGTTGGAAATGTCTGGGCTGGGACAAAAATGGGGTACAAAATATTGGGTACAAAAATATTGGGTCCAATTATTCTTCTAGAAAGATTAAATAGCGCATTGTATTTGGAATTTTTATCAGAAAATCTGCCGGACTTTTTGGAAGATATACCGTTATTAAACAGAAATAAAATTATATTTCAATAGGACGGTGCTGGCCCACATAACGCCAGAATAGTCACAGATTTTTTAAATGAGGAAATTCCCGGTTTTTGGATGGATCGGTATGGTCCGATATGTTGACCTGCAAGATCCCCAGACCTCAATCATTAGATTTCTTCTTGTGGGAATACTGCAAGGAAATCATTTACAGACAGCTTCCCGAGAATATCAAAGAATTAAATGACAAACTTCATCATGCCATTTAGTCAATCGACAAGAAAGTTATGGAGAAAACCCAGGAAAATTTACTGAAACGCATGAGAGCTTGCATCAGAATGGACGGCGGACATTTCAAACACTTATTATGAAAAGAAAAGAAGTTCTATAATAATTTATCTGCTCTTTTCAGGGCAACCCAATATTTTATTTCGAGGGATATTCTTTTCGAGTTCGCAAATTATAAAAAAAAAATCAACACGTTTATGTTCAACAGATGGACATTACCTGCCGATATTATCTATCGAAATTATCTATTTTGTTACTTGGCATTACGAATGCTTCAAAGCGTTCCATTAAGCGTCGGTTATTAATGCGCTGTATCATGATAATAGCCTGACTTATCGATCTGATTTTATAATACATTACATTACATTACATTAGGTCGATAAGTCAGATCGTTATTATTATAATAACTTGATGAATTAGTGCACTTTACTGCACTAAGAACATAATCTGATTGTTGTCATCAAGCAGAGTCCGCGACGGGTTACGTGCGCTGTATATGTAACGCGTTTCTTGTAATAATTTTCAATCGGCGGGATAATTAACTGATAGTGATTAATAGTAGTGACCCGATAGATTTGTTCATAAATGATTTTATCAATCAAGTGCGTAAGTAAATCCATGAAAGTGTCAATACAATTTGTCATCAGAATAAATCAATATAAGTATCAATAAAAGAGAACTTCTGATAGATTATTGTGATTACGTGTAATGTGTATTTCTTTCTTCAATTCATTTTTAGTCATTGAATAATTAATCGATAGTGATTGATAATAACAAACCAATAGATTCATTCGTAAATATGTCATTCTATCGATAAAGTGTGTGAGTAAATCAGTGAATGTATTGATACGTGATACAATTTATTAAAGGAAAAAATTTGTGGCTTATTACTCTGTGTGTGTATGTAGATTTGTCACATGGGGCATTGTTCATGGGGAAATTATTCATCCGTCAAGCTACAACAGTGTAAAGATATCGTAGAGATCTCTACAAGGTAAGTAAATGAGAGAGAGAGAGAGAGAGAGAGAGAAAGATAAAGCGAATGAGGAATCGCATATGTGCATACTATCACGTATAGTAAACACGTTGACGCAGCGAACGCCCTGCAGTAATCGCCTGCGTCGGACGGTGAGTTGCGCCGCCCCTGCCTACCTTTCGTACGGCTCGTAACTTTTTTCTTTTATAATTTAAAATATAAACTTCGGACAAAATTTTCGTAGAGGAAAAATCATCTCAGAATTAATTCAGGAATATGTCCTTGCAAGGACACGAAGTTGTTCTGAAGCACCCTGTATATGTACGTACGTGTGTGCAATCACGCTCTCTCTCTCTCTCTCTCTCTCTCTCTCTCTCTCTCTCTCTCTCTCTCTCTCTCTCTCTCTCTCTCTCTCTCTCTCTCTCTCTCTCTCTCTCTCTCTCTCTCTCTCTCTCTCTCTCCCTCTCTCTCTCTCTCCCTCCCTCCCTCCCTCCCTCCCTCCCTCCCTCCCTCCCTCCCTCCCTCCCTCCCTCCCTCCCTCCCTCCCTCTCCCTCCCTCCCTCCCTCTCTCCCTCTCTCCCTCTCTCTCTCTCCCTCTCTCTCTCTCTCTCTCTCTCTCTCTCTCTCCCCCTCCCTCCCTCCCTCCCTCCTTCCCTCCCTCCCTCCCTTTCTCTCCCTCTCTCCCTCTTTCTCTCAAACACACACACACACACACACACACACACACACACACACACACACATTATTTTGTACTACTTTGTTATACTTTATAAATATTTTATGTTTTACATATTTATTACAAACTACACTTTTGTACGGTACAGCTACATGAAGAAAATGTAAGATACGAAAGAAAAGGAGAGAATGTTGAAAGAAATAAGAGAAATATGAAGAAAACAGATAAAATATTTATATGTATATAAAATTTTACTACATACATTTAATTTTATTATATTTATTACATATAATTACATATAATTCATAAAATATTTTTATTAAACATTTATCTTATATCTAGGAACAATCTATTGCAAAATAAAAAGTATATATTATTATAAAGTATTGATGATAATATTACAATATTAATAAAAACAAAACAGATTTTTCATAACAATATAATATTAATATTAATAATAAGAAAAGTTAATTTCAGGTAATAAAGGAAGAAATTAATTAAGATTACACATATAAGAAATTATAATTTTATATTAACATCTGATATTACAATTTATTTTGTAATATTCATTGAATAAATATGTAAAATACTTCATTTTAAATTTCAAAATATACAATTTTTTTTTCTTTTTCTTTCACTTTTTTGCCTGTGCCTTTCCGAAATTTTCATCTATCCGATGTACATAGTCCTTATTCTACTTTGGAAAATACAATGTGACCTATATCTTTATGAACCTTTTCTACAAATTGTTCCATGATAAATGCATTACAATCCTTATTTTTTGATTATTTACTGTTATTATTATGTTAATAATAATATCCTTATTTTTTTATTATTTACTGTTATTATTATGTTAATAATAAGTAAATAAGAAAATATTAATAATAAGTAATAAGAAAATATTTTATTTGTAAGAAAGTAATAATAATACTGTACTATTATAGTTATTGTAATGTTAGTATTTGTATTACAATTTTTTTATGTTAATTTAAATTACAGTAAATTATTTTTTTTTCAAATAATATAATAGAAAAAGAAGTGTTTGAGAATGAGCTATTCTCGATGAAAGTCGCGCGAAGGTGTCTCTTTCTTAGATGACAGCACCTCGCGGACGCATGCATTATGGATGATCGTCCGAAATTGGTCGCCTAGGAGCGCTCATGGCCTCCTTCTCTATTGCGCGCTCTCACTTTCTCGTGTTTCAGTCATCATGCGCACCGCATATCGCTCGGGATAGTTTTTCGCTCTGGTGAGATTTTCGTCAATGAAATTATAAAAGGATAGCTCAAATCGCAGAGACGCGCTCATCGCTAGGTTCAGTGAAAGTGAAGTGATCGAGAGTGCTGCCAGATTATTGCGGGGCTACTCGTGACGCGCTCGTACTCACCACGTGATGTTCACGTGGTCGGCGAGTGAATTCTTATTCTCGTCTCTCAGCATTGGGCTTGTTCACTTGGAGAGCATTAATATAATCTTTTCAAGATCAGCGGAATACCGTTCGGCTCACTGGCTCACTTCTCTTTGAACTGTTACTCGTTTCGTGCAGCTCGTGGCGTGTCTCAAGGACTCTTACTGCATTGAGAATCACAAGACTAGTCAGCTGTGATATCTATGATATAATTATAAACTAATCGCGGCATGGCTTCAATCAGTGCTCACAATCCCAGTATTTTTATAATAATTAAGCTAATTCTCAAACAAAAAGTAATATTAAAAAATACTTCCATATACTACTTTTTATTATTATTAATACAAATTTCATTAAATTAATAGTCTGATTTATTTCGAATTAATACATAGGACACATGAAATATAGATATCCTTTGTGTCCATTACATCTGTTACATTCAATCTTTTACATATGTATTCAATATTTCCTTTTCAGTCTTTCTCCTGAAATTTTTTTCCGTTACCAAAAAAACCCATCTTACATCCCAAAAGCAAGAAACATATAATACTTTCACATCATTAAGAAGAATGATTAAACGTGTTACTGCCCGCAAAAGTCATAATGCCATACAGAGTAAATGGAGGAAGAAAAATATATAAAAAAATAATAAATTGCATATATTATATGAGATGCCACAATAAGTTAAGGATTCTTTTTCGTCTTACTGTCGAAATTTTGATAAAAATAAATATAGACGATTATATACATTCGAAGATAAAACATTAGCTTTAGCATTATACAAAAGAAGTCCTACAGCATATAGATATTTGGTACAAATATTTTATTTGCCTAGTAAAGAAACATTAAGAAAATTGATACAAAGTTTTAAATTGAAACCAGAGATTTGTGATGCTATTTTTGAAGAAATAAAAGCTTGTGTGGCATTATTCAATGATGATAAGATGAAATATTGCGTATCCATATTCGATGAAATGAAATTGGATGCTTCTTTAATATATAATTCAGCTGTAGATATGGTCGAAAATTTCACCGATGATGGCTATAACAGAAAAATTGAAATTGCTGATCATGCACTTGTTTGGATACTGAAAGGAATATATGGTACAAGATCATGAAAACAACCTGTGGTTTTTTCTTTTGTAAAAGTACTACATCGTGGAAAAATATTGTACTTATCTTCAAGAATATTGTCATTAAAGCCCACGATGCAGGATTAAAAGTTGTAGCATTCATCTGTGATCAAGGCAGCAGTATATGTAAAGGCTATCCGACATTTAATTCTTGATTCCAAACATTTCACGACAATGTGAATCTAAAACACAATATAATACTTATTAATGGACAAGAAATCATTCCATTATATGATCCACCACATTTATTGAAATGTATACGGAATAACTTGTTAAAAACTTACAATTTAAATTGACAGATGGCAAAATACGAACTGCAAAATGGTCACACATACAAGACGTTTATTGATTGATTGTAGTAACGGCTATCTTCGGACAATACGAAAACTGACAGATTCTCATGTCGTACCTAATAAAATTAAGAAAATGAAAGTTTCTTATTGTATACAAATTTTTAGCTATACTGTATCAACAGTGATGGCATTAATGAGCAAAAGTAGAAGTAAAAGTTGTAATAAATCCACTTGTAATAAATCTATGCCTCCTGAAGGAATTGATACTGCAGAATTATTATATTTTTTAAAATATATATGAATTATTCGATAGCGTTCAATGATAGTATAGAATTAATGAATAATGACTATGAGTAATTGTGGATTAATGCAATTACAACAATAAGAACAATGGAATTCATAAAACAAACACTTACTGATAAACAACATCCAGTAGTTTTAAGAAATTGGATTTATTGAAAGGTTTTCTATTGTTGAGTGAAAATTTACAAAAGATTGGGTTCACTACTTTTCCAACGAAAGCTTTCAACCAAGATGCCTTAGAAAACTTTTTCAGGCAAGTATATCAACATGGTGAATGAAATATAAATCCAATTGTTCTTCATTCTTGAGAGATTATATAAGTTTACTAATAAATACTTATACACAGACATGTTCAAGATCTACAAATTGTGAAGCAGATAGTACATCTGGATTTTTAGTAAATTTACAAAATCTCCTACAATTGTCAGTATCATAACGAGACATTGAAATTATCAGTAACTTACATTTATCATCAGAAATCCCTTTTTTTAGCAATAACAATATTAACACTGCGGTGTATATCTATGTTATTAAAAAAACTATCAAAATATACAAAAAACTGTGAAATATGTCAAATAAATATTACAACTTTACAAATGGAAAGTTTCATGAAACAGATAAACACAATAACGAATTTAATTATCTGCCTATTATGTCACATGTGATATCATTTTCAAAATATATTAAAGAAAAATTTTTGCAATATATTAATTTTGAATTTCATTAATGCAAACATGTTCTATTATTAAAAGAAGATAAAAATAATATAAAAATATATTGAAATAATTATAATATAAAAATGTATTGAAAAAACTATAATAGATTATTTTGAAGACATTAGAAAAATATTAAAAGATTTTGTGCAAATATCGAGTAATGAAGACGTCCTTATGCCAATTGCGAATAATTATTTTAAAACATATTACAAAAAATGTCAAAAATATTAATATTTATTAATAACGTATAATATTATGTATAATATAATATGACTTTCTTCCTTGCTCGTGATGAATGTAATATCTTTACATTTAATTATGTTATAACGGTCTCGCTTTCCCGCGCGGAGAGCGGTCAGTCGGTTGCCAGGAGGGGAAGCGAGGACGTTGGAGACAGAAAGGCGTTAGTAAATCGTTAGACGAAAATTATAACCAATAACGATGTTTATTTAATTAATAGGGGTGCGATGGAATGCACCGAGACTTCGCGTAAATGTTTGTGGCCGTGAACGAGCGAGACGGCGATCGGCGCGTGGATAGCGCGTGAATATAATATAATATAAGAGATCGCTCGGGCGGTCGACGCGATACTGATCGCGGCGCGCAGTTCGGTGGCGCGGGGCGCGCGCGGCGGCGGCGGTGTCGCACGTGTTCGGTCGCGGGCCTTTAAATCGGCGTGGATTTAAACGCGTATCGTTTGTCGCGGGTGTTGTCGCGAGGGTGGATATTTCGCGAGTGCGGTGGATCGTTGAGATCGGGGAACGGGTGTGCCCGTTCCCTGCCGAGTGCTCGGCTGACGGGGTGCGCCCCTCGTCTGTCGGTCTGAATGCCGAGTGAACTCAGCCAGCCGGGGAGGGCCCCAGCTGCGTGCGGAGAAGAAGGTGGCGGTGCCGAGTGTACTCGGCCGACCAGGGTGTACCCTGGTGCTCGGAGAGGGAGTATCGGGGAGAACCCCGGTACCCGGCGGTGAATTCTCGGAACGGCAGAGTCGGGTCGAGCGAACTCGACGCGCTGGGGAGACCCCAGCAACTCTCGGCTTGCCGTGCGAGCTACGGAGACGGCGTTCGGCCAGGCCAAGCGAACTTGGCGCGTTGGGGAGAACCCCAACAAATCTCAGGCTTTCTACCGGTGGCGGAAGATCGTTTCCTCGAGGCGAGCTCTCGGAACAGGAATGATCGGAGCGTGAGCGTGAGATCGGATCGTGAGTGTGAGATCGGATGGATTCTCTGCGGAGAGTGATGCCTTTTTATACCCGAGATCGACCTCGGTATTTTCGGTCGGATCGGTCGGATTGGTCGATCTCGGGGTTAGCATCCCTCTCCCCAGGAACGGAAAAAAAGGATCGGGGGATGATGGGTTTTCTGGTAGGGAAGGAGTTCGGTGGGAAGGTAATCGGTGCGGCGCGGGGTGGTTACGCGCTTGTGGACGCGGTCGTGGCGCGGTGCGGGACGCTCGCTCGATTGCGTGGCGCGGCGTCGGTGCGGCGCGGGACGCGTTCGCGCTCGGTGGCGCGACGCTTGGCGCGGTGCGGGGAAATACCACGAAAACACGTATGTTTTCGTGGTATTCTCCGACGTTTCGGAGTTCGCGTATTTACAATGATTATAAAGGAGGCATTGCTGCCTCTTTGCGGTCACTGCCGCACTCCGCCTGGTGTTCGGCGGTCCCCGACTGCTGGTCGGTCGGGGGAAATTCGGAGGAGGAACGGAGCGGAAGGATGCGCTCCGTTATAATGTTAACTTATTTATGTATTAACATATAATTTATAATAATTTATAATTATACATTTATTTAAATAATAATTATTTAAAGAAATCAATTAATTATTTATTCTATTAATTTTTCTTCATTAGTATATTATATGTGTATCAAGTAACATGATTATATAACATAATTATATTACTTTTATTAATTGTATTAATTATATTGCTATTGTACATGATTAATAAATATTTTATTGGTAAATTATGTTTCCATTTATTCTTTATCAAAATATACACAAATATTTTTATTTTTAGCATTATTATTTTTTCGTTTTTTTTCTGAATTTTATTTAATCTATAAATTTAATTTAAATTCCTAACTATATTAAATAAACATTTATTTTTGTATTCTAATAACTTTACATTTTTATTGTCTTTACATTTTATGTTTCATCTAGCACTTTTTTTGTCCCAGGTTTTTAAAGTATTACAGATTTCTTTGTACTTTAATTTATTCTTATTATTTTTAATAAAATAATATAAATTTATTTACAATACAAATTTACATTTATTAATTTTATTTATAACTTATAATAATAGATAATGAATTTATTGTTCCCCTTAGAATTACAAGGAAAAACATATACACAAAGAGACATTTAACCGCTATCTTATAGCTAACTTAATCTATTAGGTGTACAAAAAAGTTCTGAGCTTTTTTTGTAAAATTCAATCTTTATTAAAAAACAAACAAAAAAATATTAATCAGCGAAATATTCCCCGTTTGCATCAACGACCTTTTGCCATCTTTCAGGTAGCTTGCGAAGTCCTTGACGATAGAAGCTCACCGGCTTCGAAGCGATAAAGTCATCAATGCATTTTCGTATCTCTTCAAATCTCACGAAATGTGTATCAGCCAAATGATGCTGCAGCGACCGGAATAGGTAGTAATCGGAAGGCGCCATGTCTGGGCTATACCGCGTGCGGGAGAAGTTCCCAGCCTAACGCAAAGATATGGTCCTGAGTCGCTTTCGCAACATGTGGGCGAAAGCATTGTGTCGAGCATTGTCATGAAGCAAGATCACTTTACGACGTCCTTGGCCAGTAAATGGCCTCTTTTCTTCTAATGCATCGCTCAAATTGGTCAATTGTTGGTAGCGGTCTGCCGTGATTGTTTCACCCGGTTGTAACAACTCGTAATACAACACACCTTTCCAATCCCATCAGATACAGAGCAAAACCTTCTTGGAGTGGACATTGGGCTTTGGCGTCGATGTCGAAGGTTGACCAGGGTCAACCCATGATTTTCTACGTTTAGGGTTATCATAAAGAATCCACTTTTCATCGCCTGTAATGATTTTGTGCAGAAAATCTTTTTTCCGGAACTTTGAAAGCAAAGTGAGTGCAGTGTCACGCCGACGATTTTTGTTATCTTCGGACAATTCATGCGGAACCCATCTGCCTTCCTTCTGAACCTTTCCCATCGTATGTAAACGTACGGAAATGGTTTGCTGCGTAACGCCAAGCTGTTCTGCAAGCTCCTTTTCAGTTTGCGCAGAATTTATATCCAGCAGTGCTTGCAATTCGTCCGTTTCAATCTTTTGAGGGCGTCCAGCACGCGATTCATCTTCAAGACTGAAATCTCTTTGGCGAAATTTTTGATACCATCTTTTACATGTAGTATGACTTACAGTGTTCTCTCCATATGCAGCACAAATCATTGCAGTGGCTTCAGCAGCATTTTTCTTCAGATGAAACGCGAAGTGGATGGAAAATCGAATATGTTCTTTTGTTATTGCCATCGTGAATACTACTGATTTTTGAGGTTATGTGCATCAAATGCCAAATCGTATGGCATTTTAGAAGGCCAAATGTCAACGCTTTAAAACCGTAAAAGGGCGGGAAGATATATAAAATTTAAATTGTTATTTCGGTTGTATGAAATCTAAAGTTCAGAACTTTTTTGTACACCTAATATTATGTTTTTTTTATATATGTTTTAAAAGTTCAAAATTATGTATTTATAAAAAATTTATAAAAAAAAATAATAGTATTGATTCATAAAAATAATTATTAGTTTAATTAATTTTGTAGTAATTTTGTAGTAAGATTGAGATTCAGAACTATAAAATAAAATTTTAAGATTTCATTATACTTGACTTATAATCATAAGTCATCATCTTAAGGAAGCAAATTATAATTATAAAAGGGCAATTTTTAATGACCATTTGAAACAATACTAAGTTGTAATTAATTGCTTCAAAGTATTTACTAAATTTCATAGCTTGTGTCTATATTTTGCATGTATTTTATGCGTTTAAATCCATAAAAAAATAAGCAGTTTATTATTTCAATTTAGATAGAAAAGTTAAAAGTATATGTTATTAAATTGAAAGAATTTAAAATGATAATGTATTATTCCATCAAAGAATAATAATTTCCAAATAAAATAACAGCTGTCAGATAATAGATATACTCACCTTTCACAAGCAAATTTGCTACCATGCTGATTGACATGTTTGAGCCATGCTCTCGCAGGTGCATCTGCAATAACGTTTGTGATTTTTAATTTATAGCACTTGTTTTGTACAATGAAACCATTCATTAACTCCTGGGTTTCATTAATAAAATCTTTCAAGAAAGCATCAAGATCTGATGGATTTTTAGTTTCTCCACACCATATGGCTATAATGAAAACTTCCTTTCTATTAGCTATGGAGTCAGCAATTAGCCATAAAAATCGCCGTATGTTCTTGTGTAGTGAAAAATCATCGAAAAAGACATCAATTTCTATTATGTTAGATAAAATACTTTCCAATTCTTTAGATAGTACAATTTTTAAGACTCGACAGGATACCATAATATCAAAATTCTTCACCAGATTTGAATTCTTTGATAAATAACGTCGTCTTTCTTGGAGTATTCAAAAGTGTCTTTGCACATTGAGGAAGAAATTGATGATTATTTTTTCTTAAAATTATTAGAAAATCAGACAATGCGTTAAGTTTTATATTTTTTTGAAGAGCCCATTGAGCAAGTTGTTGAGCTAACTTGAAATCAAGTTTTTTAGCTTCATTTATATTACAATGTTTTGAACAATACTTAATTTGATTTTGTGTATTTTGCTCACAAATATCATCATAAATAGAATTATCTTCAGACTTCCAGTTACTGATAGTATTAACAATAGAGGCATTGTCTATTTGATTCTATCCATATTGTCTTTTTGTTTTGATTGTCTTTTTGTTTCTATCCATATCACAAACTATATTATTTCAATTAAACCAGTATTTTCATTAATATGTGATTCTTCTATGTCTTCTCGTGTGATAATATTATCATAATCGCTTTGATGGTCATGATTGTGATCATGATCTTGAAGAACAAAAGCTGCATTTCTAAATTGATCAATATTATTATCTACTTCATTACTAGAAGAAGAATAATTATCCTGTGTTACAATGTCTACAGGTACAGTATCAAAATATTTGATATTGCTTCTCAAATCTAAATTGACATCTTTGTTACTGTGATTAATAGATAATTGTTCCATGTTACAACATTTTTTGTTAAAATAATCATGAGTACTTTTCTTAGTAACATTTTCAAAATATTCTTCTTGTGAATAAATATCAAGATTTCGGCCAGATTTTCTTTTTAATTTTTTTCCATTCTGTATTTCGTATTTTAAAATCTCTAATTTAAAAAACAAATAAAATGATACACACGAAAAAATAATTAACATTCGGAAATAAATAACGTGTAAAAACTTAAACTACAAATTTCTTTAAACATTGTAGATACTTTACTTTTTATTTATTTTCTATAATTTATTATTGAATAAATAAGATAAATTATGTTATTA
Organism: Pogonomyrmex californicus; assembly: GCA_024349325.1. Taxonomy (NCBI): domain Eukaryota; kingdom Metazoa; phylum Arthropoda; class Insecta; order Hymenoptera; family Formicidae; genus Pogonomyrmex; species Pogonomyrmex californicus. Next base: position 290,259 of record JAECZD010000028.1, read on the forward strand.
TATAATATCTCTTTTGTGTCTCTTTTGAGCAAGTGTCGTCAATTTGCTGGGAACAAGCGCAGCGGTATTTCATGATGTGCGATATTTCATTATGTAAAGAACTGCTAAGATCATATATCAGGTTGTTTCGTTTCAATTATTTAAGATGTTATTACATCTGTCGTACGACAAGTATATTGTAATACCAACCTTAATCTCTCTCTCTCTCTCTCCCCTCCCTCCCCTCTCTCTCTCTCTCTCTCCTCCCTCCTCCTTCTCTCTCTCTCTCTCTCTCCCCCTCCCTCCCTCTCTCTCCTCTCTCTCTCTCTCTCTCCCTTCTTTCCTCCTCCCTCTTTCTTCCCCTCCCTCTCCCCCTCTTCCTCTTCCCTTCGTTTCCTTTCTGAACTTCTCCAGCTTTCTTAGCCAGATCTCTCCCTCCCCTTCCTCCTCCAAAACTATTCCACCATTTCCTGCCACTTCCCTTCTCTCCCCCTACCTTCCACACTCCTCCCACACGTGCTCCATGTCTTCTCTTCTCCTCCGCACACCCTACAAAGTCTGTTCTCCTCCCCTCTCCAGTATATTCCCTCCCTCACGTCATTTCCCAACCTAAACTTGCTACTTTCATCCACCTATCTTCGCCTCAGCCCTTTTTCAAATAACCCGATATTCCATCTCCTTTCACCTTCCCGTATCACTTATTGTATCTTGCTTTTATTCCCGCTCTTTCTCTCAATTTGCAACCTTGACTCTCCGATCCTTCGCTATCTTTCCCTCTTCTGCAAGTCCCTATCTTTCTCCTCCAAAATGCCGAAGTCCATGGATCCTTCCTCCCTCTGCTCCTCTACCTCTCTCATTTCCATCCTTCTTTCCCTAAGGAATTCCTCTCTCTCTCTTTCTCCCAGTCTGAAAGTGCCTTCTCCCTTTTTATCCTTCCTCTCCTCGCTATCTCACTTCCCCTACCATCCGCTAGTCTCTCTCTCTCTCTCTCTCTCTCTCTCTCTCTCTCTCTCTCTCTCTCTCTCTCTCTCTCTCTCTCTGGCCTCCTTCCCGTCCTAACCCTTAACTTATCTCTCTGTAGTTCCTCTCTCAACAGATAGCCCGGAGTCTTCCATCTCATCGCCATCAGCTATCTCAGATACCTTTCCTGCATCCTTTCAATCCCTTCTCTCTTTCTCCATCTCCATACCTCCACTCCATACGAGCTCACTGCCCACACCAACGCGTTAAACAGTCATACCCTTTTTCTCCAGTCTCTTCCGAATTTTCTCTTTCCGATCTTTTACACCTGCCTTAGGCCACCGCTACACCGCTACACCGCTGTTCTCTTCTTTATTCTGTCCCTTATCTGTACCTCCTGCCTCCCATTTCTTTGGAACACATACTCCAAATACTTAAAAGTTTTTACCTCTTCCACTACTTTTCCCCCCCAATACCAACTCGCTTTCTTTCTTTTCTCCCGTCCCTTCCCAAACCTCAGAATCTTCAATTTTCCCACGTTTACCGTCAGTCCCTTCTCCCTTCCAGTCTCGCCATCATTGACCTCATCTCCTCTTTTCCTCCGCCAGCAACATCAGGTTATTCGCATATGCTAGAGTGTAAACCTTCTCGTCTATTAGTTTCATCCCTCCCCAGCCTTCTTTTTTCATATACTTCTCCACGTCCGCAATCAGAAGGTTAAACAGATCCAGGCTCAGCGGACAGCCCTATTTTACCCTCCTGCTTGTCCAGAACACTTCATTTACTTCCCCCCTATCCTCACCTTATTCCTAGTTTCTCTAAATATATTTTTGCACATTCTCACCAATTCCTCTCTTACTCCTCTCTTCCTCATCTCCCTCCCCAAGATCTGTCGGCTTTAGGAGGGGGACGTTGGACGATGTCTATGCGCTGAACTATTTAGTAAACAGGCAGCTAAGGTGAGGAAAGGAGAAAATGGCTTTTTTCGTAGAAAACCGCGTTTGATTCTATGGACAGAGAGATCTTGAGGAGGGAGATGAGGAAAGAAAGAGTAAGAGAGGGATTGGTGAGAATGTGCGAAGATATATTTAGAGAAACTAGGAATAGGGTGAGGATAGGGGGGAAGTAAGTGAAGCGTTCTGGATTAAGGAGGAAGGCGTGGAGAGGACAAAAAGGAGGAGCGGAAAAGGAGTAAAATGAAGTTGGACAAATGAAGGTAAAAGGCTTTTCAGAAAAAAGATAGAAAGTCTATGGGCGGAGGAGAGAAAGGAAGAGGAACTGGGCTGGGAGAGATTGAAAGAGGGGATACAAGGAATACTGAGGGAAGGGCAAGGAATGCATAGGGGGAAGGGAAGGGAGGATGATGGGATGAAGAATGCAAGGAGTATAAGAAAAAAGTTAGGGAAGAACTTAGAAGATGGAAGAAGGGAAAAGGAGGGGATATAAGGAGAGATATAAGGAATGCAAGAGAGAATACAGCAAGTTATGCGGAAGAAAGGAAAGAGAAGAGAGTGAGAAATGGTTGGAGGCAAAGCAAAGCAGCGAAAACGGAAGGACAGATTTGGGAAGACAGGGAAAAAAGGAGGAGGACAGGTATAAATGAAGGGATTGAGGAGGAATGGGTAGAGTATTTTAAGAATTTGTTGGGAGGGATGGAGGGCAGAGTGGTGAGAGATACAAGAGGAGATAGGGGGGGAGGGGCTAGCGAACCGGAAATATCAAGGGAAGAGGTAATGAAGGCGAGAGGGAGGCTGAAGGCAGTAGGAGGAGATGGGATTCCAGGAGAGGTTTAGAAATTCGGAGGGGAGAGGCTAATAGACTGGTATGAAAATTGTGCATTAGGGTGGGGAAAGGGATCGAATGGATAGAAGATTGGAGCGAGGAAATAATAGTATCAATAAGGAAAAAGGGGGAGGGGAAAAGAGTAGAGGATCATAGGGGAGTGACTCTGGCCCCGGCGCTGTATAAGATCTATGTGCCGATTTTAGAGGAGAGGTTGGAAAAAGAAATAGAAAAGAAAAGACTGATTACACCTCCCCGTTCCTTACCACGTAGTCCAATACTTAGTCTCCCCTTCCTCTTGTGTCCAAGCCCCCTCTCCATTTCCTTTCCCATTAAAAATATATCACCCCATCTCTCCCAATTTGCCTATCAATCATCTACCTTCCTTGTTCACTTTACCATTCATCGACCTCCCCTCTCCCTCCCCCTCTCGACCTTCCCCTCCTTCCCACCATCCTCCCATCGTTCCTGTTCTCATATTAAAATCCCTCCCAACTATCGTTTTACTCCCTTATTGCTACCCTCCGCCCATATTTCCAATTTTTCGCCTCAAGTCCTCATTCATGTATACCCCTACAATTTTCCATTCCTCCCCCCTAACTTTATCATCTTCGGTCTCAGACCTTCCACCTCCATCTTCTCCTCCTTCACGATCTCAATCCCCTTCCTTACCCCCATCATCGTCCTCCCTATTTTTTTTATTTTTTTTGGCCAGTTATACCTCCCAAATATATTCTTTCCTCCCTTTCACTTTCCCCCATCCCTTCTCTTCCATCCAGGTCTCCGACAGAATCATCACATCCCTCTAATCCTCTCCAAAACTCCTCGTCTTTATCCCCAATTTCCGCCACATTCCAGAAGACAATTTTGCAGCAACTCCTGTCCCCGCCCCCTCTTTTCCTTCCTATACCTCTTCTCTCCTCCTTTCCTCCTCTCTTCTACATCCCTACAGCCCCGCCCTTCTTCCCTCCTTGATTTCTCCCCACCTGCCCCGTCCTTCGCTTACTTATGCCCTCTTTCCTTCTTCCCCGATCCCGTCCTCTTTTCGCCTCTTTTTCTTCCTGCCCAATCCTTCAGTACTTCCTCCCTCTCATCTCAGAACCACCACTCCCCTTCTATCAGTACTCTATCGTTCCCTATCCGTACCTTCGCCCCTTTTCTCTTTTTCGTCATTGCCGCTTCCCTAATTTTCTATTTCGCCTTTCTTTCCATCCACGTCAAATCCTTCTCAATCCTCTTCACCCTTTCCTCTTCCAATCCTTTCTTTTTCCCCATCACCTCCCTTTTATCTCCCTCTTTCAATCTCACTACAGCCATCCCCCCTCCCTTCTTCCCTGTCCTCACTACCCTTATTTCCTCTGCTTTCACATTCGCCCCTATTTGTTTAAATACCCCCTCCACTCCCTTCATTATTCCCCCTTCTCCTCTTTAAAACCCTTTACTATTATATTATTTCTCCTCTTGTACCTCTCTCTTCTTTCCCTCTCTCTCTCCAGGCTTCTCACTCTCTCCTCCATCACGCCTTCCCCCCTATCATCATTAACCCTTTTATCACCTTTTTCTAGAAGCGCTACCCTTTCCTTCAACTCCCCCATTTTTTTCTCTCCATCTCCCATCTTTAGACTCTTTTCCAACTTTGACTCCAACTCCCCCATTTTCCTTTCCATCCTTTCCCTCTCTACCTCTCCATTCATCTTCCCTTCTTTTCATCTCTCCAATTCCCTTCTGATGCATGCTAGGTTGTCCTCCATCCTTTCTCACTTTCCCCTAAACTTCTCCATCCATCTCTCTAATGTCCTCATAATAACACTCTCCCCTCCTTCCTCCCGGACCCTAACCGGCGATCTCGGAATTATTTTATTCCTCTGAAAGTATTTCTTCTCCTCTTCCTTTCCCTCCTTTGCTGCTCCCCCTGCCGTCCCTTCTATCTTCCTTTTCCTCTTCAACATTTCGATCACTCCCATGCTATTAATTCTCTCCCTTCCCTTCTCCCTCCCTTTCGCCTCCTTTCCTTTTTTCCCTTCCTCTCTCGCTAGCTCATCTCTCTCCTTTTTATATTCCTCTTTTTCCAGTCCTCTCTCTTTCCTATAACTGCTCTTCCCTATAACCTTTTCCTCCTGGACTGTCCCTTCGCTTCCCTCTCTCAGTTTCCACTCTATCTATACTAATAATCCGCGACTCAAGCGTACACGTGCGTATGCCTCCTAAGGCCTACGCGCTGCGTACTCTCGCGATCGGCTCTCTATCTATCTATTTTATCCCTGCCTGAATCCCACCCGAACTTTATTTAGAAACATCTTCTCCCTTTCCGCTCGCTTCCTGCTCTTATCACAAACCACCTAATCTCTCCCCAACTTCATACATTCCACTCTCTCACCCTGCTTCTTTCCTCTCTCTCCCTTCATGCTTTGCACTCTTACAACCTTCTCCCTCTATCCTCACATACATTCCTCCATACCACTGTACCTCTCACACCGCCTCAAAATCAGCTAGCCTCGTAACACACTTCTCTATCGAGCTCACTTCGGAAACGGGAGTTCTATTTATAACTTATAGTAATTTGAAAATAAAAAGAAAATAAAATGAATAATATTCAAATTTAGCGGTAGAGAACGCTGTATTAATTTAATTAGTTCCAGCCTCTACTTGGAGCGCTGGACATCAAGAGGCGAGATTGTTGCTCGTGCTCAATGCTTAGTGATACGAACGAATTTGAACACTTCTCCTTCCTTCCAATTGATATATTAAACATAAATCCCAGAAAATTTTCTGGCCAGTTTTCGCATTATATTGTTGTAGTTCGCTACCACGATAAGTTTTGCATTTCGATATAGCAACGAGTCCGTGCTACACCGGAAATGCAAGTTTGCAAATTCTCGAACAACGTGCAAACGAAAGTCGCATGCTGCATTTTACCATATATGGTCCGAATGAGAGTTTTAGCGCGAAGCTATTCGAAACCGCGGATATTATAAAAATGGCTGACTAATCGCCGATGGGAGTTCGCTTCTAAATTTCTGACATATCGTCTCGGTCTGCAATTGAAATTATAATTTAACGCGAGTGCGGAAATGTAATATGTAATTATCTACAGAAACATAATTATTTTAAGAGAAATAATTTGTAATAACGGGGAAAATAAAAGAAATTTACAAGAATAGTGTTACTGCAAGTTTTTCGCATACCAACGCTCCTCGTGGGTTCCAACTCTTCAGGCGGACCGAATCCCGAAATTTTTCCTTGTTGCACTGAGAGGTACAACAAAATTGATAGCAGCAATAGGATTCAGAAGAGAAGATTTTAAAATCCGGGATGGTAAGGCATTCTGAGGGGAATGTTGAAGAAGATCCGCGCTTGTCGTCAGAGAAGACGCAATAAAGACTCGAAAAATCGCGCAGTGGTAACGAGCAGGAAAAAAATCCATTGACTGTCACCCTGCTTCTTTCCTCTCTCTCCCTTCATGCTTTGCACTCCTACAACCTTCTCCCTCTATCCTCATCTTCCTCCATACCACTGTACCTCTCACACCGCCTCAAAATCAGCTAGCCTCGTTAACACACTTCTCTATCGAGCTCCATTGACTGTCTCTATTGAAAGAAGACAAATAAACTAACCAGCAGATATCATGTTGTATCCAGGGATGATAACTAGCCGAGTGTATCATGAGAGGACAAGAGGGACTCTACTGGCAACGCAACGGTCCGAAGTTACCGAGACACGTCGAGGAAACCAGAGGTGTCATCGAATCGTCCTACAACTACGTACGTGCCAAACTACAAGGAAAACAACACGACGTCAGTAGCAGTTGCCGCACGCAGTACACAAGACTTCGAGAGACTTCCAAGTGTCGAGAGCAATATGCGAATCGTCCTAATACTGTAAGTCTTTTATAATTTTCTATGGCGCGAATGTTCAAAGAGATATTCACGACACATCGATCCTGAATAAATCTAGCTACTTAGCGAATCAGTGCGACGCCCGCTTGAATTTAGTCCGCGAATTTCTGTGCATATCGCGACTGACACTTTAACCGAAATCCGATAGGGCACCAAAAGCTTTAATTTTGTGCGATTCGAGCGATAGCGAAATTACTACGCTGGTAAAACAACGCGAATTTCCGTTTGACGATATTGACACAAATATATTAGCCACTGACGAAACTAACGCCCAACCGAATAACTTATAAGACCGTATTTGAGTAGAACTCCGAGTCAAAGATACGCCATAGACATGAATTTTCATTAACTTCATAAAATAGTATCTTTGATCCCGAACAAATTGATAAAACACAAAAAATAGCATAAAACTCAATGGATCCAGTGATGGGAGAAATTCACGAAATTCGCCCAGAGAATATTCAAAGTCGCTCGACTACACATGTCGAAATGGCAGAATTGAATAAAATCGACGCGGATATGGAGACACCCGCGTTATTAAATGAATTGTTATGGGAAATCAGAGAAATAAGAGCGCGCGAATCTTTTAGAAGAGCGCGTTGATTTCAATTGCACATATTTAGATAAACGGAATAGAGCATATCGTAATTATACGAGTAACACTATGGATGTTATTTATGGACGCACACAAGACGATATCCGAAATCGACCTGGAACGTCTGGAAATTATCTGAGATTAAAGGAGGCACGAGATATGCTATCGAAATTTGACGGTACCTCGCGAAGCCGCGTCCGAGAATTTTTAAATGCAAATGATTATGCTATAAAAAATATTGATCCGGCAGAAGAACAAACATTGTTAGAAGTTATAGTATGCACTAAGCTCAAAGAAAAAGTTAGACTTTTACACTTGCGATATTCGGAGCTACGTACAATTAAAAGCTGAACTCGAGAGCGAATATATTAGCAAACGCAATACTACGCACTTACAAATAGAGTTTAATTCTCTTAAACAAAAAAATACGGAGAAAGCGCTTAAAATTTTGGTCGAAGAGTAGACATGTTGGCCATAGAATTGTATGAATCCATGATTGAAGGAGGGAAACATAACTCTGAGCAGTGACGTACTATCTTAGAAACAATTAAACTCCAAGCTTTGCTCAATTTTCAAATCGGATTAAATGACGAAATAAAGTTAATTGTTTCATCACAAAAATCTCGCACTCTGCAAAAAGCTATAGCAGGTGCGCGGAGGAAAAGGTGAGAGGTCCGAATAAATTTCGAGTAAATTTTCAATATAGAAAACACGCCGCGCAATATATAAAAACCTCAATGTCAAAGATGCGGGAGAACGGATCACTACAACGGATCACTACGCCTATCGTAGTAAATTCACATTACCAAGGGTTGAAGGATACTCTCGTGTAAACACTGTGAATAAATACTGCAAGCATTGCAGAAAGATCGGGCACGTGTGTGATGAATGCTGATCATTACACGGTCGGCCTGTGAAAGATAATACTACGCGTCAAAACGCGATCGTGAACAAAACTACTTATGAAAATCATAACACGAAAGATAATCACAAGATAAAAGGAAAATCAGAGTCACAAGTTAGCGATAATGAGGGTAGTGGTAGTGTTACGTCGTGACGATTGCACGATTCTTCTCGGGTATCTGTTATTAGAATTTAATTAAGCGGATAAACGAGTGACACATGTTCTGTTACTCTGTTAGATCGCGACGGTTACGCAACTGATCTCTTCCGGGGGTCGGTTTCTAGAATTCGGCTAAGCGGATAATCCTTATTATCCTAATCGCGGAAAAATAACACGTGTACAGATGTTTTCCTCAACGAAATCATATATATATATATATATATATATATATATATATATATATATATATATATAGTGCCCTTAAAGGCACGGAACACTCACTCTCTGCTACGTCCCTTTTTTACACGGTCGGAACATTTTCAGTTTATCAGTTTGTCGATAATTCAATTTGTCAATAATTCAGTCGGTGTCAGTCGAAAATAATCAACAAGTACAAGTGATCAAGTTTCCTGACGACACCATTACCGCCTTTATCTCGCAGGTCTCAAGTCTCCAGAGTAAAAGTAAGTTTAATTGCACATAAAAAATTCCCTAATAATAGTTTTCGGGTCTCTTCTCCTTATACTTCTCATTCCTCCCTTACATCCTTTCTATCCTCTGCCGTTCTCCTTACATTTCTACTCCCTTTTTCTTTTCTCTTTCTTTCTTTGCTTGGGCCGTCGGACCTCTCGGGCTCCCTATGCGTTGCGGAGCACTCAGCAGGTTCATGGCCGCCGAATAGTTCGGCAAAATCTGCTTCTTCTCTGTTGGCTTCAGCTGTCGAACCTCTCGGGCTCCCTATGCGTTGCGGAGCACTCAGCAGGTTCATGGCTGCCGAATAGTTCGGCAAAAATCTGGTTCTCCTCTGTTGACTTCAGCCGTCGAACCTCTCGGGCTCCCTATGCGTTGCGGAGCACTCAGTAGGTTCATGGCTGCCGAGAAATTCGGGAAATCTATTCTTTTCCTTTTTCTCTCCTCTCTTACAATTTTCTCTTTCAATTTTTTAATTTCTCTCCTCTATCGGATCTCTCGGTTTCCTGAAATATTTCAGAGATAGCCTTAAGGTTCGCGACTAATAACATTTCCTTCATATTCCAAATCCATTTCTTTTAGTGAAAGCCGCATCATCCACTCTCTCCGACGCTCAAAGACGGAGGCGAGCCCTGAAGAGGCTCCGTTACCGTCGGAACAAGCGAGCTCGTCAATCGGGGAACTATCCTTCGCCTAGGACATTCGAGGTTTTGACACATCAAGAAACCACGAGTTGTTCCAGCAGGAGACCCCATTATTTACACATATCTCCTCCATCCTATTCCCCGATCAAACCAGCTGAACCTGGATCACCCCCAGATTTCAGTGTACTCTTCCCAGAGCGCCATGACCTCCAGATATATCCAGATTTCCGCACCCAGAAATCCTTAGACGAGTTCTGCGAACTATGGACTCCTTCCCCTCCTCCCCTAGACCTCACTAGCGAAAACCCGACCTCCTCTCAGAACAATCACACACAGACAACAACATACAAATTTAAAATAGATTAATAACAGATTAAAAATACTAAACTAATAGATTAATAGAATTATACACCGAAAACCAAACAATATATCCGTCAATTTTTAGAACACACAAATTTCTGTACGTAACACCCTTCTTGTTTTATATTTTTGTAAATATATCGTCAATAAATATATTCCAATGTAAAAGAAAAAAAAATATAATGATATGATCTTGTAGCTAATGTACGATCTTGTATACGATCTCTACGTACCTAACCTTGTAATCGTTTTAAAATTATTAATTATATGTAAAATTTAAATTATTCATCGTTTAGTTATTTGTTGTTTTAGTTATTTTCCCTCTTTCATTCCTCATTATCCCAAGATTCGCGCATGGTCCTGTCCCTGGCAAAAGAGATTAAATTCTCTTGCCTAAATTACGGACCGACGGACGCACGTCACGCAGTCGAAGTCATAGAGTCTTTTTCAAGACGTTGACTCGCACTCGTGGCTCTGCACAGTGTGTCCGACTCGTAGGGACGCCTCAGCGCGGCCACCTGCGAGAGGGTATTTGGAGCGTCCTTCCAAGCCCCATCCATTAAAAAAAAAATATATATAAAAATATATTTACCTCGGGTTGGACGTAACAGTAGAATTGTCCGCATCGATGTTGAGTATCGAATTTCTCATGTTAAGAAAATATCATGCGGACTAGATCTAACTCTGCCCACTCAAGAAGCCGAAAGCGGAAAAATACATTTTTTATTTAACACAGGTGCAACTATCTCACTTTTAAAACTAAAAACGTTAAAAGGAGAAACCAAAATTTATGAAGAAAAAATTAAATTAATCGGGATAACGGGATAAAAAATTTTCACTATTGGAAAAACTAATCTAACGATACCATTAAAAATCGATGAAACCTGATTCGACCCGATATATATATATATAATAAAAGATGATGTATCTATGGAGTACAATGGAATCTTAGGAATGGATTTCATACGAAAAAATAGGATTAATTGTGATTATAGGAATAAAAATGAAAATCAAAGAAATAAATTTCAAACTTTATCTCTGTAAGAAGGTTACTTTGAAACCGCGCAGCGAAACTATTATACAGGTTACAACAGATCGAAATATGATCGGTATTACGCAATCGGAAGAAATGTTGCTGGGTATTTTCATCGGAAATTGTCTAAAGCAAATACCTCGCGAATACCTCTGTTCCGTAAGTATTCTAAACACTATAGAGCAGTAGAAATTCAAGGCCACACGTGATTATCGATGAATTAATGAATAAACTCACTAAAACGCTGGCAATAAATACGACCAAAATTAATGACAAGCAAACTTTCGCGTGAGGAAAAGATAAAAAATCTTTTAAGAATTAATCATTTAAATTTGAAAGAAAGAAAAGCACTGTTGCGCATATGTGAAGAATTCAATGACGTGTTCCATTTAAACGGGAAACCACTGACATGCACGAATATAATATCACATGAGATAATAACGCAAGCCGACTCCGCAAGCGTAAATGTACGACCGTACCGTCTTTCAGAAAAACATAAGCATGAAGTTGATAAACAAATTCGCGAAATGCTAGAACACGGAATTATACAACCTAGTATTAGTCAATGGAATACGCTCCTCCTAGTAATACCAAAAAAGGCTGACGCATCCAGAACATCGAAATTAAGGATTGTAGTAGATTTTCGAAAATTAAATAATCTCACGATCGGAAACTTATTTCTTCTCTCTAACATAACCGATATATTAGCTCAATTAGGAAACGCAAAATATTTTACTACGTTAGATCTCGCTTCCAGTTATCCTCGGATATCGATAGCCGAACGCGACAAACATAAGACAGCTTTCTCTACGCCCTACGATCATTAGGAATTTAATCGCATACCGTTCGGGTTAAAAAATGCATTCGCTACAATTCAACAATTGATGAGTACGGTCCTAACACAAAATACAAGGGAATACAAGGATTGAAATATCTAGTATACCTAGACAATATCGTCATTTATGGTCGAAGACCACAGATCATAGATCATAGATTAAGAGAACACAATCAAAGGCTCATAGAAATACTTACAAGATTACGGGAAAACAATTTAAAATTACAACCGGATAAATGCGAATTTTTGAGGAAAAAAGTAATAAAAGTAAAAGTAATCTATTTAGGACATATTATATAACCGAAAATGGAATATTGCCCGATTCGACTAAATTAAAAACCGTGAATAAATTTCCAGTACCAAAAAAGATAAAAGTCATATACAATCATTTATCAGACTAGCCGGATATTATCGAAAATTTATTGGAGACTTTTCTAAAATAGTTAAACCTTTAACAAAGTTAACAAAGAAAGACGCGAAGTTCGTCTAGACTTCAGAGCAGCAACACGCGTTTGAAACATTAAAAAATAAATTAATGTCCGCAGCCGTGCTAAATTATCCAGATTTTTCGCGAGAGTTCATTATCGCATCCGATTACGCGATTGGAGCCATGTTATCACAAGACACAGGACAAGATCGTTCAATCGCGTATGCTAGCCGAGTGCTATCGCAAGCAGAACAAAATTACAATATCACTGAAAAAGAATTATTTGCGATAGTTCGGGCTATAAAACATTTTAGATCGTATTTATACAAAACTTAAAATAATAACGGATCATAAATCATTAATATGGCTGTTTAATGTCAGTGAACCCAGATCAAAACTGATTCGATGGAGACTGCAACTTGAAAAATATTATTACGAAATTATTTATAAGGCAGGGAAAGCCAAAACGCGAATGCGGACGCATTAAGTAGAAATGTATTGACAGTCATACGAGACGAAAAGATAACTAATTCTGTTATAAATGAAATGAGTTTTATAAATATCTGATTCTGAGCGTCTTTGTTGAATTTTCTTAATCCAAATTTTAATTTATCACTGAAGATAAAGTATTAAATCTTCTGGTTCCGATGTGACGAAAAATATACAAGCAGAAATCAAGATGAAAGTCTCTTAAGTAGCAAAAGGAAAGAACCTTTTAAAAATAGAATGTTTAAGATAATCCCAAAAAAATGCAATAATTCAATCTTGAGGAAGTAGAACAGCTCCGAAAAACGTTTCGGCTCTCAATAAGAGCACACCCAAGTCAACTTTTTTCAGCAACACTAAATATCCATAGAAGTTATATTTAAATCAACTTTTGAAAATAATAATTTTATTTAATTTTAATAAATCAAATAAATACAAATATTTACGTAAACATTATATTCAGATCGACGTCTGAAAGAATAAAAGAATTTTTTTTTTTAATTTCTACGCAACGGATAAACAAAGACAAAAGCGTTTTCTATTTTCTAAATACTTTTGTCTTTTTTTGGTTTTGCATTACCGATCGATATTACATTGGTATTAATTTATCAATATTAATTCAAAATAAAAGAGTTTTTTTTTTCTTTTAAATAGATTCTTCAACAAATTCAGTCCTCGTTTTGCTGGTGGATAGCGTTCGTCGGTAATTAAAACTAGAGAGCCTTCTTTTATATCGTTAGAAGGATGCCATTTAGATATAGCTTGATAGACATTCTACAGACCATGAATTATGTAACATGACATTCTACATGACCAAAAATTATGTAATTTTTGACGAAGAAGTTCCCATCGAGATAATCGTGATAAGGGTTGCGTTGTTAAATCTGGTTCGAGAATTGTAGTAAGTGCTTCACCAATAAGAAAATGAGCTGGAGTAAGAGCAGTATAATCTTCGGCATCATCTGTCAATGGACAGAGAGGACGAGAATTTAGTACGGCTTCTATTTGTATTAATAATGTAGATAATTCTTCGTGTGTTAAAATAGTGTTTTTAATACGAAGAAGATGAAATTTGTTGATTTAACGGTTGCTTCTCACTTTCCTCCAAAATGTGAAGCTGAAGGAGAATTGAAGCACCATTTGATTCCGTCATTAGCTAATAATGCAGTTAAATCTCGTAATTTTTTAGATGTATTGTCGAAGCGCTATCTTAAAGTAGAATCCGCGCCAATGAAATTTGTTCCGCAATCGCTATAAAGAAATGCACATATTTCTCATCTTCCAGAAAATCTTTTATAAGCTGCTATGAACGCTTCAGTAGTATAATCTGTTACTAGTTCCAAATGAACTACTGACATTGCTAAACAAACGAAAATGGCTATGTATCCTTTATAAACTTTCCCCACCCTCAAGTTTTTATAGATATTGGACCACAGTAATCAATTCCTAAGTGAAAAAAGGGTCGCAATGGGATTATTCTAGGCGTTGGCAGTTGTCCCATAAGTTGCTGTGTTCTAAGACCTCGAAAACGTATACATTTAACACATCGCAAGATAAAGGATCGTACGGATGCTCGCCCTCCTATAATCCAGTATGAGCGACGAATATACGCAAGTGTTACCTGTGTACCTCCATGTAAAGTTCGCTGATGAGCGTCAGCTATGATGAGCTATAATAAGAGAACTCAAAGGAGAATTTCTCGGAAGAATCAGGGGATGTTTCATGTCTGGATCCAGACTAGCATTTTGTAATCTTTCTCCTACTCGAAATAAACCTTTATTGTCAAGAAAAGGAGTAAGACGTACCATTAGCATTAGATTTTGATAAATGAGACCCGCTTGAAATTATCTTAATTTCAGTAAAAAACCAGGCTTGTTGAACTATTCCTGATCAAAACTGTATATTTTGCTGAATCTCCATAGGAGTAAGCGATACGGCCAAAGAATTGTTTTTAATTTGACGGCAACAGTTAATAAATCGGCGACAAATAGCTGTTATCCTTAAAAGACAAATTAAAGACGAATAACAATCTAAAAGATCCCAATAGGTTGGCTTTTCATTTGTTAAAATCATATGAGATAAACTAAGTCTTTCTTCCAGATCAGCTGTACATTTTAAATTATTATTAAATTCTGGCCATTGTGAAATGAGTTTGATTAACCAAAAAGGTCCATTCCATTAAAGATGATGTTATAGTAATTGATCGGCTCAAATATCTCTTAAAGCACAATCTGCTGGATTATTTTTTCCTGGAACAAATCTCCAAAATCTGGGTGGAATTTTTTCCTGTATCGCAGTGATACGATTTCGAACATAATTCTTCCAACGTGAAGGATGAGATGTAATCCAAGTCAAGGTAACTAACGAACCAGTCCAAAGGTATTGAGGAATCTCGGTCATTTCAAGAGCTTGCTTAACTTTAACTACTAAATGAGCTAGTAAAAAAGCTGCTGTTAATTCGAGTCAAGGATAGTTAGCCTTTTTAAAGGAGCTACTCTCGTTTTTGAATACACAAGGGTAATTGTTATATCTCCATTTTCAGAAATAACTCTCAAATAGACTGCAGCTGCCATAGCTAGATGCAATACATCGGAAAAACCATGAATTTCTATTGTACGAGCTGTTTTAGAATAATTTAACCAATGAGGTATCGATGATTGTTGCAAATCTTTTAATTGATTCTGAAACGTACATCACTTAGCACTCATTTCAGGGGAAAGTGATTCATCCTAACTTACTTTATTCATCCAAAGTTCTTGTAAATAATAACATTTTAGCTTGAACAGTTACTGAAGAAAGCAAACCTAAAGGATCATATAATTGTGCTATTTTTGATAAAATAGAACGTTTCGTAATTTTAATGGAAGTTAATTGATGAGAAACAAAATGAAAGGTATTTCTTAAGCTTGAATAATAGTATCCCACCAAATATGTCATCCATATATCGTCTCTTTATAATAGAAAGAATTGCTAATGGGTATTTAGCACCTTCATCCTTAACAAGCTGCTCCAATATTCGAAGAGCAAGGAACAGTGCATAGTTTAAACCATAAGTTATAGTTGTTAGTCGATAAGAAATACATTGTTGATTACATAGGTCCTCGCCAAAAAATTCTTTGAAAATCTTGATCCTTTTGATGTATATTAATTTGACGATACATTTTAACAATATCGATGGAAAAAAGATATCGATGTAAACGAATCAATAAAAAAACATCTGATATATCCTTTTGAAGATTAGCTCCTGGCAAAAGAATATCATTAAGAGATAAACCTGAGCTTGTTTTACTTGAGCCATTAAAGACAACTCGTAATTTTGTAGTCTGTTCTCTTAAAACACCCTGACGTGAAAAGTGATAAACAGGAGATAAATTAAGATCGGCTTTTGGAACCGGTGACATATGTCCAAGAGATTTATATTCTTTCATAAATTCGAGTAACGTCGTTCATATTCTGAGTCTGTTTCAAGTCGTCGAGAGAGACGAATAAGAGAAAGATGTGATTTTTGATGAATCTTTTTTGATGAATCTCTTAGTTTATCAGTTGAAATTTTAAAGGGTCTCACAATATATCGGTCCAAAGAATCACGAGAATGAGTTCTTGCATGTTGTTCATAATTTAATTCATCGGGGCTGAGAGTGGATTTAAATGAAGTTATTTCTTCTTGAGTTCAAAACTGAGAAAGGAGATTATAAAGATAACAATCTTTCGTACAATGATAACCTTGAATAGATCCCGATATTGAAGGAATAGAAGCGGGTTCGGATACAATCCAACCAAAAATACTATTTTGTGCAAACGGGGAATCAGAACTTCCTTTAATTATTTCAGGTTTAATTATTGATCCATAAAAATCTGCTCCGATAATGATGTTAATTGGTCCTGATTTAAAAAAGCTTGGATCTGCTAAATGTAAATTTTTAAGATAAGGCCATATATTTTTATCTGTGGTAAACGAGAAGTTAGTTTATTTAAAATGTAAGCTGAAATAATACAGCTCTCATATGGCTCATAGATAGATCGGAGATTTAATGTTACTATTCCTCGAGTACGTCAAGAGGTTGGTTTCGCCTATTCCCAATAACGGAATTGAAGCTTGTGATTGCTTTATTTGCGTTGTATTAAGTCTTCAGACATAAAAGATAACTCGGAACCTTCATCGACAAGTATTCGCACTGGATACATTTCGCCGTTAGTTAATGAAATCATGGCTTGATACGTTGCAAGAAACACAAACAATCGCGGGTTAAAATTTTCTTTAACAAGTTGAACAAATTCTTGTGATAGTCATTTAATCGTATTTGTTCCTTGTTTTTCGTGAACTTCGGAATTATTTACTGTCGTAGTTGAATTTATACTTTTATTCTTAATTTCTGTATGTAATGAAGTATGATGTTTTTTGCCGCAAAAATAACATTTGTAAGAAGGACATACATTAGCTGCATGATGTCCTAAACAATTAAAACAAAGTTTCCGCAAAATTATAAATTCTCGTCGTTGTTGTAAATTTTTAGCCGAAAAGATTGGGTAGCTAGCAATATGATGCGTCTTTTTGCACAAAAAACATGAAATTGATTCATTAACTTTAGAATTTGTGGTCAAATAAACAGGACGAGAAGCGGAAAATTGTGAATGAGACTTAGAATTAAATAAAGTATTTGATTAAAGCTTTAAATTTTCTATGGCCTGGGTGCGACCCGTTAAAAAATCTTCCAATTGAATAAGTAACGGAAAAGTAGTACAGGAACCTAGTCTATTTTCCCACGCTTCTCGTTTGAATCTAATAGTTTCACTAATTGATGAATTAGGACTATGTCCCAATGATGTACAGGACGTTCTAATGCACGGAGCTGCGATTGATTCAGTAATAGTGAATAGAAAAGAATTCAGTTCCCGAGCGCGACTTTAAAGGCTTCAAATTAAATATTATTTAACTGCGCAGAAATAAGGAATCGCTTATTTTCATAACGTGTAAGAATATTCCACGCAATAATAAAATTTTCACCAGATAATGTTAAATTAGAAATTAAACGAGCTACCAGAAGACTGGTTTTCAAATAATGCATTTTTTCCATATTATTCAGTATTATTTCCTATCATGGATAAAAATAAATCTCGAAAAAATGTCCATGATTTATAATCACCGGAAAATTGTGGTATTGTAATTCGAGATAACGCGTTACGATGATTAACAGTAGTTGAAGTTAAAGCATTAACATTATCAGAATTTATTGACGGACGTAAAGAGTCTAGTTCATCTCGTTGACTTAATGTAGCTCTTGCATGTATGTAAAATTCGTGACAGCGCTCGAAAGTTTTAGTTTTAAAATACGATTGATTCTTAAGCAATTCAAATTCGCTTTGACATAATTTTTCATGTTCAATTTGAAATTTATTTCAATTTAAATCGAGTAATTCGAGTCTTGTATTTAATAACTGCCGTAAACTTATTGAAGAATCATCCCACGCGTTATCGATTGCTTTCTGAATTAAATTAAATCTACTTTCTTGCAAAAGAATTCGTGATTCTAAACTAGACATTTTAATACGCTGTATCCAGAATGAAGGACCAAAAAAATATTATAAATAAAATGAGTTTTATAAATATCTGATTCTGAACGTCTTTGTAATGTTAAATCTTCTTAATCCAAATTTTAATTTATCACTGAAGATAAAGTATTAAATCTTCTAGTTCCGATGTGACGAAAAATATACAGGAAAAATCAAGATAAAGGTCTCTCAGATAAAGCAGCAAAAGGAAAGAACCTTTTAAAAATAGAATGTTTAATCCGAAAAGAATGCAATAATTCAATCCTGAAGAAGTAGAACAGCTCCGAAAAACGTTTCGGCTCTCAATAAGAGCGCACCAATTTTCAAAATGTATCAGCTCCGAAGAGCGTGTCAGCTAACGAAAGAGCGCACTCAAGTCAATTTTTTTCACTAAATATCCATAGAAGTTATTAAAGTATTTAAATCAACTTTTGAAAATAATAACCTTATTTAATTTTAATAAATCAAATAAATACAAATATTTATGTAAACATTATATTCAGATCGATCGTCATCCGAAAGAATGAAAGAATTTTTTTTTAAATTTCTACGCAACAAATAAACAGAGACAAAAGCGTTTTCTATTTTCTAAATACTTTTGTCTTTTTTTTTTGTTTCGCATTACCGATCGATATCACATTGGTATTAATTTATCAATATTAATTCAAAATAAAAGTTTTTTTTTTTAAATAGATTCTTCAACAAATTCAGTCCCCGTAAAAGAATATAATGAAGAAGAAAAGCGACAAATATTATACGAATATCATGATGCGTCCATAGGAGGACATCAGGGAATCGAGCGTACTTTAAATCGAATTCGAATGCATCATACCTGGCCAGGCATCACTAAGGATATGAAAAGATACGTCGCAAAATGGCGATACTCTCTTTTGACGTATATTGCCAAAAGAATAAATTAAAGAAGAAAATAAAAGCTTTAGTAATTACGGAGACGCCTGAGAAACTCTTCGAAAAATGTGCTTTGGATGGTAGGACTCTTGACTATAACAGAGATAACAAATATGTATTAACGTTTCAAGACTGCCTAACAAAATTTAGTAAGACAATACCTATCCCTAATCAAGAAGCCGCCACTGTCGCAAAAGAATTTATTATTACAATCGTACTTGAACACGGGATATCAGAAAGGATATTAACCGATCAAGACACTAATTTTGTAAGTGATATTTAAAAATGTGTGTCGACTATTTAAAATTGACAAAATACAGATTATCATCTCGAAAGTAACGGAGCCCTTGAACGTACGCACCGAACACTGACAGAGTATCTTCGCCATTATTAATATAAACGCTGACTAAACAGATTGGGACGAATGGATACCGTACACGATTTTTACCTTCAATAGTACACCACATGCGGCAACGGGATACACGCTACTTGAATTAGTCTATGGACACCAAACTACTCTACCGTCAGCTCTAGCCATCCCGCCAAAACCGTCGTATACCTATGACAATTACGCGCAGGAACTAAAAGAACGGTTACAAGCAACAAATCAAATTGCAAAGCAACATTTAAAAGAAGAAAAACAAAAGACAAAGGAATACTATGATAAAAAAGCAAAGGAAATAAAATTTAAAGTAGGGAACAAAGTATTGCTGTACGACGAAACATTACGTCACGGAAGATTAAAAAGCTAGACTCATTATGGACAGGTCCGTATGTAATCAGAGAAAAGAATTCTGATGTAAATTATACATTATAAACTGGACATAAAAAATTGCGGACGCACATAAATCGATTAAAGGTATTCATAACAAATTAAGTCAAAGAAAAATAAAAAATAATATTATATAAGGGTGTTTTATTTTAAGTGATATAGTCGATTATCTCGCGAATCGATGATTTTATCGAAAAATTTTTTTTAACAAAAGTTGCTTGGCTTAAAGGGGGACATATGATGGAAGTGTGTACTTGACCTTGAGTGACCTTGTCAAAATCAGATCAAGGTTATTAATGTTTTTTTAAATGGAAACCTCTATTTTTTATTACATATTCTTGTAGCTTATCTCGAAAGCTTTCCAAAAATACTATAATAAAGTTACGTTTCATTGAGTACTTTCCGAGTTATGAAGTTTGAAAGTTACAATACCGCCAGCGTTATCCATGTACGCATGCGTCCTAGTTGGCCGGATCAGTGATCGGTCTTACCTTATAACTTAACAAGTACTTAACGAAAAGTAACTTTATTATAGTGTTTTGGAAAGCTCTTGAGATAAACTACAAGAATATATAATAAAAAATAGGAGTTTCCATTTAAAAAAACCATTTAATGACCTTGACCTGATTTTGACAAGATCACTCAAGGTCACATTTCCCCATCATGTGTCTCCCTTCAAGCCATGCAACTTTCTTTCGAAAAATTTTTCAATAAAATCATTGATTCGCGAGATATTCGACCATATTACTTAAAATGAAACACTCTGTATATATATATATATATATATATATATATATATTTTATATATATATATATATATTTTATATATTTTATTATATATATATATTAGATGTATAAAAAAGTTCTGAGCTTTAGATTTCATACAACTGAAATAACAATTTAAATTTTATATATCTTCCCGCCCTTTTGCGGTTTTAAAGCGTTGACATTTGGCCTTCTAAAATGCCATACGGTTTGGCGTTTGATGCACATAACCTCAAAAGTCAGTAATGTTCACGATGGCAATAACAAAAGAGCATATTCGATTTTCCATCCACTTCGCGTTTCATCTGAAGAAAAATGCTGCTGAAGCCACTGCAATGATTTGTGCTGCATATGGAGAGAACGCTGTAAGTCATACTACATGTAAAAGATGGTATCAAAAATTTTGCCAAGGAGATTTCAGTCTTGAAGATGAACCGCGTGCTGGACACCCTCAAAAGATTGAAACGGACGAATTGCAAGCACTGCTGGATATAAACTCTGCGCAAACTGAAAAGGAGCTTGCAGAACAGCTTGGCGTTACGCAGCAAACCATTTCCGTACGTTCACATACGATGGGAAAGGTTCAGAAGAAAGGCAGATGGGTTCCGCATGAATTGTCCGAAGACAACAAAAATCGTCGGCGTGACACTGCACTCACTTTGCTTTCAAAGTTCCGGAAAAAAGATTTTCTGCACAAAATCATTACAGGCGATGAAAAGTGAATTCTTTATGATAACCCTAAACGTAAAAAATCATGGATTGACCCTGATCAATCTTCATCGACATCGACGCCAAAGCCCAATATCCACCAAGAAGGTTTTGCTCTGTATCTGGTGGGATTGGAAAGGTGTGTTGTATTACGAATTGTTACAACCGAGTGAAACAATCACGGCAGACCGCAACAATTGACCAATTTGAGCGATGCGTTAGAAGAAAAGAGGCCATTTACTGGCCAAGGACGTCGTAAAGTGATCTTGCTTCATGACAATGCTCGACCACATGTTGCGAAAGCGACTCAGGACCATATCTTTACGTTAGGCTGGGAACTTCTCCCGCACGCGGCGTATAGCCCAGACATGGCGCCCTCCGATTACTATACCTATTCCGGTCACTGCAGCATCATTTGGCTGATACACATTTCGTGAGATTTGAAGAGATACGAAAATGCATTGATGACTATCGCTTCGAAGCCGGTGAGCTTCTATCGTCAAGGAATTCGCAAGCTACCCGAAAGATGGCAAAAGGTCGTTGATGCAAACGGGGAATATTTCGCTGATTAATATTTTTTTGTTTGTTTTTAAAGAATAAAGATTGAATTTTACAAAAAAAGCTCAGAACTTTTTTGTACACCTAATATATATATATATATATATATATATATATATATATATATATATTATATATATATATATATATATAAGTATATATATATATATATATTTTGATTCTTATTTTTTGGTGAGTACTTTTTCACATATATACAGGGTGTTCCAGAATTGGGGAACGAGCCGCAGTGAGAGTGTAAAAGAAATCAAGGGGAACAAAAAAGTCTAATATCATTTTGTGATATTCGCTCTAATTTTCGAGTTATAAAATAAAATATCCGAACCAATGACGCCGCGCTATAATACGGCCTACTACTTCTAGCTTATGGACGCGCAGCGCGTGGTGAGAGGGAGGGAGGAAGGCCGTCCGCTATCCAGGCGACGATACGTTAAAAATGGTATTAGACTTTTTTGTTCCCCTTGATTTCTTCTATATTCCCACTGCGGCTCGTTCCCCGGTTCTGGGACACCCTGTGTATGTATATATATATATATATATATATGTAACGGCAGGGCCGTTACTTGTAAGGAAAATATATATATATACACCTGGCTTATTTGTCCTGCGCTGCCTATTCCGCTTGCACGTACACCGCTCGCGCTATCGCACTCGCTTACCTGTAGGCCGCACGCGCCGTCTCGCTCACGCTATCTCGCTCGCGGTGCCCCCACGCGATACCGACTCCCCACCACCGGACTGACGGCGCGCAGTGGGGAACGCCGGCCGGGTATATAAGCCCGGCCAGCCGAGACATCGGGACCAGATCCCATCCTGCAATCCGATTCCTGACACCGACCTGACCAGTACCTACTACCTCTCGGGGCCAAGGTTTCGCTTGGCTCTGCCGAGTTTCACCGGCTTTCTCTATCTTCGGGCTGAGGTTTCACTCAGCTCAGTCGAGTTTCACCGACTCCTGTCACCACTCATCGGGCTAAGATTTCGCTTAGCTCTGTCGGGTTTCACCGACTCCTGTCACCACTCCGCGGGTTGAGGTTTCGCTCAGCTCCACCAGGTTTCGCCGGTTTCCGTTGCGAAGGCAGGGCTCGACGTGACACTCGGCCCTGCCCGCAATACCTCGCCGTCCAACCTCACATTAGCTTATAAGTGCATGCGATACAGATTAAGTCCGCTAGTTATAAGTCGGTAATTCGACGATCTTTAGTTGTAACCGCGCCGTAGTGATTAAGCCGTCATCGATCGCACGCCGCATCTGTCTAGCGCTTTGCGTCAACCGCTTTGCGTCAACCGCTTTGCGTCTCCGCTTTGCATCTCACCTCCTGCTGCTGCCAACTACATTGCGACATCTCCTGGCCCTGCACGCTGTATCTATCTTTCGCTAAATAAACTATCTTTTTCACGTCAATCTGTGTTCTCGTAAGCTTGAGTCTCCCCTCCTCTCGAACCCGGACATCGATGAGCCGAGCATCGAGCGAGGTGACCGCGTCACATATATATATATATATATATATATATATATATATATATATATATAAAACATAAGATTTCCATTTGTATATATATAGCATATTACAATTTTTATATATACTATTATGATCAAAAAATAAGATGACTTTTGTTTAAAAAATTTGCGCGCTTTATGTATCGATATAATCATTTGCTTTTCAAGTTAATATGACTGTCCTTGACATCTGACATCAGAAGTTTCATATCATTTCACTTGTTAGATTAGAAATTATAGTGTTTTTTGTAATTATTAAAAATTTTTGTCGGCGATTTTTTAAAATGGATAAATTTATTGAGCAAAGAATTTGCATTAAATTTTGTCTAAAAAATGAAATTTCATATGCTGATGCGTTAAAAATGTTAAGAAAGTGTTACGACGTTGAAGCTATGTCAAAAAAAAATGTTTACAAGTGGTACAAAGACTTTAATGATGGTAGGAAAGCAGTTAAAAATGAACCTCGTTTAGGAAGACTTTCTATGTCAACCAATGAAGAAAACATTATCAAAATCAAGGATCTTGTACTGAGTAATCGCCGACTAAGTATTAGACATACCGATTACATCTGAGGGTCCAGGATTCGAATCCCTATTTGGGCGCCATGTAACGGTTCGTCCCTGTGCGGTGCAATAATATATACAGAGGCGAAGACGTGAGCTCGGAGATGCTCGTCGGTTGCCGGGTTCAAGAAAGAATTCGCAGTCGTCTGGTTTTTGTTACTAAATAGTCAGATTTGATTATTAAGATGTGAGGTTAATAGAGGATGTTTTGCTTCTCTCAACCTAGCCCCGTTCGCGTATGATTTTCACTTATCGCTTCGTGATATTCGCAGCGCGGTTGAACGGCGAATGCAATGGGTGATAGTCGCTGGATTATACGTCGTATACGCAGCGCGTTGCTAGGCAACCGGGCCCGCGTGTTGTCGAGCGTTTAGACGCACGGGTTGCTAGGCAACCGTTGACGTTCGCGGCGACACGTGTTTCTTGTGTATATCGCAGGAAAAGTCCGAGAACGTTCCGATTTTTGGATATGCAGGAATACGGAAATATCGCGAGTGATATTTCGTAGGAAAGTCCGAAAACACTCCGATCTTTGGACGAGAATACTGAGAACGCTCGGTATTCCGTGGAAGAAAAACCCGAGAACATTCCGATTTTTCGTGAAAGGAAATAACGTGAATACTGAAAACGCTCGGTATTTGACGCGAGAATCTTCTCGCGTTTGCTCAGAGCAGATCGGATGCTTTCGGAAGTGGACGGGTCGGATGATTGGACAGATTTGGATGTTTTATGAAAAATTTACCGGATATTTATACCCATTTTTATGCTACGTGTCGACGCGTGATTTGTTAGAAGCTGTTTAAGCAAAACAGCTGATCTGTCACACGTGACAGATCAGAAGCGCGCGTGTATCGTTCGGTTGCGATCGAGGATGTTCGGGCGGCCCCAGATGATGTGGGCCGCATAGCGCGCGCTAGTAACGGAGCACTTTCAGATGCTTCGTTACAAGACATTGTAGACATTACTGGAATATCATTTGAATCAGTTCAATCAATGTGGAAGAACAATTTAGGCATCACGATAACGCACCACACACCGCAATAATTATTCGTCAATTTTTCGTTAAAAATCAAATAAATACCGTTCTATAAGCACCATATTCACCAGATATGACACCATGTGACTTTTTCCTGTTCCTTCGATAGAAAAACCACTTCATGGGCGCCGTTTTGAACCTATAGAAGCCATACAAGAGAGTTCGTTGGCCGCTTTGAAGGAAATACCAGAAGTCAAATATAAAAATTGTTTCGAAGACTGGAAAAAACGTTGAAATAAGAGTATTGCAGTGGGAGGGGATTACTTTGAAGGAGACCAAATAATATGAATTTGGCAAAATAATTACGAATTTTCACGACTGGTCGGGCCCCGCCGTGACACACACCTTTCCTTCTTATTTGGATAAATAAATAAATACTTTGTGTTTTATTTAAAAAGTCATCTTACTTTTTGATCATAGTAGTATATATATATATATATATATATATATATATATATATATATATACATTATATATAATATATACATGTGTTTTTAAACAAAATTATTTTATTGTAATTAATTTTGTACAAAAATAAAAATTAGAAAAAACAATTTATGTCTTATAATTATTTAAATATTTTTATGCGTTCTGAACGTTTCTTCTATATAAGTTATTAAATATAATCAATCTTTTAGCTTCTGCAATAATTCGTTATATTAATCGTTATATCTAATTCTTTCTCTTTGCAATTCTTCTTCTTCTATATCAAAAACAATTATATCATCTTGTAATAACAATTCATCTTTTTTTAATAAACAGATATAAAACACACAACATGCTAATATATGATATGATGTAAAATCAATGCGATTAATTGCCAGGATGTGTAAAAGGCTTCTCCAGCATCCTTTTAGAAGAGCAAATGTTTTTTCTATCACCATTCTCGTAGAAAAATGACAATAATTATGATTTTTTTGTTGTTCTCTGTCCATATATGGAATTAGAAGATGTTGATGTAATGCATAAGTGGCATCTCCAATCAAATGTGTATTATTTGGAAATTTGTTAGGATCATTTATATATTCTTGAAGAGTTGACAGGCGAAAAATACGCAAAAAATATGCGCATCATGAACTGATTCCATATTTCCATATAGACATGAGAGAATTGCATTATATGATCGCACATCGTCTGCACAAAATATAACACAAAAATCTTGTTTACATTAATTATATATCATAATTATTGGGTGTGAGAAAAAGTTTGTGGAATTTTTTTTTAGTAAAATTCAAGTGTTTTTCTTAGAGTATTAAAATCAATTTATTCAAATCAAATATGCTCCATTATTTTCGATAATATTTTGCCATTTTTGAGGCAGAGCCATAATCCCATCGCGATAGAACTTCTGTGATTTCTGGTCGAAAAACTGTTTCAAGTGATTTTCATAGGCCTCTTTTGAAGTTAGCTTTACACCATTAAAAGAGTTCTGCTTAAGAGAGACCTAAACAAATGATAATCTGAGGGTGCTATGTCAGGACTATACGGTGGATGCATCAAAACTTCCCAGCCAAACTCTCCCAATTTTTGCCGAGTCATCAAAGATGTGTGTCGTCGAGCGTTGTCGTGATGGAAGACGACACTCCTCCTATTGATTAATTCTGGCCACTTCCTCTCAATTACTTGTTGTAATCTCTTCAGTTGTTCACAGTAGAGTTCGGAATTAATTGTTTGACTGAGCGGTAACAGCTCATAGTGAATGATTCCTTTCCAATCCTACCACACGCGTAATATCATCTTCTTCATCGTCGATCCAGGTTTTGCGATTGCTTGTGCCTTCTCTCCTCTCTTTGTCCACAATCTTTTTTGAGTTCGATTGTCATACGTAATCCATTTTTCATCACTAGTTATCATTCTCTTCAGAAATGGCTCAATTTTATTCCGTTTCAGTAGCATATCGCAAATGTTAATTCGGTCCATCATGTTCTTAACACTCAACTCATGAAAAACATCGAGCTTCTTTTTGTCCAGCTTTGTATAAATGATTCAAAACTGTTTTGTAGTTAATGCCTAATTCTCTAGCAATCTTCACACTTATATGCTTATCACGCTCAATTTTTTCCATGATTTCATCGAACTTTTCGGTGATTAATCGATCGAAGCGAGAATCATCTTTGACATCGAAATTTCTAGTACGAAAGCGAGCGAACCATTTCCGTGGTGTTGATTTTGATAGAGTATTTTCATCGTAAACACAAATTTTTTCATAAACCTGTGCAGCATTCTTGCCTTTATCGTAGTGATATTGCAAAGTATATTGCACATTTTTTCCTTATTTATCTTCATTTTCAAAATAAAATAACTTTTGATCCATTTCATTTTGATTGATTTCAATCTTTTTCGGCTCAAACAAAGGTTGAAATGTCACACGTGTCTAGTGTTATCGATTAGTAGTTACCGATTAGTAGTTACCGAGTGCTAAGCATGTAATGACCATCTAGTGCCACGAACTTTTTCCCACTCAATATTATCCATTATTAAAAATAAGCCTTATATTATATTAACAGATATTTGGATGAAATTTTAGTTATAATTATAAGACAATTTACATAAATAGATATGCATCAAAACACATACAAGTACTAATATTACAACATTATTTTAAAGTATTACCTGGAGATGAATAGTATGGCAACCTTTTCGATTAATATAAGCTTCTGCATTTTCTTTAAATGCAGGTTATATGGGTACCATCTACAGCTCCAATGATATCAGGAAAATCGTTTTTATGAGAAAATCCTTGTACAATATTTTATATTTTATCATTTAGCTATACTATATATCTCGATGGTAATTCACAAAGTGCTTTTGTAACAAGACGCACAGTTCTTATAGCCGTAGCCTTGCCTACGTTAGACCTCTCAATTATTGATTTAAAAATAAGAATATATATAAAACGTAATAAGAATAAATATAAAAAGTTTTGCATTAAAAATATTAAAAATTAATATTTTTTACTACATAGTATTATTTTTACTATGCAATAAATAACACTATAATATATAATATATAATATAAGATATATAATATAAGAAAAAGTATAAATGTATATATATTGTAAATGTATATATATATATATATATATATATATATATATATATATATATAAAATAAGAGCTGCATTTTGATATTCACTGCTAGTATTAAAAATATATAATTGATGTTACATATATTAAATTTTCAATACTGGTAATGAATTTCGGAATGTAGCCATAATAATATCACTTTCTGAAAATATTTAATACATTACATTTCTTTTATATTTTATGTTTCAAGTTTCTATGTATTTTTTGTTTTATATTATACTTTATATCATATTTGGGTTTTTAATTTATCTGTTTGAGTTTGCAAAACGCCATAACAAACGCCATAACTTAACAAAAGCTGTTTTTCTGCAGATATCATTTCGTTGCCTTCGGTGGTACGAATCAATTTTTCTCCCATTTCCTCTAACATAAATTCAAATGTTGAAGGTAGCATTCTAGAAAGCAAATGTAAATTGATTTTTAAATACTAATATAATAGTATATACATATAAGTAGAAAAACAATAATTTATACCGAAAATGAACTTTGAATTACATAGCACTAAGCGATGGAATACGAGGGCGGTTTAAAAAGTCCGTGCAAAGTCAGAAAGATAGCACCACTGGTGTGTATCGAAGGTTATTTTCAGTTAGTATCTCTTGGAAGAATACACACCAAGTTTCAGCCAGATTGATCTATTTATCTGTATTTGGCGTTCGTCTGAATCGAGGAAGTCGAGTGATTTTTAAAAATGGATGAAAGAGAATTTCGTGTGTTGATCAAGCATTACTTTATGAAAGGCAAATCGCCTCAGGAGATTAAAAAGAAGCTTGATAAACATTATGGTGAATCTGCACCTTCGATTAGAATAGTTTATAAATAGTTTCAAATGTTTTGGCCATATGAGTACAAGTGACGCTGAACGTTCTGGACGCTCTGTTGAGACTACTACTCCAGAAATCATTGATAAAATCCATGATATGTTAATGGATGAAAGAAGAATCAAGGTGCGTGAGATTGCTAGTGCTGGGGGCATCTCGAGTGAACGGGTACATATTGAGTTGTCGGAAAAGTCATGACGCATTTTTGTAAGATGGCGCTAGTTCATTTTTGGAAGTAGAGTCATTCGCATCTATGTTATTGCTATGTCATTTGACAGCTAACAATTTCTAGCTTTAGTCTAAAAAAAAATTAACGATTTGGTTGAGTTTTGGAGATTTTATAACAACTTGAAGATGAAAAACCAAAATTGTGCATTTTCGCCATATATTACTGTTTTATTTCCGTAAAGAGAAGAACGCGCATCAAGCTTATAAAAAGTTGTGTAAAGTTTATGGTGACAATGCTCTATAAGAACGTCAGTGCCAACGGTGGTTCACGAAATTTCGTGCTGGATTTTGATCTCAACGACGCTCCTCGGTCAGGGAGGCCCACCGAGGTTGATGATGACAAAATAAAGGCATTGATCGAATCAAACCCACGTTACACGACACGAGAGATTGCAGAAACATTGAACATCCATCATTCAAGCATTCACGACTACCTGAAGAAGCTGGGATACGTAAACAAGCTCGATATTTGATCCAAATATTGTTCCTCGTGAACTCAAAGAAGTTCATTTGACGGCGCGTATTAATATCTGTGATATACTCATTAAACGTGAGGAAAACGATCCTTTTTTGAAGCGACTGATAACTGGTGATGAGAAGTGGTGATGATGAGAAGTGGATTGTTTACAACAATGTGGTGCGCAAACGATCTTGATCCCGACGTGATGATTCGCCTCAAATGACATCAAAAGCAAACATTCATCAGAGGAAGGTTATGCTCTCAATGTGATGGGATTTGAAAGGTGTCGTGTTTTTCGAGCTTCTACCAAGAAACCAAACAATCAATTCGAATGTGTATTGTCGGCAATTGGACAGTTTGAACAAATCCATCATCCAGAAACGTCCAGAGCTCGTTAATCGTAAAGGAGTTGTGTTCCAGCACGACAATGCAAGACCACACACAAGTTTGACCACCCGTCAAAAATTATTGGGGCTTGGATGGGATGTATTGCCACACCCACTATACTCGCCTGACCTTGCGCCGTCAGACTTCCACTTGTTTCGCTCTCTTCAAAACTCCTTGCATGGTATAACGTTTAATTCAGATGAGGTTGTAAATCAGCACTTTGTTCAGTTTTTTGCCGATAAAGACAAGTCCTTCTATGAACGAGGAATTATGAAACTGAAAGATGGCAAAAGATTATCGAACAAAATGAGCAATATATCATTGATTGATCTTTGTTCTTTATATAAATAAATGACCTTTGAAAAACATAGAAAAAATACGTCATGACTTTTCCGACAATCCAATAATATTTTGTATCAACATTTGGATATGAAAAAGTTATCTGCAAGATAGGTGCCGCGATTGCTCAACATTGACCAAAAACAAAATCGTGTGAAGTGTTCCAAGGGAATGTTTGCAGCTGTTCCAGCGGAATCCACAGGACTTTAGGCGTCGTTTCGTCACTGTTGACGAAACATGGATATACCACTACACGTCTGAGACCAAAGAACAGTCCAAAACAATGGGTTGCCAGCGGCGAATCTGCATCAAAGAAAGTGAAGATCATTTCTTCGGCCGGGAAGATTATGGTAACTGTCTTTGGGATTCGCAAGGAATAATATTCATCGACTATATGGAAAAGAGTAAAACTATTACAGGTGAATATTATTCATCCTTATTGGGCCGTTAGAAAACCGAGCTGCAAGAAAAAGCTTGTTTCCCAATGTGAAGAAATGGCTAGCGAGAAGGAGATTTCATTCAAACGAGGAGATGATTGCGGAAACGAATGCTTATTTTGCACAGTCATATTATTCGGAAAGGATCAATAAACTGGAGCAGCATTGGACAAAGTGTATAAGCCTAAAAGGAAAATACGTTGAAAAATAAAAAAGGTTTATCCCGAAAAATTAAAAGTTTTCATTTTTGCACGGACTTTTCAACCACCCTCGTATATGTTCTATATAACTTTCAATTCTAGGAATTTGATTATCTTTGAGAATTTGTTCTGCAATTACTTGTTCTGGAATATTTTCGTTATCTTCATAAATGTAAGACAGTGGTTCTAAAAAAGTCTTAACAACATACGCTGATATAACTTTTATATAGTCAGAATTCATGATCGCAGAATATAAGTTTGTAAACACAATTCCGATTATTTTAACGCTTCAAACCGCGTAGTGTTGGCAATATTAGTAGCGCTAATGGACCATTTTACGGAAGCATATGAAAGCAAAAGCGTCTGAGGCATTTGTAGAATTGAATGGACCGCACCCCATGAGTATGTTATTTAGTAAAATATGCAATAATCTTGCATTAAAAAAGTTATATTAAGTAAGCATACTATATCAGATTCTAACACGGGAAGGAAAGTGTTGGGAGGAACTCGCAGGCGCGGGGGAGAAGGGAGGAGAAACGCTGGGGATGCGTTCCTTTATTCATTCCGAGTACTGTCAGTACTACGAATAGCGTTCCGATATAGAGAGTAGTGCACTCCGAAAGTACTGAAAGTACTTGAATTCTATGACGTCATTGATTTTGATATACTTCCTGTTGCGGTTACTGCAACCGAGGTAAAGCAGTTAGAGCACAAAGATGGCTGCTTCCATGAGACTGAAATAATCTTGATTGATGCTAAAGAAAATAAAGCGTGTAATATAAAATAATATAATATAATGAAATTATTATGATATTATATAATATTATGAAATTATTTATTATTAATTAGTTTTTTATTATTATTATTATTAATATTATTATTAATTTTTTTATTATTTATTATTTATTTTTTTATTATTATTAATTATTTTATATATATTATATTAGGTGTACAAAAAAGTTCTGAGCTTTAGATTTCATATAACCGAAATAACAATTTAAATTTTATATATCTTCCCGCCCTTTTGCGGTTTTAAAGCGTTGACATTTGGCCTTCTAAAATGCCATACGATTTGGGATGCACATAACCTCAAAAATCAGTAGTGTTCACGATGGCAATAACAAAAGAACATATTCGATTTTCCATCCATTTCGCGTTTCATCTGAAGAAAAATGCTGCTGAAGCCACTGCAATGATTTGTGCTGCATATGGAGAGAACGCTGTAAGTCATACTACATGTAAAAGATGGTATCAAAAATTTCGCCAAGGAGATTTCAGTCTTGCAGATGAACCGCCTGCTGGACGCCCTCAAAAGAAATTGAAACGGACGAATTGCAAGCACTGCTGGATATAAACTCTGCGCAAAATGAAAAGGAGCTTGCAGAACAGCTTGGCGTTACGCAGCAAACCATTTCCGTATGTTTATATACGATGGGAAAGGTTCAGAAGGAAGACAGATAGGTTCCGCATGAATTCGGCGTGACACTGCACTCACTTTGTTTTTAAAGTTCCGGAAAAAAGATTTTCTGCACAAAATCATTACAGGCGATGAAAAATGGATTCTTTATGATAACCCTAAACGTAGAAAATCATGGGTTGACCCTGGTCAACCTTCGACATCGACGCCAAAGCCCAATATCCACGTCAAGAAGGTTTTGCTCTGTATCTGATGAGATTGGAAAGGTGTGTTGTATTACGAATTGTTACAACCGGGTGAAACAATCACGACAGACCGCTACCAACAACAATTGATCAATTTGAGCGATACATTAGAAGAAAAGAGGCCATTTGGCCATTTACTGGCCAAGGACGTCGTAAAGTGATCTTGCTTCATGACAATGCTCGACGACATGTTGCGAAAGCGACTCAGGACCATATCTTTGCGTTAGGCTGGGAACTTCTCCCGCACACGGCGTATAGCCCAGACATGGCGCCTTCCGATTACTACCTATTTCGGTCGCTGCAGCATCATTTGGCTGATACACATTTCGTGAGATTTGAAAAGATACGAAAATGCATTGATGACTTTATCGCTTCGAAGCCGATGAGCTTTTATCATCAAGGAATTCGCAAGTTACCCGAAAAATGACAAAAGGTCGTTGTTGCAAACGGAGAATATTTCGCTGATTAATATTTTTTTGTTTGTTTTTGAATAAAGATTGAATTTTACAAAAAAAAGCTCAGAACTTTTTTGTACACCTAATATTATGTGGAATTGGCCAATCCTTCGCAGCAGCAATCTTTTCCGGATTCATGGTAACTCCCCCTGCCGAAACGACATGCCCCAAATATTTAACTTCCTTACAAAACAAATTACACTTCTTTGGATTGACCTTTAAATTTACTTCCCGAAATCGAAGAAAAACTTTCTTTAAATTCACTATCATTTTTTCAAAACTTTTACTGAATATAATTACGTCATCCAAATAAACTAAGCAAATTTTTCTAAGTAAATTTTGTAAAACCTGTTCTATTAATCTTTCAAAAGTGGCAGAAGCGTTACACAGAATTGCATTACCGTAAACTGCCGTTCCCAACTGAAAAAACTGTTTTATCTTTATCTTTCGAACGAATCTTAACTTGCCAATACCCAATTTCTTCAATTTTAAGATGGAAAATCAAGAGTTACCTAAAAAAGACGATCGAGGATATCGTCTATCTTAGGAGGAGGGTAAGAATTTTTTACCATAATCTCATTCAATTCTTCCAAAATCCATGTAAAAGCGTATTGTACTATCCTTTTTCCTCACTAATACCGTAGAAGACATTCATGGAGTTTTCTTTATTACTCCTGCTTGTCTCATTTCCTCAATTGCTTTGGCTACCTCGTCTTGCATGTGGATAGGGATTCGACGGGGAACCTGCTTAATTGGACGACAATCTTTCAATTTACTTTCATGCTCAACCAATTCACAATTTCCAGCAACTACATTTTCGGAAAATATGTCCTGGAATTCGTTAAGAAAATTAATAAAAGTTTCCTTCTGGACTTCATTTAAACTAGAAGAATTTTGGGCAAAAAGTTCTTTCAAATTCATCGGAACTTTTTCCTCAATACTACCAAAACATCTAAGAAAAGTTCCCTCTATTTTTCGACACTCCGTAATTGTCACTTCATCTCTACAGGATTAATTTCCGAATCAAAAATATTCTCTAATTTCAATTCTCTAAGAAAATTTACTCCCAAAATACAATCGTCTTTTATCTTTGCCATAAATACTGGAAATTCTTTGGGATATTTTTCCAAACTAATTTGAACTAATTTTCTTGTCTCTATTGGAACTTTTTCTCCAGTAGGAGAAATCTTAAAACAAAACCTTCTTGTCCAAGTTTCCTCTCTTTTCCAACAATAAATCTTCTATTTAAAATTGTAACATTGGAGCCTGTATCAATTCTGAAAATACATTCTCGCTCATTCACTCTCTCACGATAGCAAAAACAATCGGAATCTTGCTCGATTCTATTTAACTTAATAATTTTAGAATAGCCTCTCAGCGAGGTAACTCCCTCTAATTGGAAAATCCTTTTCACATAATCATTCATCAACGTCGAAATAAACTGCAAGCGATTTTATCCCGCACCGCGTGTGTATACTCCGGATATCCACCAATCGCGACAATCTTTCAATTTCGGAATCGAACGTCAAATCCTCACCGAATTTTTGTTTCCTATTCGTAAATAAAGAGTAATACGTTTGAGACAAATGCGCCTCGCCGAAATACAATTCCAGTCTGGCTCTCAATTTCGCGAAATCAAAATTCCCTTCTCCGCGTATTTCCTCAAGAACCGAACGCGCTTTTCCCCTCAAACATGAAATCAACGCGACGGCTTTCGCGGCATCATTCCATTGATTTGCCGGGTAATTAATCCGAACTGCGAAAAGAATTCTCGCAACGGAATTCCCCCGTTATAAAAATCGGGCTTTAACTTATAGCCAATCTCCGCGTGTCCGCGCGCGACATTTTCGTTTTCCATCGTGACTCTATTAATGGAAGGACTTATCTGTATCGCTCCTCTAAGCTGTTGAATCTCCTCGTCGCGCTGTCGTAGCTGCGAATTCAATTTCTCTGCGCGACGATTCCTCCCTCAGCAGGCGCATGCCTCGATGACAGCCTGCAAAGTCGACGCAAACTTCGTCACCACTTCCGGCGCCTCTTGACGAAATCTTTTCCTTAGATTCGTTGAAGCCATTGTTTTTCACTTTCACCATCAAAATATTGATATCCGAACGAGTCCCCAAAATGTTACGTCCGCGGCGGTCACTTCTCACGCACTCTTTCATGACACCGCGCGCTCACACGATCCGAAGAAAACTGCTCGACAATGAACAACACTTTTTTTACAAAACACGTAGGCTTTATTTTAAACAGAGCAACTACAGAAATTTAACGGACACACGTCCGTTCGCCTCACCGCGCAGAATAACCCACATCAACACACTTCGTTGCCCCGGAGAGCGCTTTACTTTTTCTCCAACGGCGGTTCGACTTTACTCAGCCGCGGAAGATTCGCGCGGGCATAAGAATATATATCTCTTTTTAGAATCTGTGTATGGCTGTCTTTTTTATTAAAAGGAAGAATTCCAATATTTTGAAGCCTTTTTTTAAATAGTTTTCTCTTTTAAGTGGAAATCTAAAATATTAAAAATTTCGTTTTCACCATAATCTATAAAATTGCATTAATTACTATTTATGTTTCATGAAACATTTATATATTTATTATAAATGTAAAACTTACTTAAATAGATTAACACCATCTTTTTTTTATTACGACACTTTTTGATACAAGATACTGACATTTTTACAGAAATTTAATGGACATACACACACTGACGCTGTAAGATTCAAACAAGTCTCATGTCACATACATAGGATTACCGCCATTTTCTCGCATACAATCGGAAACCGCATGTGACGCAAGTCCAAAGTCCTAGTTAGCAATCTAGTTAGTATAGACATTTGTGCAAAACAGAGTATATCCTTTTCTACGTAGACATCTATCTCTACTCCTCGAATAAAAGTAAACGCTCGGTCTAGATATACTAGGGCTGCATTCGGGGAGCGTATTATTAGCACTATCACATCATTTCATCTTTATTGCTCATTATATGTAAATTAAGGATAGAATGATGCGATAGTTCTAATAGCGCGCTCCTCGAACTCAGCCTATGTCTATGGTTCCAATATTCATTGTCAGTACTGAAAATATATAGTTTAGGGGTGCGTTTCTTTATTCACTCCGAATGCTCATACTATGACGTAATGGAAGTGTACTGCGGCTATCGTTTTAGTTTCGTGCGCTTTTTAACTTTACTTACTAAGATTATAAAGCGGGACGCAATTACAGTATGTTTTCTGAAGCTCCAACTGAAATAATAGTTGGCATATCTAATATTAAAAGAAATATAATTTTATCATATATATTAGATATAATATATATATATATATATATATATATATATATATATATATTATATTTAATATATATGATAAAATTATATTTCTTTATATATATATATATATATATATATATATATAAAATAATTAATAATAATAAAAAAATAAATAATAAATAATTAAAAAACTAATAATAATAAATAATTTCATAATATTATATAATATCATAATAATTTCATTAATTATATTATTTCATATTATACACTTTATTTTCTTCAGCATCAATCAAGGTTATTTCAGTCTCCATAGAAGCAGCCATTTTTGTGCTCTGACTGCTTTCGTTGGTTGCAATAGCTGCAAGAGGAAGTACATCAAAATCAATGATGTCATAGAATTCAAGACAGTACTTTCGTAATGCACTGCTCTCTATATCGGAAACGCTATTCGTAGTACTGATAGTACTCGGAGTGAATAAAGGAATGCACTCTAGATCACGTATATTATAGATTTACGTACTGGCAGAATATCAAAATGCAGCCTCTAAATGCTTCGAAACATTTAATTGACCAATCCGAATAACGAATTTTATTAATTAACTAAATCAGTGCTCGCAAAGAAATGCACATTTCAGGCCAATTTCCGAGGCGACGCCTACTGTCTCCCCACTACCGCTCGATGGCCGAGCCGCCGATCGCTGTGGCCTCAGGGGTGTCCCTGTTTCAGAAATGCTGAGTATGGTCCTTTCACTATTAACAAAACGTTTTTTCAAATAACTTATTTTCATCAGGAGACACGGTAATGTCTCGGGTATCAAGTCAACCGAACACTATCGTGTGACTTTACGAGTCAACGAGATGCGAGCAACCAAAACTATCGGATTTCAA
Source organism: Pogonomyrmex californicus (assembly GCA_024349325.1). Taxonomy (NCBI): domain Eukaryota; kingdom Metazoa; phylum Arthropoda; class Insecta; order Hymenoptera; family Formicidae; genus Pogonomyrmex; species Pogonomyrmex californicus. The sequence continues at coordinate 327,408 of JAECZD010000028.1, forward strand.
TAACCGATAAACCGATCAATTTCTAAGTAGGCTCGACCGGTAGCTTGAGTTCGACTTGTATAATAAAAATATTTTTATTTTTCTGCTAGGCGCCCTACGAGCGGAGATATTGCTGCGCAAAATTCGATTTAAAAATTTTTACTTTAAGAAACGTCGTCATCGTCGTCTCCCATGTACAATTGCAATTTCTGTCGCGAGAGGTGCTCTAATATACACCTGTCAATGATTCACTGGTTTGCTAGGTCTTACAGTGACTCTGATTTATCGGCCTGATTTATCCGCAGGGTCAATAAGACTTTCAAAATCACTGAAAGATTTGCACTAACAGTTCATGTATACTTTCTTTATATCTTTACATACTGAACTAATCTATTAACACATTTAGTCGATAACATATTCAATTGATTGAATATTGATTGAAATATATTCAATTGATTGATTGAACTTTACACTGTTCATGTATATCTTTGTACTGAACTAATCTATTAATGCATTCAATCGATAACATATTCAATTGATAATATCAATAGATAATATGGTTTATGCACTGACTCTTACGATACAAAATTTTGCGAAGTCGATAATACAGCAATATAAAAAAAATGATTTATCACACGCACTTGCATAGTATAAAAAACGAGATACTAGAGGTCCTATAAACAAAATGTGTTATCACTCATGTAAATAATAATAAAACCGCAAATCATGAAATAAGCTACAACATGGCTACAGAAGAAGACATATATTCATCCTAACATTTTATATAATTATAATAAATAAATTTATATAATTATATAAAATAATATAAAATGAAAATATGAATTTTTAATGATATGTCTAATTTATGTGAAATATTTTTTCAGAGAGATGAGTGACGAGTTTAGTCAGATCGACGTTAACGACAGCATGGAAATAATGACTCTGAAGGCAGAAATTGAAAAATTAAAAGAAGAAACAAGAATTGAACAAGAAAATTAATCGGTTCTCAGAACCTCCAGAGGGTTCGTCTCAACCGGGACTATCATCGTAATTATCAGCCACTAGAGCTGCAGTCACCGATGCCGCAGTCGCCGATGTCACAGCCAGAAAAGAAAAAATATAAGTAAAACATTAATATATATAACACTCAAGACGTTACAATCTTCTCTTTCATAATTAAATTATAATATAATTATTTTTAATTTAATTAATATTTTAAATAATATTATTTAATAATTATTACAGCACGACGTTGGCAAAAAACTCGGCTCGCACGCGATGGACAAGGAGGACGTGGCGGACGTGGCGGGCATAGAAAAAGCAGAAGAAACTATACGAAATATACATTTATAAATTATTAATTAATTAATGTATTCTTTTGTGTTAATTAATGTTGATGTGTTCTTTTATTATTTTTTCAATAAAAATCTTGTAATTAAATCCCGCAAACTTTTTATTAAAAAATACGGAATCTTGAATTCGATAATGATCTTTTAATAATAATCAGTCAATCAGAATCGTGACATAAAGAGCAACGGCTATAGTTAGACATTAATCAGTTAACATATTAGCCAGACTATAGAGATACATTAGAGATACATTAACTTTTTTTATATTATACTATGCGAAGTGCGTGTGAAAAATCATTTTTTGCTGTATTATCGACTCCGCAAGATTTTGTATCGTAGGGATCAGTGCATAAAACAAATTATCTATCTATCGAATTTAAGATTCCGTATTTTTTAATAAAAAATATCCGGGGTTTAATTACAAGATTTTTATTAAAAAAATAATAAAAGAACACATCAACATTAATCAATACAAAAGAATATATTAATTAATTAATTAATAATCTATAAATGTATATTTCGTATAGTTTCTTCTGCTTTTTCCACGCCACGTCCTCCTCGTCCACCACGTCCTCCTCGACCGCTACGTCCGCCACGTCTTCCTCGTCCGCCGCGACGAGGTACGACTTTCTTGCCAGCGTGCTGTAATATTTATTAAATAATATTATTAAAAATATTCAAAATTGTTATAAGTAAATCGCGCCTAAATGCGCGACACGGAACACGCGAACCGCGCGTGACGACCCGCGGCGATCGATTACCCGAAATCGTCCGATTGATGGCGCCAGGTAGCCCGTCGATACTTATCACGCGGAAATAATTATGCTTATCAGCCACCCTTCGAGAGCGGCGTTGTTTCGCAATCGACGGAACGTATGTGTAAGCTATCGATTGGCCGAAAATCATATGATTTATTGTGTTGATCACTGATAGGACGAATTCGATCGGATGATCCTGCAAGCTTCTCGAAAAACTCGCGTTATCAAAATTCTCTGCTAGTCGATCATAAGCCTTGCTCATAGAAAGAATACCGTGCTTTTGTCAATTCAGTGCTCTTGTCGTTTTCTATTGCTTGCGGTATTCGTTAGTTCAGCTCGTGTCGTAATTTAGACTTGTCATTTCACTCATCTTGTAATAACGTTACGTATTAATTGTCGTTGCGAGAGACTTTTCGGCGAAGCATTCTGAATCATGACGAAGGGGGCTCGAGCCATGCTTGATGCAATCTCTCCTGTCGTGCTCCAGGAGGATTATTTGTATATTTGCCAATGGCGTTGGAGGGTGTCGCCGTTGCAGTCCGACCTGCATCCATCGAGAGAATAGGACCATCATCTCTCTAGAGTATGGATGGACGGTCGTGGGGATTCGAAAGAATACATGTATATATGTATATTGTAATATACGTATGTGTGTGTGTGTGTGTGTGTGTGTGTGTGTGTGTGTGTGTGTGTGTGTGTGTGTGTGTGTGTGTGTGTGTGTGTGTGTGTGTGTGTGTGTGTGTGTCATTGTATTGTTAACGTGTTATTCTAAATACGTTATTTGCGATAAATATCATCATATATGCCTCGGTAATCGAAGGGATAAGATGCCTGCCCAGTAAGCAGGAGATCCAGGTTCGATTCCTGGCTGAGATGGTATTTTTTCGCAAAATAATTACGAGTTTTCACGACTGGTTCGTGGTCGGGCCCCGCCGTGACGCACACCCTCCCTTCTTATTTGGGTCTTTCTTGGTTCATCTCTCTCGCCACCTCGGGATTCAGGTGCCTTCGGACTCGACAAGAATATTTACTGCAAGCACTCTCAAAGAGCGAATTCTCAGTGACAAGTGCGCGTATCTTAGCTCGACTAAACAGCACGTTATCATTCGTTAAGTTCGATCAAGATGCAAGAGCTTGCGACCATTCTCTCAGCACGCTGCGGACATTCTCTCATTACGTGATAGTGCAATTCGTACGAACCGCGCGAATCAATGCGATCAGCGAACATCTGTTCTATCTTCTCAAAGTGTACACAACTATCGAACTTTACAATCTGTATATTTTACTGTAAAGCTGATTCATTAAATTAGTGTGATCTGTCTCAAGAAAATAAGAAGTTTTACTTTACTTTTTTTCTTTTCTGGCTGCGGCATCGGCGGCTGCGACATCGGTGGCTGCGGCATCGGTGGCTGCAGCTCTTGTGGCTCTGATGGTTGCGATGATGGTCCCGGTTGAGATGAGCCCTCTGGAGGTTCTGACGACCGATTAATTTTCTTCAATTCTTCAATTCAATTCTTTTAATTTTTTAATTTCCGCCTTCAGAGCCACTATTTCCATGCTATTATTAATGTCGTTAACTGATTGAACTCGTCACTCATCTCTCTGAAAAGATATTTTACATAAATTAGATATCATTAAAAATTCATATTTTCATATTTTTATTTCATATTATCATAATTATATAAATTTATTTATTATAATTATATAAAATGTTAGAATGAATATACTTACATGTCTTCTTCCGTAGCCATGTTGCAGTTTATTTCACGCTTCGCGGTTTTATTATTATTTACATGATTGGTATATAACGCACTTTGTTTATAGGACCTCTAGTATCTCTTTTTTCATACTGTACGAGTGCGTGTAATAAATCATTTTTTTATATTGCTGTATTATCGACTCCGCAAGATTTTGTATCGTAAGGCTCAGTGCATAAATATTATCTATTGATATTATCAATTGAATATGTTATAGACTTAATGTATTAATAGATTAATTCAGTATGTACAAAGTATAAAGAAGATATACATGAACAGTGTAAACTATCAGTGCATATCTTTCAATGATTTTGAAAGTAATTAACGTGCTATATAAAATACGTAAACAGTGTAAACTGTCAATGCAAATCTTTTATTTTGAAAAAAATATACGTGCTATATAAACAACACACAGGTATGTATAACATGTTTTACGAATCAGCATATACAATTTTAAAAAAATAAATAGTATATTTAACATTTAATGTTTTTAGAATTCGAACTTGAAATTTTTATGATTTGAACCTGAATTTGTGGGATTCCGATAATTTGTGTGTTTTAAATATTCTTTCTCTATCAGAAAAAAATTTTTCATATGTATACATATTTCATATATAATACATCATATACAATTACACATATTTATTTATATATAACGTATCATGTATGGAATATGGAATATTCTCATATATAATTAATAATTGCAAGACTTTGAGGGAATTATTATTATATTGCGTATAATTTTTCTTATAGTAGAAGCAATTAAATTAAAAATGTAATATTTCTCCAGTTATTCTAAATGAATATAATGAAAATGAATATAATAATTTCTTTTGCTAATTAACTTGTCTCATTATTCTATGCAAGTATTAAAGTACAGTTATAAATAAAAAAGTTTATGATTGTATGTCAAAATATATGAGATTAAAATATTAAATATCTCGTGTGTGTAAACTGTTGACTATTTGACATTTGTTTATGTATTTGATTAAGAATTTGGTCTATCAATAAAACTAAATCGGTAAGTAAATTGATAAATCGTACTTGAGAATTAATCCTATCTTTTTATAATTCTTGACTGTTATACAGTTTGCTTATTATGTATAAAGTACATACAGTTATACAGTTATTCAATTATACAGTTACACAGTTTGCTTAATGTATAAAAATGTATCATAAGATTGTGTATCATAGGATGTGTATCATAGGATTTCACCTTTGAAATATTAAGTTTTATTGCAATAATACAGGATGTTTTTAAAAAATTAAAACAAAGATTTTACTTGAAACTTTTATTTTCTTTCAAAGTAAGAAGAGAGAATGTCACGATGGGAATCTGGCCTCGAACCAATCGTGAAAATCGAAATTATGCAAAATATTGCAAATATTGCGAAAAATATCACTTCAGCCAGGAGTTGAATTTGAATCCCCTGCTTACCGCCCAGATATTTTATCTTTTCAATTGCTAAGACATGTAACAATATTTATCGCAATAACAAGTTTAAAATAACACGTTAAAAATAATGTCATGCACATATATATTCATTACAATGTGCGGGCGTGCGTGTGGGCGTGCGTGCGTGCGTGCGTGCGTGCGTGCGTATTATGGATCTAATATATTTTGGTCTTTATTTTACCTGTATTCTTTTTTAATTTATATCCATTTACTTTTATATCTGAAAAGTAAATTCATCTTGTACAGGAATAAATTCAAGACTGATGTACATTTCTATTGTGTAGATTAATTTTAATATTAGTTTAACTTTCTTTTGTCTTTTTTTTAGTTTTAAGAATTAAAAACAATTAAAAAATTAATTAAATTAAGATTAAAGTTAATCTACATTAATAGAAATGAATATTAACTTTATTCCTGTACAGAATAATTGTTTAATTAAATTGACATCAAACAGATATCATAATGACAGTCAGAATCACTGTCAAGGTACGGGATGTTTTGCAGTCATGTAGACATCATTTTGCCATCATTTTAATCACTCTTTTTGACATCATATTTCTGATCAATTTGATGATACATTGACATCACTTTAACTAACAAGGGAAGTGACGGAAGAGTCCCTCACCGATTTTAATGAGCTTCGAATATGTTAAAATATAGACAAAAATAAGAAACACATACTTTTTTTTATCTGCATTCGGCAGGATTTGACAGTGTTGGAACATGTCGCCATAAAGTATTCGGAAGAATGGCATTGAAGAGCAGAAACACGATTGGCTACAAAAGTCTTCCAATTGGAAGGAGATTGATTTAGCCAGGCTAATGTAATTGTAGAGTCAGTCCAGCAATGACTCTCGATATTCGGAGAGCATCTCTTGTGAAACGAATCAATCGCACAAGAAGATGTGCAGCCGACAGTTCGAGGCAAGGAATGCTTATTGTTTTGAGTGGTGCTACCTTCGATTTAGCGGTAAAAAGAGACGATAATCGAACCGTCGACATAAACGATACGAAAGTACACCACAGCAGCAAAGGCTTTAGTCGATGCGTTGGAAAAACCATGAAGAGCACTACGCCATGTGAGCCATGTGTAATCCAGCGAAGGATTCTGTTAGCATTAAGTGACGAAAGGCTAGCGTAATAATCCAGCCAATGATCTAAAAGCTCGCGAGGAATTTCTTCGTCCTAATGACATTTGAGTGACCATAATCGCTGCAACAAAATCTTTGCCAGAATGATGAGAGAGTAGCCCATCCAAGAGGGTCGAAGAACTTTGCTATATTCGAGAGAATAGCTCGTTTCGTTCTTCCAGGCAAAGACGACGCGGAAATTGAAACACATCGAGAGTTGAATTCCATATAATTCCTAGAATTTTAATGTGCTCATCATCATGCAGAAATGTATGAGCTGCCAATCCATGGTCGAAAGGATCAATGTCAAACAGCAAATCTGCGGAATTGCTAGCCCATTTTCGAAGGCGAAAACTGCCTTTCTCGAGCAACGCAATCAATTGATCGCGGGTTTGCCGAGCGAAAATTTTATCGTCGGCGTCGAAAGCGTCATCGACATAAATCTGGTTACGCAAAACGGGAACTGCCAACGGGAATCGAGAACCTTCATCAGTTAATGTAAGACCCGAAGGGCCAGGTACGGAGCGGCAGCTGTGTCGTACGTTACAGTAAGGAGAGGGTACTCTGTGACTGGTTCGCAAGAAGAGGAGCGCCACAAAATGCGCTGATAATCGGTATCACGAGAGTCAACCAAAATTTGCCGATACATCTTGGCGATATCGGCAGTGTAAACATAACGATGGTGACGCCACTGTATAATGACGGCAGCGAGATTATTTTGAAGTTTGGGGCCAATCATCATGTGAGCATTGAGTGACGTGCCGTTAGTGATTCGGCAGGATGCGTTGAAAACAACGCGCGAGTGGTTGCACTGCTGTCACGGAAGACAGCATGATGCGGGATGTAATAGCTTTGAGGCAGCTCGACAGTGTCTATTAACGGAATTTTGACCATATGACCTAGGCCTTTCTCATATTCATTGAGAAAATCACGGTATGTGATTTTCAACTTTGGTTGAATCTCGCTGAAGACGTCGCTCCAATCGATGGAGACTTGAGAAAGCGATAAAACGAGATTCTCCTAACGAGATAGGTGAGCCGTTTTTAAACGATAATCTAACTAAGTAATGTCCCTGAGAAGTGCGAGAATAAGTCGCGCGGAAATGCTTCTCACATTGACGCTCTTCAAGACTGTGTTGAACTGTTTGAGGGATCTCCTCAGTCTCCCAGAAACGACGAAGATCGAAATCGAAAGCCTCTACAATGATTTCGTGATGCACTTGCACGGAAGTTGACTCACTTATAGAGGACGACGCGATTGGACCAGAAAAAATCCATCTGAGAGAGGTATTGTGCGCGATAGATTCACCGGGTGAATCTCGACGAACACCATCGAGAACGAGTTAACCGAATAAATCGGCACCAATAATGACGTCAATTGGATCTGAACTCATAGGGTCACTATCTGATAATTTAAGTCCGGCAACGTGTTTCCATGTAGGCGCGATATTAACCTGATTGGGAATATACTTGGTTAACGAGCGGAGAACAAGCGCGGTCGTGAAATAGGCAGGACTATCGCGCGACGCAGAGATAATTGTAACTTGTGCCGCATGACATACAATTAATTGCGTGTCGCCGATATCGGTAACAAAAACGGAACGCTTAGACTTCGTAACTCGCAAATACTGAGCGAGAGATTCGATAATCAGAGTCGAAACAGAACCCTGATCGAGGAGCGCGCGCACGGTAATAAAACGTCCGGAATGAGAATGCACGCGAATGCGAGCGGTTGCGAGCAAAACTTTGGAGTTTGGCACAACAGTCTTCGACACTAAACTAGGCTCGAGCTATGCTTGATGCAATCTCTCCTGTCGTGCTCCAGGAGGATTATTTGTATATTTGCCAATGGCGTTGGAGGGTGTCACCGCTGCAGTCCGACCTGCATCCATCGAGAGAATAGGACCATCATCTCTCTGGAGTACCGATCGTGGGGATTCGAGAGAATACATGTATATATGTATATTGTAATATACGTATATATGTGTATCAGTGTATTGTTGACATGTTATTCTAAACATTATTATTTGCGATAAATATCAACACATGCTTCGGTAATCGAAGGGATAAGATGCCTGCCCGGTAAGCAGGAGATCCAAGTTCGATTCCTGGCTGAGGTGGTATTTTTTCGCAAAATAATTACGAGTTTTTACGACTGGTTCGTGGTCGGGCCCCGCCGCACACCCTCCCTTCTTATTTGGCATGCGATTTCGCTATGATTTTCCATATTATGTCGCCGAAGGCACGGATGCTTGCTCTGACTCGACAGATTTAATGGTAGTCTCAAAATGCAACAATGTGTGATGTCGTTTTTCACATTGTCGACACGCGCGAGAACAATCTTTTACAGAATGCTTCTGTACTGAGACAATTCAGACAGCGCTTGGTTCGTTTAACGAAATCGAAACGTTGGAATGGAGTCTGCTTTAAGAACGTAAAGCATTGATACAACAAATGATTCGACTTACAGAGCGGGCATGAGAGTAATAACGTGGACGCGGATTGTGAGGCAACAGTCTTTCTTTTCAAAGAGTCAGACGGTTTATCCCTTGAATTAACCGGTGATATTGCATCTAACGCGCGAATGCGAGAATCGAGAAATTGATCAAGTTCATTATAACTTGGATATTCTCATAGTGTCGCCTAACTTGAGTTCCCAAGCTTTGCGAGAAGACGTCGAGTTTTTGCGCGACGAGAAAAACAAGGAAATCATCCCAACGTTCGACAGGATGACCGAGATTTTTGAGAGCTTGAATTGCTGTATTGGTTTGATCACGAAGGTTACGAAGGTCTTTGGATGACTCTGAGGCAAGCGATAAATTCAACAGTGTTTGCAAGTGAAACATAATAAGACGGCGTTTATTATCATAACGAGAAACAAGAATATTCCACGCGACATCAAAATTTGCATTAGTGATCGAGGTGATTAAGAGCGTTACTTGCATCCCCTTTTACACACGAACATAAATAATGTATGCGCTCGACGTTTGACAAATTCAGATCGTTATGAATCATCGACTTAAATTTATTGCGAAAAATTTTCCACTTATCGAAGCTCCCGTCGAAGTTCGGCAAATTGATCCTCGGCAGATACGATGACGATCGAATAGAATCAGACAGACTTACATCGGGCGACGCCACTGAATGGAATGCGTGCGATTTTTGACGAGCCAACATTTCGGCCATGTAATCGGCAGCTTCATTGTAGCAGTCCTTACACTCTAGAAACAAATTCTGCACGAAGTAGGCATGCGGTGCCTTGAGCTTCTCGTTCGCTTGCATGATGATTTTGTCATCAAGTTCTTGACACTTAACAAACATTTCCTTCAGAGTCGCAAGACGAAATTATGGCAGGTGTCATCTTGGCTTGTCCCAGCTTCTTGAAATTCGATAGAGCACGGGATACGGAATTGAATAGCTGATTTTGCACAGTCAAAAGCTCCTCGACGGAAGACATAGTGAAAAGAGCGATGATATTTGTTGGAATGCTCGAAATCAAAAACAAGTCTTCTTGGCCACGGACCGAAGGACCAGAAGGACCAGAAAAATGTTCGCGGGTGACTAGTTCTACCTTATATGAAGGAGTCGTGTACCAAGGAAAGGTCGGGTATCGAATTCGTTGTATTTACAAAAATATGGTTTATTTATTCATCACGCACACAGTTAAAAATCGAGGAGAGCGGTATGACTTTCAGTAGTTTCAGCTGTCGAAATACAGGACGGTTCGCGCACGACAGAGCGGAAATCTCGCGTTAATCAACGGAGATCTTCGAGAACACGGCGAAATCGGAAATCTTCTTACGGCAAATGCGGCAACGATCACTAATTTCATTCGGAATATGAGACGACGATAAAGACGATGTCGGAATGGAAAACGCTATCGAACTATCTAGCGATCCATGTCAATCGGGAGCAAGAAGTGAATGCGAGTCGTGCGCGACGAACAATGTTCTCGTTCTAATTTCGAGGATCGTAGAGGTCAGTTACATCGCGAATTCCACAGAGCATATGTTTACTACGTGTACCTCATACCAGATACGCGTGATGTACATTTAGCTCGAACGTGTAACAGGCGATCCGCGAGACAAATATAAAGAATCTACAAATTTCAATTATCCTATTCCTAAACAATGATGAATACAACGACCTATAATAAAGTCATTTTCCGAAATCACATTTTTGAGAAATGAGCGAGAAAGTCTCCATATACACGTTCCATATGTATTTGTCTCATATCGCGTTGACTGCGCGGGACAGCATTAAAGGCAAATATGACGCAGTTTGTCAGTACAGTAACAGTGCAACAATAATTATTGAAATAAGAGCTTATTTTATAATAATAATAATAATAATAATAATAATAGTAATAATAATAATAATGATAACAGATCTTTTTAAATGGTATTCAAATATCTTTGATGATGTATCAAAGAACATTCGAAGCATTTTAAACATTTACAAACAAATTACAAATAAAGAAATAATTATTCAAATAATTATTTTCATAAAATATCGTTTATTTAATTTTGAGCAGCTATGCAATGTTATAAATATACTTTATCAATATTTATATTTTGTATTGTAATATACCGACATCATGCAGATGAGAAATTTGTTCATGCACAGCTTTTATTTGCATATGTGCAAAAAAATCGTTGTATAAGCTTTCTTAATCTGACGCTAAGCGAAAATAGAATCTTTTATATGTATGCAATATCTGTCAGACATACTGTATTAACATGGAGATGCCGTGCACAAGCTTCTCTCTAACTAAAGATACTTATTGTTTACTATTAATTTATTATGTTTATTTATTTCTAGTTGTATTATCTCGGGAAAAAAATTTATATCTAATTATATATAATTATCATATTATATTAGATATAATTATATATAATGAGATCTATTAATATTACAAATTATATACAATTATATCAAAAAACAAATCTCTTATCTGTATGACGTCGGCATATTAATACAAAATATAAATATTGATCGATAAAGTATATTTATAACATTGCCATAGCTGCTTTACTTTTGGTCAAAATTAAATGAACGATATTTTATGAAAATAATCATTTCTTTATTTGTAACTTGTTTATAAATGTCTAAAGTGCTTCGAACGTTCTTTGATACATCATCAAAGATATTTAGAATACCGTTTAACAAGACCTGCTATCATTATTATTATTATTATTGTTATTATTATCATAAAATAAGCTCTTATTTCAATAACACACTGATACTGTACCAATGAACTGCGTCATATTCGCCTTTAACGCTATCTCGCGCAGCCAACGCGGTGTGAGACGAATACGTATGGAGCGTGTATATGGAGACTTTCTCGCTCATTTCCCAAAAATGCGATTTCGGAAAATGATTTTATTATAGATTGTTGTATTTACCATAAAATACGCTTTAATTTTTGTCCTTATAAAAATGAAAAAATTTTTTTAAATTAGGAGGTGGGGGTGGTCGAAAATATAACATTTTTGAAAAATTCGAACGCATTGTTATAAAGTACACTTGTAGCCATAAAACTTTTATTTAAAACTTTTTTTCATATCTTTAACGATTTGGACGATATTTACTCCGAAAGAAAAAAACCGATTTTGTTCAAAGGGTGGTTTCACCGCCTTAATGTGCGAGAACGCAGATAAAAAAAATATGTGTTTCTTATTTTTATCTATATTTTAACATATTCGAAACTCATTAAAATCGGTGAGGGACACTTCTGTCACTTCCTTTGCAAGTTGTTTTCACTATGTACTAAATTAGATTGCTGGAGCTGCATTCCGATATTTACTTCACTGTACAAGTCTTCACTGTGCAAGTCTTCACTGAAAACCTATAATATATGTAACCTGAACTATATATTTTCAGTACTGGCAGTGAATATCGGAACGCAGCCTCAGATTTTGGACTTGCGTCACATGCAGTTTCCGATTGTATGCGAGAAAATGGCGGCAGTCCTGTGTATGGACGTGATACTTGTTTGAATCTTACAGCGTTAGTGTGTGTATGGCCATTAAATTTTTGTAAAAATGCCAGTATCTTGTTGCATCAAAAAGTGTCGTAATAAAAAGAGATGGTGTTAATCTGTTTAAATAAGTTTTATAATGAATATATAAATGTTTCATAAAATATAAATAGTGGTTAATGCAATTTTATAGATTATGGTGAAAACGAAATTTTTAGTATTTTAGATTTTCACTTAAAAGAGACTATTTGAAAAAATGACTTCAAAATATTGGAATTTTTCCTTTTAACAAAAGACAGCCATACGCAGATTCTAGAAAGAGATATATACAATAAAGTTGTTACCAGAGTAACAAGAAAATTTGTATTACATACAAATGTATTTACATTAGATACTAAATATTTCGACGAATTAGAAATTGGAATAGATACTCCACACCGTGTTCAACTAATAACTGCGATATGTAGGCAATATTTAACAATAAAAATGTTTTCATACTCGAATAAATTGAATAAGGAAATTACTCCAATTAGTCAACGTCATTGATTGACCAAACTCATTTTATTTTATAACAATTAACTTTTTAAATTTTTGTAATAATTTTTATTTTTATTTTTTTTTATATTTTGCTTCTTTCTTATTTTCCTTTTTATTATGTTGAACTACATTTTTTTATGTTCTGCACTCTTCATGACAACAATTGTTCATAGTCTTTTATGTTTTTTTTATATTATAAATATATATATATATATATATATATATATATATATATAATGTTAACATGATATATAATTTTAATATATGTTAAGTTTACTGTATGTTTTTAAAATATTATTTATTATTATTGTTTTTTAAATATTATTTAATATTATTTATTATTAAATATTATTTATTAATTAAATAGACTTTCTGATTACTCAATAATTAAAATAAATATTATTTTTGTAATTTACACAATTTGTTTGTGTGAAACAATAATTATTACAAAACTTTGCTAAATATCACACGCAATAATTATTTTAAATATGTGGCGGTAGCGATCATTTTCTCGCATACACCGGAAACCCTGTCGGACGCAAGCCACGCTATCTCGATAATGATGTTATCTAGTTTAGTATAGACATCTGTGACTGAACGTTAAATGCTTGTATAGGCATCTCATGCTAACAAAGGGAGAAAATATAGAGAAAAAGTGAGACGGAATATCCGTGCTTTGATTCAGGGGCAAGTGAGCACTGCTCGCGGGCGCCCAATGCCCGCGGGCAACAGTTGAGCGCGCTAGGGCTAGCATTAGGCCGCTAGTGCAATAAAGGAAAGAAAGAGGATAGCAGGAACGTCTGTTCGTTGAACGTGTTGTTTAAGGAATCAAAAGATATTGTGTCACACAAATTTAAACCTAGAATTAACATAAAATAATAATTATCTATATTTTAAATAAATATTTCTTACGACAATATTAAATAAACAATTTTTATAACATTTAATTAGTATTTGATTCATAGTTTTTCGATATAATATACGATATATCAGGTGTTATTGTTTTGGCACAACTTAAACGAATTATTGCATTCAAATGTGAATCTGTTAACTGTTCGTGTAATCGCGATTTATTTAATTTCATAATAGAAAATAATTGTTTATATGAATATGTAGAACCGAATATACTTATTATACATACTCATTATACTATACTCATTATACTTATTATTATTACTTTGATTATCCATCACAAACATTAAATTACAAGATCACAAATGTGTCTGACTGTTCTAGATAAGAGTAAAATTTGATTATACCGTTGCTTACTGTTACCGTAGTTACTGTTTTTTTTTTATTTTAAGCGTTTAACAGATTGATGTTTAGCAGATGTTTATTTTGAAACTGTTGGAAGTTTTCTTCGCAGAAAAAGAACTATTCTTCTGGATTTAAAAATATAATTTTAAAGCGCTGTTAAATTTCTGTTAAACGTGATATATGTATTCATAATTTTATGATTATGTATTATAAGTTTATATTTTAATACATTGTTATTGTTTATATTATTGTTTTATTTCTTTGTTATATTTAAATTTTCGTTAAACATATTTAAATGTAATAATTATATTACACAATTTTTAATAAATTATATGCTAAAGCACAAATTTTGACAACTTACAATATTTAAAAATAGAGATAAGCATTTTAATTAAAATTTTTCTATAATGAATGCTTATTATTAGGACAATCAAAACATGCTAGAGCACATTTCTTTATTTGACTAGTAAAAAATTAACTAAATATAAGTTGAATTTATAAGAACTTATGCATATTCTATATATTACAACATATTTTTGCATATTTCATCTTTAAACGGTTTAGTTAAACTGTTATAAAAAAATTTTATGATATTACAAAGATTCGAGTACTAGTAATTTAAGACTGCACGTCGTTCATATATACATGTAACGCTATTTTTGTAAGTGTGAAATGCGAAACTTTATCCCAAGGTACAAAAAATATTAGATACGCTCCTGAGATGTGCACACAGGCACTCGCGGGCGCCCGTGTCCAATTTCAGTGTTTTGCCGACCTCTGCCCTGATTAGTTACGTACCTCGCTCGCGCATGTGCAGTTCATTTTGACATACGCTGAAATCAGGAAAGTTGCGCTACTGTATATACTGGCTTAATAGTGTTTCAGTATTAATGTGTTGTGTTTTTGTTGCAAACAAGAACGATCGAATCGAACAGCTTTGTTGTGGATATGTAATATAAATATTTGGATACTTATTATATTTTTAATATGTTTAATATTTTCTTTAAAATGTAAAAACTTTATTTTGCTTATTTACAATAAAATAAATTATAATAATAATTTTTACATATTTTTAAACATGTGCTTTTCTTTATATATTTGTGTCCCTTTTTCAAATTTAATTTTATATTTTACAGTTTAATAATTAATTTTATTTTATTATTATGTATGTGTAAATTATTTTATTATATTATGTTTTTTTATTATTATGTATAAAATATTGTATTTAAAAATAATTTCTTAATTTCAGTTGTATGTATTTACATAATTATATGCAACATATAATTGAGAAAAGAAAATTCGATGTAGAATAACTTTATTTTTGGTTTTATATAATTTGAAATATTTTTTCAATCATATATATATATATATATATATATATATATATATATTTACATAATTATATTTAAATACGCATTCATATAATATGATCTATATAATAAAACTGATTCTAAATATTTAAAACAAAAATAAAGTTTTTTAATATTAAATCTTTTCTTATTATATTATTGCATTATATATTTGCATATAATTATGTGAATACATATAATTAAAATTAAGAAATTACTATTATTAAAAAAAAAATCATTTAAATTCTACCGCGAGACCGTGATATTGGTTTTAATTCTTCCCCGGCTCTACCAAAGTGCGCTGAGTGTATCGTTTTAATTAGAGACACTACAATAAGAGACTGGTCACGAAAAAACAACTTTTGATTGATCCGCCTTTTAGCTATTAGCTATTAGCACTTATTTTCAAATACATTAACTACATTAATCTTAAATTGTAATATTATAATTTAAAAACATAAGCGTTTTAAAGATAATAAAATGTGTATATTTATAAAACTTTATTTTATATAATTATATTACCAATTTATTAATATATTTATTGTATTTATTGATATATTTTCTTTAATATTAATGATTTATTACTATTTATTTATTTATCTTTTTTATTTATCTTTTTTTCGCTATTTATCTTTTTCAACACGAGCAAAAATTAATGTAATACTATTATACTGTTACATATTTTTAACTTTTATATAAAATAAAATTTAAGTAAAAAAATGAACATCCACCCATTTTTTATATTGATTTATCACAATTAATTAATTTATAACTATATTTTGCAATTTTCTCTAGTATCTCTTATTTAATAATATATTATCACGCTTTCACGTGTTTAATACACATGCATAATACACTTAAATCAATGCACATGCAAAATAAAAAATATCGCTACCAAGACACGTTATTAGAGTGAGATGATATATATTTCTTTCTCTCTCGTAGGATTTAGCCAAAACATAACGGATTAGAATCGTGGTCAGTCTCTGATTGGCGGATCAGAATCATGGCCAGTCTCTTATTGTAGTGTCTCTATGTTTTAATGATCTTGCAAATAATATAGGAGCTGATCTGCCTTGGATAGAATACAGATTTATATCTGCACCACAAAAATGAGTTGTAAATAAGGTGTAAATGAGTTGACTTGTTGTTCTTGTTTAAATATTTAATTGTAATTATATGAATAATTCACAAAACTTTTTAATGACAAAACTTTTTTTATAACTCTTTATACAAAATACAAACAATTCTATACAAGAACATTGTCTAATTTATCTTCGATTAATTTCTCGGGCTAAGTACATGATATAAAAATGATTAATTAATTACAATTAATTGAATGCTCATAAATCTTTTCAATTGCACTTCAAAACTCTTCATATGAAATACAAACGATTTAAAATAATAATTCTTTGAACCGACATACTTCTCGAGTCAAGTACATACGAATACCTAAGGTTGATATTATATTTGTTGTATGACAAATGTTTTAAGTGTGTTGATTGGTTGTAGGATAGAAAGTTTCTAGAGATTTGAGAACTTTTTTATTCTGCAGCCAATCAATACAATTTTGAAAAATTTGTCGTACGACGTATGTAATAGCACTCTAAAGTTAGTTGCACACAAGACGCGACAAAGCGGTAAAGTGGCAACGCGGCAACGCAGTAGCCAATCACCGTCTTGTTTTCCGATATGTAATGAAGTTGCTTGAAACTGCTTTTTCATACAGCAAAGCAAAGCTAGCTTTTACCCTCTCTCCATCGATTTTCGATGAATACAGCGAACTAGCAAAGGCACGCTGAAAGATTCGCCATTGTCTAACTAATAGCGAAGTAACACTAGAAAAGTGTTGCCGGTGAAATGAAAGAGAAATTATAAAAGATATAGATATTTATTATAAAATTTTAAAATTATGGAAGGAACCTCTTTGAGCGCTAGAAATATATACGAAATAAATAAATAATAAATAAATAAAAAAGAATAAATAATAAGTAAATAAAAATGATAATAAATGTAAAAATAAATGTAATAAATGTAATGTGATAATAATAAATGTATCATAGCCATTTGCAGCGATTATGCGTCGTCTCCTAATCTGTACTGCAATTGTGATTGCTCCTGTACGTCTATATTGCTCCATTATTTGATGTACTGATTATTATAATTCAATGGATATCGGAGCATAGCCAAAGTCTTTACGTTGCTTTGCATTGAGATGGAAGGGATAAAACGCTAGCTTTTCTTTACTCCATGAAAAGAAAAGAGGCAAAAAGCGATAGCTTTTCAATGCTGCTTTTCATTGAGGTAGGAATGGGGCTAGCTTTGCTTCGCTGCATGAAATTGCACCTCAAGCTTCTCTCTGGGTGCTTTCCATTTAGTGACACAAGTCGACAAAAGTATCATTTTGTCCTTGTTAATCATTGAAAACCAAGAAAGATAGAACGATATTTGTGTCACTAAATGAAAAGCACTCTCTGATATAACTCTAAATTAATATTTTATGGATGCATTCGTTTATGCAGTCACTACCGTAGATGTCGTTCGTTTACTCCCTCTGCAAAAGTAACTGCAGCGCAGTTCGTCATTCGTTTACGCAGGGATGGGGTAAGGTCCAATCGGACACATTGCCGATTGGTCGATTAAATAAAAAATTTTTGATAGGTGGCTTACTAGAAAATTCCTAGGCATCGGCTGATGTGAGTGGTGTGTCTGATTGAAAATGTACGCATCTGGGACGCTTCCTAGGGATGTATCTCATCTGCGCAGCTATTTCGGAAGTCCTGCTTTGGATGCTCTGCTTGCAGTACTACGTAAACGAACATCAAAATAAATTTTATTAGAATAAGAAACGAAAAAGATCAGAAACAAATAATTGATCCAAGTAAAATGAAAATAAGATATAATTAAAATAAGAATAATAAGAAAAAGTAACAATAAAATAAGAAAAAATAAAAATAAAAAATAAGAATAATAAGATATAATTCACAAAAAATTAATATCTAACCTTTAAATAAAATTCAGATTAAATATTTTTTATAATATCTATTGTTTATATCAGTTAAATTTAATGTCAATAAAAATATTATCTTTTATACAATAAAAAAAGTTTTATTATATTTGAATTATTTGAATATAAATTTATGTATAAAATTGTCTCTTTACTTATCATTCAAACAATCGTCTCAATTTCTATTGGAAAATACGATCCGTGCAGTTATTCACGCAGTTATCCGTTCGGTAAATTTCGATCACGTGACAAGTAGATGAGAAAGTAGTGAATGCACAAAAAACACAAGGGTGCGTTCAGAAATAACACCCGAGTGTACCTAGGCACAATATATACGTAGTAGCGCACTCTCCTAATCTTGTTAGTTAAAACGGAGTGCGCATGCGCAAAATAAGTAAGTTGCCCAGTAATGCCATCTAATCTTTTTCATTTCTTTTTCACTTCTTCTTCCTTTATTCTTTCTCTTTCTAACAAAATATCTCGTTAAATGTCTAAATATTTGTGATATTTGTGATATTTGTGACATTTATGTCTTAATATTTTGATATTTGAGTCACATTATTGATTTTATTAAATGCATAATTAGTAATAAGTATAACGCAACTTTTTTTATTTCATATGATATTTATATAAAAAATTTAAATAAAATGAAATAATGAATTGAAATAAAATTATATTTCTTACTATATTGTAAAAAAATATAATTATATTTTGTATTTAGGAAAGTGGTTTACTCATTAGTAAAACATTTATTTTCATTATTTTCATATTTAAATATTTTTCTATATAAATTTTTATATATTTATTATGATACATAAAATTATTGTAACATATAATACTTTTATACATAATAATTACATTTAGCTACTTTTCTTTTTTTTATTATATTATGTAAAACACACACACACATACACCACACACACACACACACACACACTATATATATATATATATATATAATGCCTCTGCTCTCTCTCTCTCTCTCTCTCTCTCTCTATATATATATATATATAATGCCTCTGCTCTCCTCTCTCTCTCTCTCTCTCTATATATATATATATATATATATATATATATATATATAATTATTCTGTCATAATATATGTATAGTTAATGCGTAAAATATTTCTTTGACAAAAATGTTGAGCAAGTTTTCGAGTAGCTGACACGACTAAAAGTAGAGATTTACTAACGCGCAAAGGGATCGAATAAGCGATAAAAATCATATTTTATATAAATTGAAACCTAAGTAAATAAAGTTTAAAAAAATCAGGAAATGTACTATTAAAGTATTTGCAAATTGCAATAAATGCTTACTGCTTATCTCGTTCATCAAGAAAGAATCTGTATAATCTTTTGATAAAATGTGAACAATATTTAAATGACGAATATAAAGATTCAATATGAAAATGTAAATATGCGTTACATAAATTTTTCTGATGAATATATTTATCGTTCCTGAACTATGCGAAATAGCGATCCAAGTTTAGCTGCATCTAGAAATACAATTATTTATTGAACGTTTAGTGAGCTTT